>OX422214.1:650069325-650658825 GCA_949130495.1 Sambucus nigra | reverse complement strand
TCTATTGCTTTGTATGATGTTTTATTATTTAACTGATACTTTACCGCTTAAACTTTTACCAAATAATGATATTAAAGGTCTGAGGTCACCAGGATATGGTATTTTACCTCAAAATGATGTTAAAGGTTTGAGGTCACCTGGCTCTGGTGTTTTACCTCCTAAACTTTCACTAAATTATGATGTTAAAGGTCTAAAGTCACCAAATTATGATGTTTTACCTCGTAAATGTTCACCAAATAATGATGTTAAAGGTCTGAGGTCACCAAATCATGATGTTTTACCTCTTAAATTTTCACTAAATGATGATGTTTTAAGGTCTGAGGTCACCAAATCATGATGTTTCACCTCATAATTTACCAAATTAATGATGTTTAAGGCATGAGGTCACCAAATTATGGTGTTTTACCCGTATATTTTCACCAAATAATGATGTTTAAGGTTCGTGGTTACCAAATTATGGTGTTTTACCTCATAATTCACCAAATAATGATGTTAAAGGTCTGAGGTCACCAAATTATGATGTTTTACCTCTTAAATTTTCACCAAATAGTGATGTTTTAAGGTGTGAGGTCACCAAATCATGATGTTCACCTCATAATTCACCAAATTAATGATGTTTAAGGTCCGAGGTCACCAAATTATGGTGTTTTACCCTCATATTTCACCAAATTAATGATGTTTAAGGTCTGAGGTAACCAAATTATGGTGTTTTACCCTCATATTATAACAAAAGTATCAGCACAACATTGCTATCTTTTCATTAACATCCTCTGTATAGACTGATACATGTTTTACAAAAAGATAAGAACTACAACATCATAAGTAATATTTCTTTAAGTGATGGGCATTCTAAGGGTTGGAGAAAGGTTATCCTTCAAGATTTTCTAGCCGGTAAGTACGAGGTACAATCTCATCAATTACCCTATAAGGACCGTGTCAATTAGGATGGAGCTTATTTTTTTTTTACCACGTCTTCTTCAAGACTAGGTCCCCCACAGCTATCGCCCTTAACTTTACCCTCTAATTATAGAATCTCGCAGTTCTCTGCTGATAAGATGCCTGTCTTATCTCAACGCCCTCTCCTCTTTCCTTAATTAAATCAAGATCAAGTCTTTTCTCTTCCCCATTCTTTTGAGGGTCATATGTCTGAACTATATGAGTAGGAAGTCCTACCTCTGTTAGGATGATAGCCTCTGAGCCATAGGCTAATATAAATGGAGTTTCTCCTGTTGGTGTCCTCGTTGTCATACTGTAGGCCCAATGCATAGCATATACCTCCTCTATCCATCTTCCTTTAGCCTCTTCCAACCTCTTTTTTATCCCATCAAGGATTTTTTGATTTGTGACCTCAGTCTGGCCATTTGTCTGGGGTCATCCAGTAGAAGACAAGTACTGCTTGATCCCTACTATTTTGCAGTATGTTTCTAAGGATATGTTCTTGAATTAGGTTCCATTATCTGAGATGAGGGTTTTTGGGAGACCATACCTCCATATAATGTTCTTCTAGATGAATTGAAAGGTCTTATGCTCAGTAATTGTGATCATTGGCTCGGCCTCTACCCATTTGGAGAAATAATCAATTGCCACTATTAAGAACTGATAGTTGTTTACAGCTCTTGGAAAGGGTCCTACCAAGTCAATGCCCCATACTGCAAATGGCCAAGGGGAGTTGATTGAAGTCATAGGTTGGTGAGGCTAATGAGGGATGATGGATAACCTTTGACACTTATCACACTTCTTAACATATGCGACTGCATCTTTGGCTAAGGTCGGCCACCAGTACCACTGAGTTATTATCCTCTTAGCTAACGGCCTTCCTCCTATGTGACTGGAACAAGATCCCTCATGCACATTGTGCAAGATGTGTTGAACCGCTAAAGGGTGGACACATCTGAGGAGAGGGAGCGGGAATCCCTTTTTATACAGGACGTCTCCTACAATTGAGAATTTAACAGCTCTGAACTTCAGCTTTCTCCTTTTTAATTTTGACTCTGGCATCTCTCCCTCTTTGATGTATCTGATAAGAGGATCCATCCATGAGGCTCCCATACTCAGATTTAGGCAAGGTCTAGAAACCTTTTTCTCTTTAATGGTCGGCTTGAGGAGAATCTCAACTGTACTATTGTTTGTCCTTGTTATCGAGTCCAACCTCGCGAGTGCATCAGCTCGGCTATTGTCTAGCCGAGGTATCCTCTTCATCTTTACTTCCCTGAAGCTTTTTAGCATTGATCTCACCCTCTTTAGATATCTGGCCATTGTTTCGTCTTTGGATTCATATACCCCCAATATTTGGTTCATGGCTAACCTTGAGTCACTGTGGACTAGGAGTTGGCTGACATTGAGGTCTTTTACTAAAGAGAGATCTGCTATTAATGCCTCATACTCTGACTCATTAATGGAAGATTTGAAGTTGAACCTCAGTGCATATTCAATATCAGTACCATCCGGTGTTGACACTATCAGCTCTGCTCCACTTCCTCTTTCACAAGACGATCCATCAATGAAGAGGTTCTAAATGGTTTCATTTGAAGAGAAGTTTCCCTCTGATAGGGCCCCCTACTTGAAGAGGTATCTCTTTTCCTCATTCTCAACTATTCTCTGCTTGGCTATACCTATCTCGGCATCGTCTGATGTTCGGATGATATTTCTCTCTCCTGTCTCATGTGCAGCCTCTTGATTAATCTCAACCTCGACCTCATCCCAGGTAAACTCGGCCACGAAGTCTGTGAGTGCTTGTCCCTTGATGGTAACCCTAGGTTGATAAACAATATCGTATTCCCTTAACTCGATTGCCTAGGTCATTAGACTTCCTGACTTCTCAGGCTTATAGAGGACCTGTCTGAGTGGGGAATCAGTGAGGACGACCATAAAGTGGGCTTAAAAGTATGGATTTATTTTTCTAGAATCATGAATCAAAGCATAAGCTAACTTTTCAATTCGAGGGTACTTGCTAAGACCCTTGGAGTGCCTTGCTATTGAAGTACACTGGTCTCTTCACTTATTTCTCTTACTATCGCAGCACTGATGGCTGACTCTGAGACAACTAAGTATACATATAACTTCTCACCCTGAATTGGCCGGGATAGTAGTAGGGGAGAACTGAGGTAGGACTTGAGCTCTTTAAAAGAAATTTCACATTCCTCTTTCCATTCGAAGGCCTTTATAAGAACTTTGAAAAAAGTAACACACTTATCTGTAGCTCTTGAGACGAACCTGTTAAGTGCATCAACTCTTCCGGTTAGCCTCTGGACGTCTTTGATGGTTCTAGGTGTCTTTATTTCTAACAAAGCCTTGATCTTCTCAGGCTTATCCTCTATTCCCCCTTGGTTGAAGATGAATCCCAAAAACTTTCCTACTCCTACCCCGAAGACACATTTGGTCAGGTTGAGCTTCATTCTGTATTTGTCCATGGTGTCAAAAGTTCTTTCAAGGTTGGCCACATGAGTGTCGGCCTTCAGACCCTTTATCAGTATGTTGTCCACATAAACTTCCATGGATTTGCCTATCTGATCTTCGAACATCTTATTTACAAGATGTTGGTAGATCGACCCTGAATTCTTTAGGGCGAAGGGCATGACCTTGTAGCAATATGCCCCCTTGTCTGTGATGAATGTTGTCTTATCTAAGTCTTCTAAATTCATAAAGATCTAATTATACCCAGAATACATATCCATGAAGCTCATCTGCTCATGTCCTGTTGTGGAATCCACCATCTGATCAATATGAGGCAGGGGGAAACTGTATTTTGGGCAAGACTTGTTTAAATCAATGAAATCTACACACATCCTCCATTTCCCATTAGCTTTGGGCACAATGATAGCATTAGATAACCACTCAGGGTATATGACCTCTCTGATGAACTTAGCCTCTTCAAGCTTTCTAACCTCGTCTCTGACGATATCATACTTTTCTCTTGAGTATACTCTTCTTCTCTCCTTGATGGGCTTGGCATCTTCTACAATATTGAGTTTATGACATATAATCTCAGGATCAATACTCGGCATGTCTGCATGGCTCCTGGAAAAAACACTTTGTCTCTTCCTTAATAGGTTCACTAGTTCCTCCTTGATCTCAAACTTTAGGTCTTTGCCAATTTAGATGTTTTTTTTCGGATCGTCCTCATTGAGGATGATGGATTCTACCTCCTCCGTGGCCTCTCCTTTTTTTAGCTTTATTTCATCCCTAGGATCAAGTGTGTCGATGTTGTACGTGGTTGTTGCCCTCTTATGAGCCCCTCTCTCTTCTGCAGAGTTAAAGTAGCATTCACGTGCCGATGTTTGGTCACCTTTCACTTCCCCTACTCCATAAGGCGTCGAGAATTTTAGCATTTGGTGGACCGTTGAAGGCACGACCTTAAATTACTTGAGGGCTACTCGTCCTATGATGAGGTTGTAAGCTGAGAAGATATTTTCATTCATTACAAAGAAATTGATTTTTCTGGTCAACCTCTTTGGCCATTCATCTCCCATTCTAACATCCATTTCATACATACCCAGTGGATGAACCTTTTCACCGCTGAAGCCAATCAAGAGATGATGATAAGGGAAAAGCCTAGCTCTGCTGAGGCCCAGGCTATTGAAACAAGGCTAAAAAATAACGTCTGCAGAACTACCCCCATCAATAAGGATCCTCTGAACTTCACGCACCCTTGTGGTGATGACTAAAGGGTCATTGTGGGGTTCTAAGATACCCTTGAAATCAAGTCATGAGAAGCCGACCACGAGGGTGTCCATATCTACCTTTTCTCTCTTTTCACGTTTAACTTCAGTAGATGCCAAGTTCATAACCTCGACTTTAGTCACAACTTTGGCCTCTTCCACATGGGCCTTGCGATCAACTACCTCTTAGCCACCCCCTGCTAGTCCTCCCAGATAGTGTTTACACCGAAAGAGATCATACCGACCTTCTTCACTGGGACATTATCATCTTTTGATGGGAGGTCAGGTTCATCGTCATCATCATCTGAGTCATCATCTCTTCTGGCAATGGAAAATTCCCGACATTTATCATTTCTTTTATTTTTGGGGTTATCTTTTCCCCCCTTAGGAGCTCTACCATCCACATACTTTCTGAGCTTTCCAGACTTCAATATCTTCTCAACCTCGCCCTTCAGGGCGAAACACTTGTCAGTCAGATGGTCGTGATCTTGATGGAACTCTCACCTTAGATTCTTGTTTATCTTATGTGGAGGAGCCTTCAGCTTCTCCGACCATCTCAGGGATCTATCATTCTTTATTTTGTTGATAATGTGTTCGCAGCTCACAGTTAAAAGAGGGTAGTGTGCAAACTTGTCATCCATAGTCCTCTTCTTTCCATCATTTTTCCTTTGAAACTTCCCAGTGCTACTTCCATTCTCATCCTCATACTTCACAGCCATTGCTTCTTCGACCTTTCTAGTTGTTGCTAACAGCTCGGCCATAGACTTAGGAGGGTTATAAGCAAGCTTCCAAAGTAGCTTTCCCTTCTGAAGCCCTCCACTAAGGGCTGTCATGGCTATGCTCTCTTCATAATCTTCTACCTCCAATTTTTCCTTATTGAACCTAGCAATGTAGTCTCTGAGGCTTTCATTATTTCCTTACTTTACATAAAGCAAGTGACCTCGTCTTCTTTTGAGGTCTTACCCCAAAACAGAAGTTATGAATAAACTGCTCGGCCAAGCCTTTAAAATTTTCAACTGAATTTTTAGGAAGAGACGTGAACCAGATATGTGCAGCCCCAGTCAAAGTTCTTGAGAAATCTCGGAACCTCATCTCATCAGAGATTGAATAAATGTCTGCTGCAGATTGATACATTTCAATATGATGGACTGGGTTAGTACTACCATCGTACTTGGGAGACATCACCGATGTCGCGCCCCGACTTAATTAAGTTAAACTCATCCTTTTTAATTAGAGATAAATTTCCTTAAACAATAAACAATGCTTTAATTTTAATCTCTAAGGGAAAATAACATAAGATTTTTTTTAAAGGCATGTGTAGATGATAACATAACTACCTTTGCATGTAACTTATAAGTGCTACACAACTTTACATAACCAAGATCTTTAGTTTAATAGTTACAAAAAAAGATTCTTAATATTCAAACCATACTATATATCCGTCACTCCCCCGGTATAAGGTCCTAACTTGGCAGTGAACTCCAAATGATAGGCATACCTGAAACATAACATTATAGGAGTGTAAGCAACACCAGCTTAGTGAATCACCATATTTCACACATTTAACCAATTCAAATAACCATTTTTTTCTAATGTTATAACCCAATAGGAATTGTGTAACTCTCGCAAGCCTGGACCCGACAGTCCAATTAAGTCGCAGTTAATGGGGAACACCAAATCCCCTAATTAGGCCCGAGTACAACAAACCTTTAAATTGGATTAACGGGGCCGTTGCATCTCGAAGGACCCACCAGTCCTTAACATTATATAAAGGACTCACTAGTCCATATCATTATATAACATCACTTAACATTTTAATCATATTCATATGTTTCCTAGATACAACATTACTCCCATAAGCATTTTTAACACATTTATTTAACTACACATTTCCATAGGAACATGTAAGCATCTATATTTCATAGGACTAGTCACTCACCTTGGATTTGGTGCCAAGATTAATACCAAACTACATCCTTGGTATTGTAGTGTTAGCTGCTTCCCCACCTAACAAGTCAATTTCATTAGTATTTGAATACACCGATTAAAATCAAACCCAGTAATACATCACATCATTTGGTCAATTCGAAATAACTAAAGAGGAATTATATATGATACATACCATTTCTATAACACCCAATTAATTAGGGATCTAACACAATTTAGGGAATTAAATTACGAATTCGCTAGACAAAGTTATGCCCATTTTATTATAACCTTTTCCAAATCGTTTCTCAAGAAAAACCGCAACACAACTTGAACTTCCTGGGATTTTAATAATTTTTATACATTATAACTTTGCATGATATTCCACCCAATATCATTAAACACATTGAATAATACAAAATTAATGTTTCATAATTTTTAGGGCTCATTTGCTATATCGAGCAAAATGTCAAATACTTGGTATGCATTCTTGCTCCTTTAGGGAAGATTTTAAACCAAAACTTCAAACTATCACCCAAGGTTCTTTCCTTGGTATTTTTACACATTTTTCTGACATGTTATGCATGTATGAGTTTATTTTACTCTCCAACTAGAATCACTCAATTACAATAAGTATTCCATGATTTATACGATTTTTAGCACAACTAGGTCGAAAAAGAACATTAAAGCATAACTTAACATATTTAAGCATACATGACCTACACCATGGGTATAAATCATGGAAACATATAATAAACATGTTTCAACATATATAAACATAAAAAACCTAAATTTCCTAAATTAAAAATCATCACAAGGTGGGAATTTAAATCATGTTAACTTTAAAGTTAACATTTACGACCCTAATACACGTTCTTACACATGTTCTTAAACAATCCTTACTCCAACACAATTTAGCAATATGGGTATCATTAAAATATTTATCCAAACCAAAAATAAAAATATGCCAAGTTTAGAACTCATCCATTTGACCAACGTTAATAAAGAAGTAATTACCTTACGAGGATTCCTCGATTTATAGAAAATTTTCAAAGATTTCTTCCTTAACTTTCTTCTCTTTCTCTCTCTTTAGGGAAAACTCTTGTTCATGGATGAATTGGATGAATAAGGGGGCTGTTTTAAGAGGTTTAAGTCGGACAAACCATAACCTACCCTCTTACCAATCAAAAAATAGAACGTGTTGTGCTAATAAGACAATTATCACTTAAGTGGTGGACATATTTCCCCTTGTTTCGTACTTTCAGTATAACTTCTTGTTGGAACCTTCGTTTAACACACTGTTTGTTGTGTAACAATCCTAATTCATATATCTACAACTTTTATATTTTGTGTTTTCCCAAAATCATAAACTAGTATGCCTAATTTGGGCTTCGAACAGGAAAGTAGCAATTTACCGAAAATCTCAAAACGTTCACATTTGGCGACCAAACATTGCCAATTTCGCATCCACACCCTAATTTACTTTTATAAACATAATCATGCATTAGAAACATATTTTATGATTCATTAGACAACATAACTAGTCATATGCTCTGAGCATGTTATCCCCGATCATAAGCTCGATTAGCATCTAATATGAACCACATATATATCGTATGAGCATTCATCCCCTAAACATGATACTTAACATGTTTAACACACATAACCAATTTATAACTAATAACTTATACTTAATCATGTAATTAACCTTCCTAATTATATTTTAGGGCCTTACAATTCTACCCCTCTTATAAAAATTTCGTCCTCAAAATTTAACGCATAAGAAACTTACCAAACAGATGAGGATATTGTTTCTTCATGTTATTCTCTCCTTCCCAGGTGGCATACTCCACAATTTGACTTCTCCACATCACCATAAGTAGTGAAATGATTTTATTACATAACATTGCTCCTTTCGATCTACAATAGTAATGGGTTCCTCCATGTAGGTCAATTCATCTTGAAGCTCTATCGGTTGTGAAATAAACACATGTGAAGGATTTTTCATATACTTTCATAACATGGATATATGAAAAACATCGTGGTTCCGAGACAATTCTGGTGGTAATGACAACTTATAAGCTATAACTCCAACCCATTTCACTATCTCGTAAGGGCTAACGTACCTTGGACTTAACTTTACCTTCTTCCCAAATCTCATAACCCCTTTCCAAGGAGAAAGACGTAGGAATACTCGATCACCTTACTCAAATTTTAATTCTTTCCTTCGATTATCTGCATAACTTTTATGTCTACTATGCACCACTTTCAAGTGACTATGAATAAGATTTATCTTTTCAGTAGTCTGCTACACAATTTCTGGCCCAAGTAGTTTCGTTCTCCTACTTCAGTCCAACACACTGGAGTTCTGCATTTTCTCCCATACAAAGCTTCATAAGGAGCCATCTCAATACTCGAATGATAGTTATTATTATAAGCAAACTCTATTAGTTGCCAGTGTTCATCCCAATTACCCTTGAACTCCAATACACAAATTTGTAACATGTCTTCAAGTGTTTGGATCATTCTTTCTGACTTCCCATCAGTCTGAGGATGAAAAGTTGTACTAAATTTCAATTTAGTCCCCAAAGCTTGTTGTAAACTAGGCCAAAGGAGAGAAATAAACTTAGGATCTCGATCATAAATAATAGAAACAGGTGCACCATTCAATCTAATAATCTCATCCACATATATTTTTGCATATCTATCCATGGAATAAGTAGCTTTAACAGGAAGAAAATATGCAGACTTAGTCAACCTATCAACAACAACCCAAATAGAATCAAACCCTCGTGATGATTTTGGTAAACCTATAATAAAATATGTAGTAACATGCTCCCATTTTCACTTAAGAATAGGTAAGGGCTGTAGTAAACCACTCGACTTCTGATGCTCCGCCTTCACCTGTTGGCAAACTAGAACAAAATCTACAATGCCGTGTTTTATTCTCGCCACTAATAACATTGTTTCAATCTCTATACAGTTTCGTGCTCCCTGGATGCATTGCATATGAAGAACAGTGGGCTTCCTCTAAAATTGTTCTTCTTAAACCAGTCACGTTAGGTACACACAAACGGTTATCATACATAACAATGTCATCATCACGAATAGAAAATTCATTTGCTTTACCCTTTTTTCATATTATCTCTAACTTTCTCCAATTTTATATCTACTGCATGTGCTTGTTTTATCTAGTCTATCAACGTGGTTCTAACATTTAAATATCCTACTATTCCGTAAGACTCATTCAAATTTAACTCCGCCCCCATTAAACCTAACTCTCTCAGCAGGTCAACTCAAATACAATAAATACAGGATATTATGCCCTGAGATTTTTTACTCAAAGTATCGGCAACAACATTAGCTTTACTCGAATGGTGATGTATCGTGCAATCATAATCTTTTATAAGTTCCATCCACCTTCTTTGCCTCAAGTTCAAGTATTTTTGAGTAAACAAGTATTTTAAGCTTTGATGGTCAGTAAATTTTTTACAACTAACACCATATAAGTAATGTCTCCAGATCTTTAATGCAAAAACTACTGAAGCCAACTCAAGATCATGTATAGGGTAGTTGCGTTCATGTATATTTAACTACCGAGAAGCAAATTCAATTACCTTTCCTTGTTGCATTAATACACAACCAAGTCCCTAATATGCCACATCACTATAAATGACTAAACCTTCTGTACCCGTTGGGATAGTCAATAGTAGAACTGATGTCAACTTAACCTTTAAATTTTCAAAGCTATCACAATCACCACTCCATACAAACTTGTTCTCCTTTTTGGTAAGCTTAGTTAATGGCAATGTAATAGAAGAAAACCCCGGTATAAACCTCCTGTAATACCCCTCTAATCCCAAAAAGCTACGTACCTCAGTCACACTAGTTGGTCTTTCCCAATTCATTACTGCTTCTACCTTCTTAGGATCAACACAAATACCATCAGGAGAAATAACATGCCCCAAAAATACTACCCTGTCTAGCCAAAATTCACATTTTGAAAACTTAGCATACAACTTCTTCTCTCGCAAGGTTTGTAAAATAATATACAGGTGGTGCTCATGCTCATCCTTACTATGAGAATATATCAAAATATCATCAATGAAGATAATAACAAAAGAATTCATGTATGGGTGAAATATACGGTTCATTAAATTCATGAATACAGCCAGTGCACTTGTTAACCCAAATGGCATGACAAGAAATTCATAATGTCCATACCTGGAACTAAAGGCAGTTTTAGAAATGTCACAGTCTCTTACTTTCAATTGATGATATCCGGATCTGAGATCGATCTTGGAAAACACTTTGGCTCCTGGCAACTGATTGAACAATTCATCAATGTGGGGTAGTAGGTATTTGGTACGGATAGTCTCTTTATTCAATTGAAGATAATCGATGCATAGTCTCATGGTTCCATATTTTTTTTTTCGCAAACAATACTGGGGCTCCCCACGGTAATACACTAGACCTTATAAAACCACGATCTAACAAATCTTGCAACTGTATTTTTAGCTCTTTTAAGTCTACAGGTGCCATATGATATGGTGCAAT
This sequence comes from Sambucus nigra, assembly GCA_949130495.1. Classification (NCBI taxonomy): domain Eukaryota; kingdom Viridiplantae; phylum Streptophyta; class Magnoliopsida; order Dipsacales; family Adoxaceae; genus Sambucus; species Sambucus nigra. The sequence goes on along the minus strand of OX422214.1, from coordinate 650,647,684 downwards.
TGATATTGGTGTAGTGCCTGGTCAACTTAATCGCAAATTCTACCTCATGGTCTGGTGCTAACCTTGGAAATTCTTCTGGGAAGACATATGCAAATTCATTAACTACTAGTATATGTGATAGTTTTCTAGCCTCTTGTCTTGTGTTCACCACATGACCAAGATAACCCTCACATCCTTTCCTTAGCAGTTAATAACATTTTGTAGCAGAAATCAAACAAGTAGGAGTGACATTTTGTTCCCCAATAAATTTAAATTTAGGTTCACCCGGTAACCGAAACACTACCTCCTTCTTAAAGCAATCTAAACATACATGATATGAGGCTAACCAATTCATACCTAATATCACATCAACGTCACGCATATCGAGAGGTAATAAGTTAACCAATAACTCCTTTTCACCTATTCGTACCACGCACTCCCTATACACCTTATCAATAAAAACTAATCCCACCACTGGAGTAATAATCGCTAAACCAGAAACTAACGATGATAATGGCTTCTTAAGATGCAACAAATAAAGAATAGATATAAAAGAATGTGTAGAACCAGTATCTATCAACACATAAGAATCTTTATCACAAATATAAAGTGTACATGTCACTACATTAGGCATAGCTTGTGCATCTTGTTGCGTTAATGCAAACACTCTGCCTTGGCCTTAGTTTTGAGACATGCCTCCTCTACCTCCCCTGTGTACTTTCGGTGTAGAAATCCTATCTCCTACTCTCACACTCCCAACTGAAGTTGTAGCTCCCATCGCTGGATAATTCTTTCGTAAGTGCCCCGATTAATGACAATGGAAACACAAATGTGTCGTCTCAGCTATTGTACACTCCTGAGACATGTTCCCTTGACCACCACATCTAACATAAAACACGACCCTTGGTTCCATCGCATATACATTTTCTGATCGACTCATTGTAGTCCTTCCACCTCGAGCCTGAAATCTTCCACGTGCACTTCTATTATTTTTAAATTCTTGTCCCTTAGATACTCCTCGTGATACACCTTGAGATGAGGTTCCCGTCTCCCATCCATATGACTTCATACTATCATGTCTAGCTTTATTCGAATGTTCGGCTTGCATCTCTTTCATTGACTTTTCAGATACCATAGCTCTGTCCACCGGATCCACATAATATGTGATATTCATATTAGCAACCATATATTTTTATATCTACATTCAACCCAGATTGAAACCGATCACATGTACTTTATTTTGTCCTCACCAAATCAAGTGCAAATCTGGATTAGGATATAAACAAATTTTCATACTCTGCCACCGTTCGGTTCCCTTGTTTCATCATGATAAATTCTTCCTCTTTCTCCTTCCTGTAAAGCCTTGGGAAGTATTTTTCAAAGAACACATTCACAAACCTCTCCCATGTAATTGGTGGAGGATTTGTTGGCACTACTCCCCCAATCGTAGTAAGTAACCTCTCTGTAGCACCCCACCATAACTTTGCATCATCCTCCGATCTAAAGGTTGCTAAAAAAACCTTTTGTTCATCTCGCACTTCCAACACCTTGAATATTGTTTCCATTTTTCGAATCCATCCCTCTGCCACTAACGAATCCGTAGTCCCCGTAAATGCCGGAGGACTTAACTTCATGAATCTATCATGCAATTTATCCCTATCACTGCCATTTACTCCACCTCCTGCTTCTTCCACCAATTGTGCCACAACACGTAATATTCTTCCCACATCATCAATAGGTTGTTGTTGCACCTCTAGTTCATCCACTTCAATATGTCTATGTCCATGCTGACTATTAGGTGCATAGGATACCTCACCCTTTGCTCTATCATGAGGCTCGTGTGGATTCATCACTTATTGCAATATAATTAACTTAAATAAAATAAAATAGCAACAATTTATTATTTACATTGTTAGTCAAAATCCAGATAGCAAACTCACTTTCTAGTGTTCACTTCCAATCTAGACCCTCACACCCTGTCCAGAGCCTAATAACCACGCTCTGATACCAAGTTGTCATGCCCCGACTTAATTAAGTTAAACTCATCCTTTTTAATTAGAGATAAATTGCCTTAAACAATAAACAATGCTTTAATTTTGATCTCCAAGGGAAAATAGTATAAGATTTTATTTAAAGGCATGTGTAGATGAAAACATAACTACCTTTATATGTAACTTATAAGTACTACACAACTTTACACAACCAAGATCCTTAGTTTAATATTTACACAAAAATATTTTTGATATTCAAACTATACTATATATTCGTCACTCCTCCTGTATAAGGTCCTAACTTGACAGTGAACTCCAAATGATAGGCATACCTGAAACATAACATTATAGGAGTGTAAGAAACACCAGCTTAGTGAATGACCATATTTCACACATATAACCAATTCAAATAACCATTTTTTTTCTAATGTTATAACCCAATAGGAATTGTGTAGCTCTCGCAAGCCTGGACCCGACAGTCCAATTAAGTCCCAGTTAATGAGGAACACCAAATCCCCTAATTAGGCCCGAGTATAACAAAACTTTAAATTGGATTAACAGGGCCGTTGCATCCTGTAGGACGCACCAGTCCTTAACATTAAATAAAGGACTCACCAGTCCATATCATTATATAACATCACTGTAACATTAGATAAAGGAATCACGCAAGGGGTCGATCGATCGATCGCCCACGTAACACCCCAATTTTTTCTGCATTTCTTCTACTACGGGTTTAACCATTTTTGATCAATCAAACCTTCATATTAACAACCCAAATGACTTATAAACCTTACTACATGTTATATCAACATATATAAATGATTTCTACTGCTCTAAACATCCTAGAATCATCAAGAGTTTGAATTAAAAGCATATATTCATCCTATTTTTCCAGAAATTTATCAACATAATATCTTCAAGAACATACCAATGGTTTTAAGAATTTCTTCAACAGATTTATGATTATTTCGTGGATTACTATCTACCTACAACATGAGTTTGATTCCTATAAACTTCCATTTTTCATAAATCCATTAACAACTCTTCTTTATCTTCCAAACATGAAAAATCTCATCTTTTTATAACTATCCTAACATGGACAATATACAAACTTAGATTGCAATTATCAAACACTTGCCTCTAATGAAGTTCTTATCCTTTGGGGTTGTATAACACAGGTGGCTCTCCTCTTTTCCGGTCACTTTTGGTGGTGGTTGATGGTGGTGACCTTTGGTTCTTTGGTTCTCCTCCTTTCCAAGCAAGCTTTTCTTCTCCCAAGCAACCTTTCACTCTCTCTAGGAAGATGACCTTTCAATTTTGTGTAGCAGAGATGAATGAACCCACGTTCAACTAATCTCCAAATACTTATAATAAGACAAAATCCAAAATCACTATTCATCCCCCTTGTAAAATGACAACATACCCTTTTGAGTTGTCTCTTCATTTCCAAATGACCCGAGACCCAAAACCAACGTCCAAATAGACTTTTCTGACTATTTTAACCTTTCCGGACGCAACGACGCAGTCGAAATGACTATAAGGTCGATAGAAAATAAAATCCCTTTTTAATTTAACAAATTAGTCCCGGCATGTCCCATACCTCGTCCAACTAAAAATTCAATTTACCGAATTAATATCTCACAGCAATATCAATAATCATCACATTCATATATTACCTAAATATGTTTAAGTAATATTCAGAATCATACATTTTTAATATCCACAATTCGGATAAAACCCAAATGAATTAATTTATAACAAAATCCAATTAATCCATTAATTTAAAATATAACCCATTTTAAAAGTCCTTAAAATCACGGGGTATTACATACTTCCCCCCTTATAACAGAATTTCGTATCGAAATTAGAAAAGATAAATCATATTGGTAAGGTCAACTCCGAGTATAAATCTCACATCCCAAATAATCTATGTCGTACCGCCCATACAGTACGTTAACGAAAATCCCCATCAATGTTACACTAAGTCTCACCATATAGTTCCAACCGAATCAAATTTAAACTTTACGCAATCTTCCCTATACCATCCTCGTGAGAAACTTTGGAAAAAATGATCCTCACGTATTAAACAAATAAATCCTGAAGTCACAACTACTTACAGTTTCACAATTATGAAAACTACTACAATCCACTCATCCAGGGCGCCCATACACCCTATCGTACAACTTTCATTATAATATTTATCGCAAAGGTTATAAACTCATATCCTAAAGACCTAAATTATTTCGACTCCCAACGGTTATTAGTTTCATGTGTGGGGTGTCTCGCAAGCGAAATCCAAACAAGGAACCCCCCCGACACACTATTACCTAACGTAATCGGTCATCGAAACTCCTCAGGTCCTTAGTCAATAGTTTATAACCTCTCTACAGGTTTTATCGATTTCAAATAAAAGTCTACTCATCTACTCTCTTATTAAAGACAAGATACTGGCTATACGCTCTCATATACCACAAATCAATCCACACCGATAGTCACATCATGATCGGACATGCCTAAAGTAAGTAATTCCGTGATAAAAATCAAACTCACGTGATGACATGAAAAATATAGGTGTCCCACGACCCCTCGGTGAGTCTACGTAAATAACAGTGCTATAGGCTAAGTTTAGCAACCCTTTAGCCCATACAATATTAATCGCTACAAAAAAATCAATATACGCCTCATAATTCCTTAGATAGAAAACATACCCTCATTCGTGGGCGGTGGTTGTTGACTCCCACTATTATAACTTTTCTCCGATGTGTCAAGAAAAAATTTTACCCCAAATTTTCAGTTCTAGTTAACCACACTCCACTGTATGCCCAAGCCTTTGAAAATATTACCTTTGTTAGGTAACACACACAATTCCCTCATTTCAAGAACTTCTACTGATGACTCTCCTCAATTTTCAATAATAGGGGTGACCTCGACTACGGTCATCATACTCGAACATACTTCATAACCTCCTAAGTACGATCTCCGCTATCCGTCCAATGGCCCTCATCTGCCATACTTCTTATACAAACCCGTTCGCATGCAAATAAGATTCACTAATATATACGAAATCTTACCAAAGAAATCAACAATCCTAAACATAGGTCTCTACATCAAAGAACGCTAAGCTAAAAACATAGTAAGCCGTACAGATCCTAAAGGACACTAGAACCTGATGATCTGATGCCACCTGTAACACCCCGCCTAATTAAATACCGGGTGGCCAGTCCCATACCAAATTAAAATAGAATATACAGTTGGATCATTCTTAGCATCACTGTCGAAAATATTAACTAATCACCCAATACCCAATTAAGCTGGTGTTAAAAACTTTCCAAATTTTAATTTCAACAAAATCCATTTTTTAGTTTACAACTAAAACTACACATGTTATTCTACAACATAGCTAACTCAAAAGAATTTAAATGCAATTGGAATAAACATTCCCAAATAATTATCCAATACAGTAATCCCAACAATAGTAAATGTATTAAAATGACACGAGTACAAGAGTATTTGACTCCGATAGAAACGATATAACTGAATTCCTTTGGGCGATATGCCCTAACTAAAAGAATACTGTGAATTAAACGAAGATAAGCGTCTAAGCAATACTCCATAGCTCCATAGATCGTCATAATCCGCTAAGGTTGTCGTCCCTGTTGCTGGACACCAGATATAGAAGGTACAATAGAAAAGAGAATATGTAAGGAAACGGGTCAGAGCCCAATTGTGAAAATGATTTTTAAAACAACAAGTATTTAACAAGTGCAATAAAGCATTTATTATGTACATGTTAGTATCCAACTCTCACTTGCTATTCTCACCTCTCATCTAGAATTCACACTTAACAACCTCCTAGTTAATGGTTCCTCCTAACTAGTTTCCATAATATGATTGCATCACATATCATAACCCAGTATGTCCCATACCATACGTCATATAGTCGTTTTTTCATTTATATGAATCATTTCTCATTAATATGAATTAAACTCCTCAATAAATATTCATTAACTTATTTCAATTCTTTTAAGCTCTTCAAATCTATAAGAATAACTATTCATTAACTTGGTTAAATTCTTTTCTCAATTCACCGTTATCTACAATTATCACACAATAGATGATTTAACCACTATATACACACACATTTAATTCATCATTATATATATATATATATATATATATATATATATATACATATATAATACGGCACCCCGAGTCACAGCTGCGGTGCAATGCATTACTCTGCTATCATTTCCCAATATTGCTGGTCGCCGAATAGGGGACTAAAGGTTCGGTAAGGATTTCTCGAACCACAAACAACAACACATAAATTGGAGGCGAACATAGTTCTCATATCCACGGGTCACGCACATACCTACATTCCCATAGTCAGCGGACTTATCAACTCCCCGATAAGTCTTTCATAGACCTATGTTCTTGAGCGACAAATCAAAGATCCCATGGATTCATCATGATATGACTGCCCTCACGCGCAAACCTCCCGTCGATAGCAAGTAAGCTAGGTACGTCATACACATAAATTATCAATCAATCAAATAGGCATTATCATACCTATAATATAATATCAACAAGGTACTCACATTACCCTAAGATAATTCCCATACGTATCATTATATTTCTCAAATCCTACGTATTAAAATATTATGACTTTACTTCCTTAATTTAATTACCCCCGAGCCTCACTCATTACTCAAGTTTCAAATAGGTTTCTCCTCAATATATTTATTCAGTAAGAATCACTAATATCCTACTGGTCCATAACATCTTATCTCCCTAATTACTACGAATTAAAGTCTCCCTCAATTAGGGTTAAAATCGATTGTTTCTAATCTCTTATATACACATCTTCTATCAACTAGGATTGAATACCATCATCACATGGCTCATAGTCTATAGTGTTTCATTCACATTATATAACTTATCAACAAAATCTACATCCTCGCATCCTATAACATCTCTCCACTCCCGACGTCATTAAGGTTCATGCGCGGAGCACCTCGCAAAGCGAAATCCAAACAAGGAACCCCTCCAATAAACTACTACTTAACTTTGTCGGTTGTGGAGGTCCGTCAACTTCAAATACGCAATTGGGATAAGCTCATCCCCTCTTACAACCAAATGTGGTTTGAACTCCCATCTCTATCCAGGAGCCATACCATTAAGCGCTTGTACTACACTCAGTCCTTGCGCAATCAATAATGAGCTTAAACTCAGTCCTTGATGCTCAAACTGTAACCCTAAGGCTACCCAGGTGTTATATTAAATCTCCCCTACTGGACCTATCCTTAATCCTCATGTATACAAATTAGAATCCAACAAATGAATCTAGCAACCAAAATTTTCTTCAAATTTAATTAACATAATTCTAATCAATTGAATCCCAATCAAATCAATTCAATTCTTAACTAGGGCTTACTGATCTTCCCTAAGTTCCATAATATCCAAATAAGAATCACCAAAGATGTACAAAAGGTTTGGGATAAGAACAAGCATTAAAAAGAAACAACTTTAGGAATTCTGGGGAGGTCGATCGATCGAAGGCAGGGGGTCGATCGATCGATCGCCCAGGTAACAGTCCAGTTTTTTCTGCATTTCTTCTACTACGGGTTTAACCATTTTTGATCAATCAAACCTTCATATTAACAACCCAAATGACTTATAAACCTTACTACATGGTATATTAATATATATAAATGATTTCTACTGCTCTAAACATCCTAGAATCATCAAGAGTTTGAATTAAACGAATATATTCATCCTATTTTTCTAGAAATTTATCAACATAATATCTTCAAGAACACACCAATGGTTTTCAAAATTTCTTCAACAGATTTATGATTATTTCGTGGATTACTATCTACCTGCAACATGAGTTTGATTCCTATAAACTTTCATTTTTCAGAAATCCATTAACAACTCTTTGTAATACCCCGTATTTTTATGCTATATTAATTTGGGGATTTATTAAATTTAATGAGAATGATTATTTAATAAAAATCCGAAAATTAATTATGTTATAATTATTAACGTAATGAGAGTTAGTAATTATGGGAAACTTGTTGAATATTACTAATGAGCATAGTGATATACTATATTAGTTATATTGAATGTCATAAGCGAATTAAATGATTATTTCGGAAATTTAAGTTGGGACGTGCCCGTGTCACGTCGGGACTAATTTTGTTAAATAAAAAGTGAATATTTTATAAGTTGTTCGTATGGTCGTTTTGAGTGCGCCAACGCGTTCGGAAGGGTCGAGATAGTCAGAAAAGTGTACCCGGGGGTTTAGTTTGGGTCTCGGGGCGTTTTTAGGCCTAATTGGTGCCTCGGGAGGGCATTTTAGTCATTTTACTTAAGTGGGCAATTAAACCCACGAATTTCAGCCAACCTATATCAACCATTAGGTCAGCCTCTTAGGGTTAGAACATTCACAAATCAAGTGACGACCATTGGAGAAGAGAGGAGAGAGCTCCAAGGCAAACAAAGGCCAAAAAGCCACCGGATTTCACCGCCACCACCACCACCGCATAGATCACGAGACAAGGAATGCAGCCATACCAAAATCATCCGGGAATCTGCATACCAAAATCCCAGGCAAGTGTTTAAACTTGCTATTTTCGTTGATGCAATCTTCATGTTAGCTTAGGAATAAATTGTGATATAAACTATGGAAGAAAACCCCATTTTTGATAGGAGAACCCATGTAGTATTGATGTATATGTAAATTCTGGAAACCCTTTCCATGTAGAGGTAATAATCCACGAAATTTGGTGATCATGATAAAGAAATATTGGAGAAAGATTCATTAGAAATCTGTTTAAGAAAACTTTAGGGTTCTTGGTAATTAGACATGATTTTAGGTTGAAAACCCATGTTTAATGATAGTTACACGCATGCTTTATGTTATAAACACCTGGTATAATGTTATAATGATGATAGTAGGATTTTTGGGGTGATTAGAATGGAAACACATCGTTTTAGATGAAGAAGTTGGATGAAACCCGTAACTGCATTCTGCAGAATTTTGCCCAGACCTGCTTGATCGATCGATCGAGCCTAGAGCTTCGATCGATCGAAGGTTCGATCGATCGAGCCCCAAGCTTCGATCGATCGACCCCTTCTGGCAGACTACTAATTTCCTCTTTAAATGCGTTAAATTCAAATTGTCATGATATAAATTCTTGGGCACTCTTGATAAGTTGATTTGGGAGACATCGAGGACCAGTAGGGTATATGAATAAATGTTGGAACCTTTATCTTTATCGAAAATGGTATTTATGGGATATTTACTTTAGGTTAGTGGACTTATAAATTTAAAGGGTGAGGTGCGTAAGAGAGTTACGTTGGAACCTAATAAAGACACTTACTTGAATTCAGATTTGTGAGGATGTAGCCCATGAGTGTTAGGTAATAAGTGTGAAAACCCTTCGAGTTAAGGTTAGGAATAAAACCTTATACGAAATTCTATAACTGTGAAATTAAGGATATATGGTATAATTATGGGTGATGAGAAGAACCTATATTAATATGATAAAGTGGTATATTTATATGACTGTGTGTACATATATTATATGCATGTGAAAATCATACCCACGCTACTTACTATTCCTGAGGTTTCCGCGCTGGGACAAGTCTTATCTCGATGGGACCTTTATGGGAGATATTAACTTGTACCCTAGGAGATAGATATCCTTGGTACAGGCTATCGATGTGATAGTTCAGACGGTCCTAAGAGACGCCGGTATGTGCCATCCTCTTAGAGACTTGGAATCTATGCTTCGCCTCAATTGTTTGTGTATTTCTGTTAATACAATTCGAGAGTGATTCCGAATGTATTCCCCTTAATATGAGTGATATGGGGCTTTGGATAGTAGAGTACGCACGCACCATAGTTTTATTCGGGGTGCTGTTATATATATATATTATACGAGTAGTTAATATATATATGAGATTATGATATTTGAAACTGTCTACTGAGATTTGATAAGTAGGACATGGTTGTTGACTCAAATTATTAAATACTTCTTTTGAAAAAGTATAAGATGTCACTGTAAAAACTTTATTGATTTTATAAATTTAAAAATGGAGGACTTTGATTTCTGTTTGGAACATTCTTTTAAAATGGAGTCGTGAATTATAAATCTTGTGAGAAATCGAAGTTAAGTTAAATCTTTTAGAAAGACCAGTGCGTTAAATGATAAGAAACCGTGGGGAAGGTTAGTGCGATAGGTGTGCACATTAGAAGAGAGGTGAGTATTTTCTCAAGAGAGTGACGTACTAATATGTTATTGCATTGGCCTGTATCAATTTAAATACTTGCTAAACGTATTTTAAAATCAAACACACTTTCGGGCTCTGACCCGTTTCTTTTTCTCTCACTCTCTCTCTTGTATATATATGTATACTTTCAGGTGCCCAACCACAGGGGCGTCTTGCTTAGGATCCTTTGAGAGGAGCGTGTTGCGGCTTAGGTGGGAGTTGCAGGTCACTTGCGTAGACGGCTTCCTTTATTGACTCCACTTCTAGCATTCTCATTTATTGGGCATGTGTCGCCCTTTCCATTATTTCATTTGTTGTTGGGACATTTATATTTCAGTTATTTCCAGTATTTTTCCATGGAATTTATTTAGGATGGATTTGTGATTTTAGTTTCATATGTTGACATTCGATTGATGAATGGTTTATGTTATTTGGTTTATTGTGGTGTGATTCTTAATTGTAGAAATGTTGTTTTAATTAAATAAATATTTTTCGTTAATTAAAATTGGGAAAGTTGTATGAAAATGTTTTTGACACTTAGCTTAATTATTTAGGGTGTTAAATTGGAAAATTTATTTTTATCGACAGTGATGCTGAGAATGAACCAACTGTTTACCTTGATTTAATTTAATAAAGGAGTGATCGCCCGGTATTTAATTAGGCGGGGTGTCACACTCTTCTTTATCTTCCAAACATGAAAAATCTCATCTTTTTATAACTATCCTAATATGGACAATATAAAAACTTAGATTGCAATTATCAAACACTTGCCTCTAATGAAGGTCTGATCCTTTGGGGTTGTATAACACAGGTGGCTCTCCTCTTTTCCGGTCACTTTCGGTGGTGGTTGGTGGTGGTGACCTTTGGTTCTTTGGTTCTCCTCTTTTTCGAGCAAGCTTTTCTTCTCCCAAGCAACCTTTCACTCTCTATAGGAAGATGACATTTCAATTTTGTGTAGAAGAGATGAATGAACCCACGCTCAACTAATCTTCAAATACTTATAATAAGACAAAATCCGAAATCACTATTCATCCCCTTGTAAAAATGACCAAAATACCCTTTTGAGTTGTCTCTTCATTTCCAAATGACCCGAGACCCAAAACCAACGTCCAAATAGACTTTTCTGACTATTTCAACCCTTCCGGACGCAACGATGCAGTCGAAATGACTATAAGGTCGATAGAAAATAAACTCCCTTTTTAGTTTAACAAATTAGTCCCGACACGTCCCATACCGCATCCGACTAAAATTCAATTTACCGAATTAATATCTCACAGCAATATCAATAATCATCACATTCATATATTACCTAAATATCTTTAAGTAATATTCACAATCATACATTTTTAATATCCACAATTCGGATAAAACCCAAATGAATTAATTTATAACAAAATCCAATTAATCCATTAATTTAAAATATAACCCATTTTAAAAGTCCTTAAAATCATGGGGTATTATAATCACTTAACATTTTGATCATATACATATGTTTCCTAAATACAACATCACTCCCATAAGCATTTTTAACACATGTATTTAACTACACATTTCCATAGGAATATGTAAGCATATATATTTCATATGACATGTCACTCACCTTAGATTTAGTGCTAAGATTAATACCAAACTACTTCCTTGGTATGGTAGTATTAGCTACTTCCCCACCTAACAAGTCAATGCCATTTGTATTTGAATACACCGATTAACATCAAACCCAGTAATACATCACATTATTTGGTCAATCAAAAATAACTAAGGAGGAATTAAATATTATACTTCTAATTTATATAAAATCCAATTAATTATGGTTCTAACACAATTTACGGAATTAAATTACGAATTCGCTAGACAAAGTTATGCCCATTTTATTACAACCTTTTCCAAATCGTTTTCAAGAAAAACAGCAACACAACTTCAACTTCCTAGAATTTTCATAATTTTTATACATCATAACTTTGCATGATATTCCACCCAATATCAGTAAACACATTGAATAATATAAAATTAATGTTTCATAATTTTTAGGGCTCATTTGCAATGTCGAACAAACGTCAAACACTTGGTATGCATTCTTGCTCCTTTAGGGAAGATTTTAAACCAAAACTTCAAACTATCACCAAAGGTTCATTCCTTGGTATTTTTACATAAGTTTAGGATATGTTATACATGTATGAGTCTATTTGACTCTCCAACTAGAATAACTCAATTATAATAAGTATTTCATGATTTATACCATTTTTAGCACAACTAGGTTGAAAAAGAACATTAAAGCATAACTTAACATTTTTAAGCATACATTACCTCCACCTTGGGTATAAATCATGGAAACATACAATAAACATGTTTCAACATATATACACATAAAAATATAAATTTCCTAAATTAAAAATCATCACGAGGAGGGAATTTGAATCATGTTAACTTTAAAGTTAACATTTACGATCCTAATACGCGTTCTTACACATGTTCTTAAACCATCCTTGTTCCAACACAATTTAGCAATATGGTTTTCATTAAAATATTTATCCAAATAAAAAATAAAAATATGCCAAGTGAAGAACTCATCCATGTGACCAACTTTAATAAAGAATTAATTACCTTACGAGGATTCTTCGATTTGTAGAAATTTTCCAAAAAATTCTTCCTTAACTTTCTTCTCGTTGTCTCTCTTTAGGCAGAACTCTTGTTCATGGCTAAATTGGTAGAACAAGGGGGATGTTTTAAGAGGTTTAAGTCAGCCAAACCATAACCTACCCTCTAACCAATAAAAAAATAGCACATGTTGTGCTAATAAGATAATTATCACTTGGATGGACATGTTTGCCCTTGTTTTGTACTTTCAGTATAACTTCTTGTTCGAACCTCTGCTTAACACACCGTTTGTTGTGTAAAAACCCTAATTCATATATCTACAAATTTAATATTTTGTGTTTTCCCAAAATCATAAACTAGTATGCCTAATTTGGGCTTCGAACAGGAAAGTAGCAATTTACCGAAAATCTCAAAACTTTCACATTTGGCAACCAAACATTGCCAATTTCGCATCAACTCCCTAATTTAATTTTATTAACATAATCATGAATTAGAAACATATTTTATGATTCATTTAACCACATAACTAGTCATATGCTCTAAACATGTTATCTCCGATCATAAGCTCGATTATCATCTAATATGAACCACATATATATCACATGAGCATGTATCCCCTAAACATGATAATTAACATGATTAACACACATAAATAATTTATAACTAATAACTTATACTTAATCATGTAATTAACCTTCCTAATCATCTTTTAGGGCCTTACAACTGTAGGTTTAAATTTGGCAGGGGTTGGGAAGTTAACAATCCTTGCCATAAATGGTGAACCCTCCGAGTATCCCCTATGTAGTGGGTCCTAAATTTTTATTAGATCCCCTATGTTCTCTTCCAACCTCTAAATAGAGTCATTCCATGGTTTGGCAACGTCGTCTTGGCCGAGGTTGTCCCCAGCCACTTCTAAGGGGTGAACTGAGGGTTCCCCAGCTGCCGCGCAACGTTGGCTATTGACCTCCCCCTCACCACAGTCTCGACCATGTGGGGGTCGAACATTATGGGGATGACAGTCACCTCCTTCCTTTATAGAACCAACGAGACTTCTTGATCTGGACAACCTCTCCCTCAGATCATTAATTGGGTCGAGCCTTTCGATGGCCGACCCTCTACTTAAGCGATCAAAAGCTAATCCTCTTTGTTGTGCATCACCATCTCGTCTTGCAAACTAACCTCGAATTTGCTGTATAGGATGGGCAGTGTTGTTTGAGACCTTATATGGCTCCCAACAGTCTGTTGGAGCATTCTCTGTCTCAATGTCATAGTACCTATCCTCAGGGCACGGGTTTACTTGCCTCCACAAGCGTAAACGCCTAGGGTCAGCAAAATCCCTCCTCCGCTGAGGAGTAGGTTGGTCTTTTCGCGGGGCTAGGGTGCTCCCCTGGCCTCACGATGTGGCTGAGCTGCTGCCGAAGTAATCATCTACGGTAAGACCCCAGAAGGTCTCGTTATTATATTATGTCTTATTTGGACAAACTGCTCCTACATCGCTTGCTGAGTTGCAGCTAAGGACTTCAAGGCTGCTACCACCTCAGCCATCTCAGACTGGGGTGGTGCCTGGATGGAACTGGGTCCTCCAACACCAGATGGTGGAGGAGGCGGCGGAAAATCTGGTGCCATATGTTTGAGCTTTTGATGAAAAGACTATAGAGCTTGGAAACCTTAAGGGACCTCTTTCAATGGTGAAATATCTCCCCGCGAAGGGCGAGGCCTGGTTCACCACTAGTCTCCAGTGAGGTTAAGCAAAAAAAGAGAAAGAGATGAATCCTCTCGTTTCCACAGACAGCGCCAAAATGATGATGCTGGAAACAACACCACCAGATGAGGTGTTAGTAAGCTCTAGCTAGCAAAAGCAATGGCAGCACAAGAGTATATATATATATATATATATATATGGTAAAAGGTGGTGAGGAGAAGAGGAGAAACACTAATATATAAGTGGTTCAGTCAATCTGGCCTACGTCCACTGTGAGTGTGTGAGTAATTCCACTGGATGAAGGCACTAATGGCCATAGATACAATCTCTTAATCTTTCTCTCTCTACTGTACAAACCAATAGAGTTTCATCTAGGGTTGCCATTATCCACTCCTTTTCAAGGTAGATGAAAACCTCTATATATAGTGCTTGGGGGGGGGGGGCTGTAATGTGCCTCCCCAGCATGCAATGTGCATGAGGATCGCACCAGTATCTTGATGACACCTGACTGATCTTATGCAGATAATGCTGACTACAGTATTCCCTCATGTGAGGGGAATGATTCAGTTATAACTGATTTGCTCACGTGTTCCAAACCTCCCATGTGCTTGCATGTGCTCGGACTTGTGTCATTGACCGATGTAACCTCGGCCTGGCTGAGTACGAGGTTACTGAAGTCCGATGGTGTTGCGTTGTTTGTCAATAACCATGATGACATCGTCTAGGAAGACTGGTCGAGGTTAGGTATGAGGCAGGATGTAACTTCATCTCAAACCGAGTACGATGTTGGCACTGGCTTGATCTCATAAGATGCTAGTAGCCTCGACTGCTGTTCAATCGAGGTTGGTCAATGAAGGGCCGACCTTGCAGGATACGACCTTTCTGATGGCAGTTGCGAGCTTCTTATCAACTCGAATGTGAGACAAGCCGAGGTTAGTGACCCTGAGTACGAGGGTAAACTTTGGGCATATCAAACAACATTCCAGTTTGGATTTATTTGTGGACGGTTCCTCTTGCAAAAACAGTAATGGAGCAGGAATGATATTTGTAGTTCCAAACGGGACATATATTGAGTATGCACGAGGTTCTATTTCAAAGCCTCAAATAATGAGTTTGATTATGAGGCCGGCATTGCTGTACGGCCTCACCCTCACCTTCACCGAGGAAATGAACTTCGACCATATAACTTTACATAGCGACTCCCAGTTGGTGGTGAACCAAATACTGGGGATCTACGAAGCTGGAGATGAGACGATGGCTAGGTATTTGGAAATGGTCAAGAAGGTTTTGACTAGATTTGAAGAAGTGAAAGTGAAGAGAGTCCCTCGAATAGGGAATAGTCGAGACGATGCATCGGTGAAGCTGGCATCAGTTATGAGAACTGAAATGCGACGAAGTCTACCGATTAAGATCTTGTACAGGACCAGCATACAGGAGGATGACAATAAACTCGAATTTTTCCCGAATCTAAACCTTGGACCCTTATGGATGGATCCTCTCAGAAGATATATCAGAGATGGGGAGGTAACTAAAACAAAGGCCGATAGAAGGAAGTTGAGGTATAAGGAAGCAAGGTTCACTATCATAGGTGAATGTTTATACAAAAAACATTTTTAGTACCCTTGCTACATTGTGTACATCCCACTGAGGTGGAATACGTTAGCGAAATATGCATGATGGGTCATGCTCGAGCCATATAGGGGATAATTATTTGAAAAAAGGATCACGACAAAGGGCTATCGATGGACGACCATTGGCAAAGATGATGCTGAATACGTCCAGAAATGTGACAAGTGATAATGATATGTGAACATCCCTTATTGGCCTTAACAACCACTCTCATCCATCACGTCCTATAGCCTTTCGCAGTACGGGGATCGATTGAGTGGGTGATATACCAAAATAATCTTATGGGTATCGATACATGAATGTGGCCATTGATTATATCTCAAAATGGGTAGAGGTCGAGGCTATGATCACCATAACTGAGAATAAGACTTCAAGTTCATTTGGAGGAACATCATCTTTAGGTACGATCTGCCCAATACCCTGATCTCAAACAATGGGAAGCAGTTTAAGAATAAGACCTTGGAGGGATATTGTGAAGAGGGGGGAATAAAATAGTTCTACTAAGCTCTAGGCTGATCTCAAGAAAATGGACAAACTGAGGTGGCTAATAGGACGATTCTCTAAAGGATGATGAAAAAGTTAGAATATTCTAAGGGTCTTTAGATAAATGAGTTGGATGGAGTTTTGTGGGAGTATACGACGACATAAAGAATGCCTATAGAGGAGACCCCCTTTATGATTGCTTATGGGTCAGAGGCAATCATCCCGATTAAACTTGGCTTCCCAAGTCACAAAGTCCAGACTTACAACTCAACTGTCAATAGTGAAGAGAGAAGGATGGACTTAGATTTTATTAACAAACAGAGAGATGGTGTTTTGGTTAGCAAGCTTCATACCAATAGTGGAGAGCCAAATTCTATAATAAGAGAGTCAAGGCAAGGCCAATATCTATGGGGGATCTGGTCTTAAAGAAAGTATGGTAGAAGCTAAAAAAAACTACATCGAAATTGGTATGCCCCGTATAGGGTCACTGAAGAAGCCGTCTCGGGAACCTATCGGTTGGAGAGTCTAGAGGGAGAGCCATTCTACAATCCATGGAATGTCGACCACTTAAATAGATACTATCAACAAACTTGTATTCAATCTATGTCTCATCCTCTCTGTATTTGAAGGGTTCCAATGTAATGAATGAAAAAAGACCCACGTGTTTCTTCATATCTTCTTGTACAGTTATCCAAATGCATAGTTCAGTTTGTCTTAAGCTAAAATAACATCATTCATATGGTAAATTAGCATTAGATCACCCTCCATGATACGAGAAACCCTGCAAGACTCGTCTCATCCATGGACTCTTAATAACACCAAGAGGGGGGAATGGTGTGATAAAATCACTAAGATGGTGAAAAACACAAATCCAACTTAAAATCATTAATTTGGTTATTCTCCCTTCGTCCAGGACAAGGGAGAGCTTTGAGAATAAACATAATTAATTTGGTGGTCTTATATTTTATATCATTAACTTGGTTGCCCTCCCTCGGCTATAGACGAGGGAAAGCTAGGAGAATAAACATCATTAATTTGGTGGTTTCCTATTTTAAATCATTAACTTGATTACCCTCCCTTGGCTAAGGACGAGGGAGAGCTTTGAGAATTACCTCATTATTTTGGTAATCTCTTATTTAAAATCATGAACTTGGTTACCCTCCCTAGGCTTAGGACGAGGTAGATCTTTAAGAATAAAACATCATTAATTTGGTGATCTCTTATTTAAAATCATTAACTTGGTTAACCTCTCTCAGCTTAGGACGAGGTAGAGGTTTAAGAATAAACATCATTAATTTGGTGATCTTTTATTTAAAATCAGTAACTTGGTTATCCTCCCACGGCTTAGGACGAGGGAGAGATTTGATAATTACATCATTAATTTGGTGATATCTTATTTAAAATGATTAACCTGGTTAACCTCCCTCGGATTAGGACCAAAGAGAGCTTTGAGAATAAAACATCATTAATTTGGCGGCCTCCGACTTAAAATCATTAACTTGGTTAGTTGTCCCATCGGAGATTAGAATGGACTTCCAAGGCAAGAACATATTAAAATGAATATTATAAAGAAAAGTGAGCAGATACGAGACAACACATCACAAAAGTCACAATACAACCTTCATAAAGAATAAAGGATGATTGTTTGAAGAGCTAACTGTTAGAAATTACAGGCCAATAAGTGTTCAAACAGCCCCGAATACAAAAGACGTGTATACAAAAATAAGGGTATGGGTCACATACGACAACCCTATATAGCTAGTTCATTGATAATAATCGTCTCCTGGATAGCGTCTCGGTTAAGCCATCCCCAACAACATCAGCATTGGCATTGTCATCCTCTTTATCTACATCCTCATAAGCTTCAACTACATCCTCGGTCGATGATACCGCCTCAACATCGTCCAATGTCGTCTGGAATAAAGTATCTTCTAGGTCGGGGGCCTCCAAATCTTGATGGAAAGACGAGTTAGCCTCAAATAACTTCAAGATGTCCCATTCGCAGGTCGTCTAAATACCTCTCTCAATGTATTAACAGTCGAAGCTACCAAATTCGTCAAATTTCTTATATGCTTCAACGGACTCATCTTGCATCGGTCGTATATTTGGTTGCCTGTGCGGTCAAGTCTAAGTCCTTCGCTTTCAATACATTCAAATGCTCCAGCTTTAGCTCATTAATAGCCTTCTGGTGGTAAGCCTTCAGATTCTTTATCTTATCCCTCAACCTCTTCTCGGGTCTAAGGGCGCTTTCTCCCTCCTTGATCTAGGGGTACTTCTCTGCCATCCATTTAGTGGCTGAGGCAAAGGCACACATAAACTATAAAAATCATAGAGAACATATATTAGAAAGAGATGAGGTAGAAAGATAGTATGAGATAGGTTTAAAGTGAAATATAAGGCAAATTCATGTGCTAGATGATGGAGACCAAAGTCGTAAACCATGGGGGCATCCATTTGCCCCAGGAACTGATAGTCGACTTCCGAGGGAAATGCAAGAGAGTCCAACTTAGAACTCGACGATAAGGGAATAAGTCAATCGGGGCTCACCTTGAGCTAGGCAAGATTGGCCTCCCATGTGACCTCAATTAAGTCCCCCATAGAAGAAATGGAGGTTATCTCAAAGGTATTAACCCTCGGCCTCATTTCTCGCTCATGAGGAATGTCAGAACCATCAGTAGGTGCTTTTCTTTTTTGACTATCCTCAGCCCAAATAGGCCCTCTAGCCATCATCTTCTTTGCGGGTTTCTTGCTATAATTATTACCAAAGGCAACTTGAAGACTTGGAGCCGTCATGTTCCAAACTGGGCCTGAAGTGTTGGGAGGACGATCTGTAAAGAAGAAAAACTCAATGGTTTGTAAAAAGAGTTAAAGACGACGAAAGAGTTAGAAAATATGAAATACTCACACAACTCGTCCAAGGGGGCAACCCCCAGACCAGACTTCTCATGATTCTCATCAGTCATAAGATATTCAAACTCTAGCAGGTTCCCCTATTTTCCTCGTCCTCTCAGATGAATCACTCTATCTCTATCGATAACCCTAAGGTTGGGTTCTAACCTTTTAGACATAGGGTGTTGGCCCAACGACAAGGAACCCTTGGCTCATCTTTAAAATGCTCTTCATCTGTCGTGAACTCCAAGTCTCTAGAGTTTAAGAAATCTATCATTTTCTAAAAGTGGTTACAAGTTTGATTGACATGAAGAATATTCTTTCAAGGCCTTCTTGTCCCTAAGTAGTAAAAACCCAACTGTGCTTTAGCGCAAGACACATTGTAACAAGCCTTGAAAATGTCGAGTGAAGGGTTATTCGTATAAGCCGACCCCCATAAAAAATGAAACCAAGGATGATACTCCATAAGTTTTGTTCCAGTTGGGTAGGCGCTAGTCCCATGCCGGTAAGAATGGCTATAACGTCAGGATAAATTGAGAGGTGAAAATTGACCCTAAATTTTAGGTCGTATAGAATAATCTTTCCCTCTCGTCCACTGTAGGCTCTCTCGTCCTCATTGTGAACTCTTATACGGACACCAGGATTTATTCATAGGCATGCCTCTGACTAGGAGGTAAGACTCTTTGATGGTAGATTGGAATGATTGGGAATATGAAGTATTAAGTGGCTCCCCAACCTCAGCATCTGATCTAGAATCATCAGGATCAGCATCAGCCATCGAGGCTCCATTTGGAAATCTCTCTTAAAACTCTCCCTTGGTCATAACCGATAAGGGAGTGGACCTGGAGGGAGTTTCCTCAGTCACACTGGGTTCCTTAAAGGACTAGGATGTGGAATTTTGGTGTCTTTGTGAACTCTCAGCTGTATTAGATAATGCAGCACGAGATGAGGATAACCTAAGAACCTCATCGAATGAATTGACCATCGAAGATGAGCTATACATCTCGTCATCACTGATCTCAACTGATGGAGTTGGGACAACCACTAGGGTTGGGACAAACCTCGGAATTGGGACAACATTTGGAGGTGTAATGAACTTTAAAGGAATAGGTAAGATTGAATGAGTTCGATCGACTTCCACTTATCTCTTTACATTGGCCTAGATTTCTATTCTACGTATCTCCTGGAAGTATCCCTCTTAGAGTTCAGGGTATTGTTTGGCTAGGAGAGACAGGGTTCTTACCATCAAGGTGGCAGAGGTTGAACTTAAAGACCAGGAATATAAATGAACAAATAACTATACGTTTGACTAAGGTTGACTTAAAGATCAAAACTAAAAAGTTTATTCATTTTACTAAGAATTGCTCAAGAATATGGTTGAATGCCACCGGAGAAGATGGCCGTAATAGCTCTGGTGACGCTCACAGTGGGAATGGAAGAAAGAAAAAGGATGGAGGAAAACCGAAAATCACATTCGACCCACAAAACCATCAATGCACACCTCAAAACAACCCTAAATCCGCTAGCAAAGGCTACCGAAAAAGTGATGCTCACCAAAAAATATAAAAGCTTAAAACTAGCAGAGAAATTGAGAAAACTTAGAAATAATGAACAAAACGAGTACCCTAGTTGGAGGAGATGCTAAAAAAGCAAAGAGAAGCCCTAAACCACACCAAAAAATGCTTGATTATGAGGAGATAAAAAAGGCAGACATGGGCTTTGCTGTCAACATGAGAGAGTTTTAGTGCGAAGGAGATGAAGAAAAAAGAGAAGATTTGATAATTTGGGTATTTAGACCAAATAATTCGTGCACACAGTAAATGAGTGGCCCAATAATTACCAGGGCACAACTTACTAAGGCACGATTCACAAGGCCTACAGCTATATCTTAGCAAACACAGTAACCCTAATAAATACTGACAAGTGTCCAAGTTTAGAGAATTTCCCATAGGAACATTAAAATGACATTTGTACCCTCAACCAAGAACATTCATGACCTAAGCAGTCTGAGACGATGATGAAACACATACAGGGGGTCGACTGATAGTACTCCTCAACCTCCTACTCATAATGAAAGCTAAAGGTTAAGGGGTGATTGATATACCCAAAGTATCACCTCCTCCAAAGCTGGGACATCCCGCATCCAGGATGACCTTGGGAGATAATCAAGTTCAACATATGACGCCTCCTCATATTTATCCTTTATAATGATCCTCATCCTCGGTCGTCCCCCAGATACCTGGCACATCAACCTTTAGCCAACTCACATCATACTTCAGCCTCATCCATGACCAAGGGGGACGAGGCCTCCAATACAGACCCAACTCAACATTCAGGGGGTCATCTACAAGAGGATTATTCCAGTGGCTTGGCTCAGCCCTGCCCACTCCAATCGGGCAGTGCATGTGCAATAGGGCGCGTGCAGTAGTCGACATCCTATATGGATGAATCGTTATAACAATATCTTCCACACATGTGGAGGGTATATTACATCATCATGACATACTTGTGCTAGAGGACACGTCTCTACACCCGAATGAAGGCTCCATCATGCACATGCTCTTCACAGGCTTTGGTGCGCAATGTGAACCCCAAGCACTATATATGCCCATCTTCTTCCCTAAAAGAGGGGATCTATCATTACAACCATGGCTAAAACTCTATCCATTTATAACTAGAATAGAAATGAAGCTTAAGAGTTGTTCCATTAGCAATTAAAGCCTATTTTATCAATACATACATATCACAACACCTTGCACAGTGTAGTAGGCTCAAGGGATGAACCACTGATATCTCTATGTTCTTGCTCTTCTTCTCATCACCTTCTATATGACTCTCAACTCCATTGTTAACTATATCTCTCGTAACTTATTTGATGTTGATATAATCCTGTATCATCAACCAACATATGATAGATAAGTGCAAAAATCACGTAAATATGTGCTCGTGTGTATTAAAGGCAATAAAGAGTAAAGCATATAGTAAGTTATCATCAAACACGTCTTAATGAATCCAAATATTATAAAGTACATGTATGAAAGGATGTCATTTATCAAACACTACAAAATAGTCACATGAATTAGGGAATGAAATTTTAACTTGGCCATCTTAATTGTCTATCCATAAACAGTTTAAGAAAACCAGAAAAATCTTTTGTGATTTTTCAAAAATTTTATCAAAATAAAATCTTTTTGCCTTCTGCACTTTTTCTTAAAAACCAAAAATCTTTTTGATTTTTTTTAAAAACTATATCATACCAAAAAAAATATCAATACAATGATAGTACATGCCAACAATAGGGATAAATGATATGATCATGAAAAGTACCCTATCCTAGTAAACAATCTCAACCTCAATCATTAGGACTAGAGAAATCCTCAAAAGGAGAAGACATCCTAACAAATTTCACAATTAAGCATTGCGAGGTTTTGACCAAATATTCCACTTGCTCTAAAAAAACTATGAAAATCTCTCATGATGTGCATGAGCATATGGAGCAACATGTGTGGGAGTGCCTATGGGGACTCATGTAGTAGAAAAATGAGGAGGATATCTATGAGACACTCTCCCTGACCTAAAGTAAAATTCCTTAAGATGACCTCTACGTTTGCAATGGGTAGAAGCAAAAATGGGCTTGGGTCCACCTTTCTTGAAAACTCTACGACGATTCTCCTAATGGGATGGGGACGCCTAGGTGGGTTTGGTTGAGGGTCATATGGATCTAATACAAACTCGAACATCGGCTCAGGTGCAATTTGGGAAGTGGATGCACCGTCATGACCTATTCCTAACCTCTCAACATTAACCAAAGCCTAATTGAGGACCATATTTCCAATCCTCTTAGATGTGTTGTCTAATATGACATTTTACCTCCCAAGCACGTTCAATATCTATCTCGAGTTGGGATATACGGGCCATAAGACTAGCCACTGTGTTTCTCAAGTCTCTATTTTCCCGACGTAAAACAATTAACTCGTCACTCAAAAATATCTTCACCTTCTCGAGTTGACTCGTGGATGTCTCATACATCCTCAAACTCTTTACCTCTCTCTCCAAATCAACTACCCTAAGAGACAACTCTTTATTTAGCATTTTGGTTATCAAAGTCTCGACATATAAATCACTAAACACTTGTTAGAGATCCCCTTCTCTCTCAATTTCATTCTCACTCTCCCTATCTCCAGAGTGACTCAAAACACCATCGAGGCTTTCACGTTTAGAAGTTTCCTCATCGGCGTGGGACAAACTAGTAGTGCTCACGTGACTATCCATGAGCACAACGACCGTTTTATGTGGTGATTCTCCCCCTGAATCAACTGACTCGATGTCATAATCACTAAGAGTGGCTTTATTAGCAATCTTTTTGCCTTCTCTCTTTAGCCTAATGGGACACTCTTTAGCCATGTTTCCTTTTCCCTTACGCACAAAATACCTTACCTCTTTTTCTTTCTCACTACTACCCTAGACCTCACTCTTATTTTTGTTTCTCTTATAAAACTTTTTATTGGGAGAATTATCCTTTGAAAATTTGAGAAATTTTTTTCCAAAATCGAAAACAAGGACAAATCATCAAAATCGCCCCAATCTAAGGGTTTGAAAAGGTAATGAGGCCATGAACTTTAACCATTTATATTGGAGGGCGCTAGAATTTGAAGAGTCGGAACTTAATGGCCGCGGCACTTGACTATGCCCCCAAACAGCAAAGAAAAAAAGACTTAACATGACAACGCGACATCTGGGCATAAACAACCGTAAGATCAACTCATTACCTCTTGGCACTGAATATTATTGATATGCACGATATTGGTATCTATCTCATGAAGGCCTTCACATGGTTCCAATGCCTGTGTCATAAAAAAACCGTGGAAATACCTTGCATTTTCATTGTCTGAGACAGGTCGCGACAACCTTCCGCATTTAGCACTTTAAAGGGCCATGACCGTCTCTCTAATATTTTGCGGCCACCTACCTCGCCAGCAGTGCATAACCTGCCGGAGACTTAGCATCATCATCATGCACTTCCACATCAGTCCAACATTTAGGAGGATTTTACAGTTGTTTCACTTGTCTATATGACACGTGTTCTATGCACGTGACCCCTCCCTTTGAGAGCTCACCCTTCATTTAGGGGGTTGGCCACTAATCCCTGCCAAATTCTCCAACCACTTCCTCTCTTTTTATCTGAGAGCTTACCCTACCCAACTCCGGTCCCTTGATTCATCACAGTTCGCGACCACTTCTACAGCCTTGCTCTACAGGCTACATCCCGAACATCACAGGGCCACTATATTCATTTATTTAGCCCCCCCTCTCTCTTATATTCATGTTTCCAACTTATGTAATATTTCAACAATATAATGAGAATGTGACACCGAAATGGACATAGGCTCATTTATAGTTGAACTACTCTATATCTTTTGTTTATCTCTCTACTTTCACTTTTTTACGCTTTTTACACTTTATAGTAGTTAAGAATATCTTTGATGTCATGGTTATTTCTTACTAAACTAATTTCTTACATCATCACCTGTGTTTACCCTCAATAAATGAATTGTTATGAACTAAATGTATCACACACGGAACATGCGAGCATAAAGAATAATTGTAAATGGAAATTAGGTCATGCACATGTCATCAACAGAGAACGCTATATATAAAATGAAGATTATTTAATCTCAACGAAAGGATATCATCATTAAATGATTGAAATGTAATTTTACAGATTATCGCAACTACTATAACTTTTGGATCGCATTCACCTTAGGATCACATAGGACTTTATAAGACTGTAAAGTTGGTTTAGAGTTAAGGTTATGAAAGGCAGG
This sequence comes from Sambucus nigra, assembly GCA_949130495.1. NCBI lineage: Eukaryota > Viridiplantae > Streptophyta > Magnoliopsida > Dipsacales > Adoxaceae > Sambucus > Sambucus nigra. Next base: position 650,622,314 of record OX422214.1, on the reverse strand, counting down.
AGATATTTATCAATTTGAAGGTGATCGGGGATGAAACACTTAGGATAATAGAAAATTATGGAAATTTTCAAAACTAGAATATGTTTCCATAATAGGGATTGGAAATAAAATTGGAAATCGATAAAGGTTATTGAACAATATGTACAATATGGAAATAATTTCTCTCTCTTTACCCTTTTCCTTTTTTCTTTTATTTTTCATGTTTTCTTTTATTTTCACTCTCACATGCTCAATGGCAACCACATAATATAAACATCATAAAATCTCAAGTATCAGTCCAAACACTGGTATGATAGGTGTTATGTATGGTTTTTAAAACTCCAATTTTGAGTTGGTTACGGGATTTTGGGTCATAAAACAGAAGTCTATATTATGTCCCAAAAATATTGACTATGGGAAACATTTAAGAAGGGGTCAAGGTCAATATGGGTTAAATAGGAAAGAAGGCCTATGACCTTTCCTAAAATTTACGCAATTATCAAGTCAAAACAAGTTTAAAAATCATGCTCAAATAACACATTTCAAAATATGAACTCAATTAATGAACGATGAATTAAAGAATAGGAAGATTACCGATGAATTTAACATTTTTAAGAAGGAAAGAGTAATGCATAACACTCATAAAAAGAGAAAATATCAAAGCTCACTTGGTTTAAGGTAACAAATGCAAAAAACTATTACCGAGTTATAAATGTATTAAACCAAATCATTTAAACAAGAAGAGTGCATGTACTCATGGATTTGAAGTTTTTAATAATATCAATGATTCAAGGAATAATGTTTAATATATTGTAAAATCAAAAATATGTATCATTGAATTATTTATTGGATCGTACAATTATTGAAATTTATCATCAAAAACCAAGGCAAAATTCCCAAAAGAGGATAATAAAGAAGAAAATATTTACACAAATTTTAAAATTTTTATAACAAAGGCATGCATGGAAAGAACATGTGATCAAATTAAAGAAACTACGAATAATTGGAAATAATATCTCACACACCCCTCACTTAAACGTTACATTATCCTCAATGTGAATTCAGAATCAAACTAAAGAAAGGAAAATAGTGATATTACCCAAAATAGAGCGATCTTCGAATAAGACAAGTCCAAAGACTCTACAAAAATATTTTAGCACCAAGCATAATGAAAAGAATAATCAAACATTAACTAATTACACTAGACAATAAAAAAATAAAAATCAACCTAATATGTACAACCTGCAGTTTAACTTCTAACTAACTATACACTAGAAGTTGAAATTTTTTAGGGTCCACCCAAAATACGATTTGACTTTGGGTGATAATTGGTGTGCTTTCATTTGATTTTAAACCTTTTGAAAAATAAGAATTTCATTTGAACAACGAAAGGCATGTAAAAGATGTTATAAATGAACCATCATCAATTAAAAGTTTTTAGTGGATGATGGGGGTTTAGATTGAACGGGTGATAAGTACACATAGGATCTAAAAAAATTGACTTTGCAATGTATTAGGAGATGTCACAAATGATATCAATACTGCCTTTATAAATCAACTCTAGAAAGTAATCCTTATTGGTGAATGGGTTAAATGTTTTACAGTTTTGAAAAGATTCATGGAATATTTATAATGGTGCGATAATGGGGAATAGTAATTGGGAAAAAACAAATTCAACCCTGAGACGACTCATCGTAGCTCAAAGTTGGAGTTTCGAAGGAAAAAAAGTCAATTTTAAATAAATTTTCTTCTAATATATTTTTAGGCGAAACAGAAGTCTCCACCTCCCTTTTGTTTAAGAAAGAAATAATCTCAATGAAAAGTGAATGAATTTTGGTATCGTCACCATTGTTATTCTCCATTATGCTTTGGGAAAAGATAAGCATGGTCTCTTTCAAGGTAAGTATCCGTGGACCTACAACTGCGGGTTCCTCATCTGGTTGAGGACATTATTTTCATTCAAAAGTCTCAGAAAAAATCATCATTGAATTCAAATAATGCATCTAATTTTTATTTTTAATAATGATTTCCTTCCCGATAATGGGTTTTATGCTTTTTTAATTTTAGGAATGTGAAAGCCCTCATGACAAGTCATAGGAGGACTCGTGGATTCTTCAATACAAAGAGGTTGAGAACTATCTGGAAAAGTACTATCCAAATCATTATTTTACGAATTTAGAAAGTTACGGCAACAAGTTTTAACATTCTTACAATAAGGATATTGTGGCTCACTATCAGAAAGATCATTCTCAGAATACCCATAATCCATTAATTGAATCTTGTAATACTCACCAAAGTTATTTTAGATGTATCATGTTTTTCACTTTGCGAGTAATCACTAAAATAAATAGGATTAAGGGATTTTGAGGATTATTATTGCAATCACCAAGAATAGGAGAGTAAAACATGTTTACCCCAATACGCTAATGATGGAGATTTCCACAAAATGAATGCAAGGATGATAACTCAAGTGTTTCTAGAGGTCAAATATAGAAGTCTATAAAACTAGGTAACAATGAATACAAATAGAAAAATGTTACGAAATAGTAAATCAATTACAATCTAAAATAAAAGAATTAACTGCCAATGATTCCATTTGATTCGCACGGGATTTGAACCGAGGCGTTTGGGTAAGTTACGCTTGATAGTTATTTTTTGCTCCCACTATGATGATAAAAAACTAAAATATTACTACACTCTTTACGAGAGTATAACGACTAGTTCGGGTATCAAATCCACTGGTAATGTTGCTAAATGTTAATTGATTTATTAGTTATGAAATAAAATATAAAAGGTAATTGTTTTAACAAAATATTAATATAGGAATATATTGAAACTAAGAATAATCATAAAGGATGAGAAATTATATATTGAGAACAGCATCCCTCACCTCAGGTTAATTAGTGTAAATGGTTACAGGGGGAAAAAGACTATAAAGATTTAATCTTATTTTCACAATTAATCAAATGTAGAGTTATCACCCTAAATATTCTTATAAAATCATAATTAATTTTGGGCATCAATAAATATCTCCCTGATTATAAACATAAGGTTATAAATATGACACACATATAATATACATCCTTAAATGTCTTAGGAGTAAAATCAGAAACAACCTAACCCATTTAAACTAGTCTAATATATCACCAAAACAATGTAGCCGTTTAATCCAATGTGATTTCAGTTAATCTCAACCTAAAGTAAATTATCTAGAAACAATTGAAAACTATGTATTGAACGCAAATAAGTAAACTAAGCAAGATATAATGAAAGAAACTAAGTGTGTCCATCCCGGGCAATAACATGAATGCTTGCGTCGCGGTCTCACACCTCTCTCTCTCTCTCTCTCTCTCTCTCTCTCTCTCTCTCTCTCTCAGATAGTGTGCTTCTGCCATCGTTAGTATGGGGTGAATGTAAAGATATGGAGTTGCCAACCTATTTTTCACAAAACAAGCAAAAGAACATATTGCCACTTCGAGAGCAGCACCAAGGAGAAACTGATGCATACAAAACCAATAGATCGAAGGTCCGGGGGCTAAGTTACGAAATGGGAAGGGGTTAGGCACCCATCCCGCCCTTTAGGTTTCTCATGGACAAGTGTTAATATTTTCTTTATATCCCCGTGAAGTGTGTTTGTGTGTGTGTGTGTTTATATATAATGGAAATTGGAATCATTCAACCCATACCATGGAAGAGGTGGAGCCAAGTCACCCATAGGAATGTTCCCCAAGATAAAATATGAGCATTTATCATGATATTGATCATTAGTGGAAAATGATAACATATGTTGGATGAAACGCAAACAAACATATTATTTATGAAGGCGTGACAATTATATAAAAGAGAAATTTTGAGAAGTTTGGAAGATTGAAAAATTGAATGTGAGTCTTATCCCCAGTGGAGCTCCCAACTCCCCAAAGCGACATATACCTCCTTTTGGTCATAATTGACCTCGGTCTTGGATCGTCACCTGAGTTAGATCAGAATTGGCATCGGTCCTCGGTCGTCACCTCTTTTAAGTCAGAATTTACCTCGGTCTTGGATCGCCACCTGAGTTAGGTCAGAGTTGGCCTCGGTCCTCAGTCTCGGTCTTGGATTATCACCTGAGTTAGGTCAAAATTGTCCTTGGTCCTTGATCGTCACCTCTCCTAGGTCAATATTGACTCTGACCCTCTAAATCAGTCATCCGCATGCCTTAGGTCCACAAAGCTGACCTCCATTTATCATATGATGTCTATTCGATGGCTATCACTTGTTCCAAGCTCACACCTTGTGGGTATCTATAAACACCACATTCTAGGACCCCCTAAGTCTTTTATTAGGTCCTTAGCACTCCCCCATTTCATCGCAAACCCTAGGTCACGCTCCGAGTACCGATTTAGATGATATTAGGCGCCTATGGGCCCCATTTAAGTCCGATTAACTCCTTAGTCAGAGCGAAATCTCTTTGAATCCTTGAAGGGTTCCAAATACCCTTTCCAATAATCCACCCCGTGCACAAAACGACATAACGGTTCGGACGAATGGACCATTTTACTCCCAAAAATCGATTCAGAGGCCATCGGGTGCTTGCGGACCCTGAATGGACCCAATCAACTTCGTTGTCAGAGAGAAATATCTTTGAATCTTTGAAGGGCATTGAAACCCCTTTCGAAAGATCCACCCCGTGCTCAAGACGGCATAACCGTTCGAACGAACGATCAGTTTTCCCCTAAAATTGATCCAAAGGCCACCGGGGGCTCTCGAGCTCCGTTTGACCTAATTCAACTCCTTAGTTTAAATTAGACTGAATAAATCTTTGAATGAAACTGAATACCCTTTCTAATGGTCCACCCTGTGCATGATTCTGACTTACGATACGGATGAACGATCCGTTTTACAACGAGAGGTCACCGGTGCTTCTGGGCCCCGATTGACCAAGGTCAACTTTCTGAATAGAGAGAAACTCTTTGGAATGTTGAATTACATCACCTAACGTTTCTAAAAATCCTCCCTATGTGCGTTCTGACTTACCATGCGGATGAACGATTCGTTTGCGTTCGACGACCTCCTATCCAAAGGACCGATGTGCTCATCCGAGCCACATTTGACCCGAAGTCAACCCCCAGACCCAGGAGCGGTCCAAATAACTCTCGAATGTCTTGAAATACCTTTCTAACGGTATGCCCTCTTTATGATTTGGATCAACGATTTGTGTGCAATGATCGTTTTTCCCAAAAAGTTTTCACAAAACTGCCAATCGGCACAGTGTTTAGGGACACCTGTTGATAGGAACCCTCTGGGATAGGTCGATCAACACCACCTTTGGCCCTTTAAATAGGGTCCCTAACCTCATTCTCATATCATCCACAATCAACAACAAATACAAGCTATCTATCAGCATCAGTGATCTCAGCAACTTGCGAAATTCCATATGGAGAATTCCATTCAAGGTTAAATCCTCATCCTTTTCACACCCAATTTGGCAAAAATCCTTCTCTCTCATCAACACTCGTCAAGATCCAAAGGATTTCACTCAAGAACAAAGTTCAAGCTTCAAAGAAGGTCCAATTCCTTCTCCCTCTTTTTTAATTCCTTATTTTTGCATAAACTATATTACATTCATGATCTAGTTCATACACATTAATACCTAACTTTTTATTAGTATATTGCACATACTTTATTTGCTATAAAAAAACTAAAAACAAATAAAAGAGTGTTGCATTCATAAATTCTGAACGGAATTGTCCTTCACACATTTTCCCAAACCAAAACTCATTTTACACATTACACATATAATAAAATTCCGTCCAAATTTATGGGTTAAACCCCACTCTTTTTCTACTTTCGAAATACGTGGACTTTGATGCCGTTATAGGCTAAGGCTAGGTGATGTAATTCAACATTCCAAAGAGTTTCGCTCTATTCAGAAAGTTGACCTTGGTCAATCGGGGCCCAGAAGCACCGGTGACCTCTCGTTGTAAAACGGATCGTTCATCCGTATCGTAAGTCAGAATCATGCACGGGGTGGACCGTTATAAAGGGTATTCAGTTTCATTCAAATATTTATTCAGTCTAATTCAAACTAAGGAGTTGAATTAGGTCAAATGGAGCTCGAGAGCGCCCGGTGGCCATTGGATCAATTTTTAGGGAAAAACTGATCGTTCGTTCGAACGGTTATGCCGTCTTGAGCACGGGGTGGATCTTTGGAAAGGGGTTTTAATGCCATTCAAAGATTCAAAGATATTTCTCTCTGACAGCGAAGTTGATTGGGTCCATTCAGGGTCCGCGAGCACCCGATGGCCTCTGAATCGATTTTTGGGAGTAAAATGGTCCATTCGTCCGAACCGTTATGTCGTTTTGTGCACGGGGTGGATTATTGGAAAGGGTATTTGGAACCCTTCAAGGATTCAAAGAGATTTCGCTCTGACTAAGGAGTTAATCGGACTTAAATGGGGCCCATAGGCGCCTAATATCATCTAAATTGGTACTCGGAGTGTGACCTAGGGTTTGCGGTGAAATGGGGGAGTGCTAAGGACCTAATAAAAGACTTAGGGGGTCCTAGAATGTGGTGTCTATAGATACCCTCGAGGTGTGAGCTTGGAACAAGTGATAGCCGTCGAATAGACATCATATGATAAATGGAGGTCAGCTTTGTGGACCTAAGGCATTCGGATGACCGATTTAGAGGGTTTGAGTCAATATTGACCTAGGAGAGGTGACGATCAAGGACCAAGGACAATTTTGACCTAACTCAGGTGATGATCTAAGACCGAGACTGAGGATCGAAGCCAATTCTGACCTAACTCAGGTGACGATCCAAGACAGAGGTAAATTCTGACCTAAAAGAGGTGACGACCGAGGACCGATGCCAATTCTGACCTAACTCAGGTGACGATCCAAGACCGAGGTCAATTATGACCAAAAAGAGGTATATGTCACTTTGGGGAGTTGGGAGCTCCACTGGGGATAAGGATTGGATTTTGGTTTCCGTTGGGGAATAGTGAAGGATCAGGTGGGGAAAAGATTTGGAGAGTCTCTTGGAGACGATGATAGGCAGAATGATTTTTTGGAAGATTCGCTGGAGATGAAAATTATATTTTGGGTTCCGTTGGGGGAAAAATGTTCTCTTTGATGCACGAGGCTCTAGAACGGATTTGGCAATTTTAGGAATTTTATGAGAATTTTTCGGGACTTGCTGGGATTTTTTGGATTTTAGGTACAAAATTTTAAGGGGCGTGATGACTAGCATAGATGGAGGTGTGTCAATTGGCATTGGCACGATCTTTTGGGGTACCTTGAGTAGATAAAAGGTCAGTACCGATTGATGGGTGGAGGGGACTGTCGATCGGCATGACCCTTAGCTTCCTATAAAAAGTGGGCGGGTTCGATTCATTTTTCATAGCTTTCAGACTTTTCTCGAGAAGCACAACCCATATGACATGGCTCAATGCCGATGACTGGGCACTATTGGAATGGAGGTCTAAGGTTCCCCTTGCGTTAGGTAGTGAGAAATCTTTCGACTCGTTCGATCCGGTTGTGGATGATTAAACTCTTTTGTGCGAGCCTTCACATCATGGCTCTTCTAGGGTGGTGAACCCTAGTGTCTATGTAAGTATTGCGTGACTTTTGGTATTCCTATTTTCTATTCTTCTTAACAAGATTGCTTCATTTCTTGAATCTGATAAGGGTTTTTCTTCATTTCTTTAATAGTCTGATGTTTCCATGATGGCTATTCATACACGAGGGACAACGGGGCTTAAGGATGTTTGAGAGCACCTTCCTTGCGTGGTGCGCTAGATGTTTTTTTCTTTTGGCTTTGGGAGGTTGGCGTTTGCTCTCGATGAGACGCCCCGCTCCACTGCAGTTCTATGTGCATTGGGGGAGAGGTGGTGGGACACTACCCACACTTTCCACTTGGGCTTCGAGGAGATGACAGTGACTCCTATAGACGTGCAACAACTGTTGGGGCTAGATTACGAGGGTACGCATATTGAGGTGGATAAGACACTGAGGGTGACGCAGAAGGCGGTGACAGCGGCTTTAGGCGATGTGGCTGGGGTGGTGTCTGGGATTCGCTCCGCTTGCCTTCTCTGAGGGACCTTTTGCTGAGTAGGAGGATTGATCAGAGTGACGAGTTGCAAGTGTGTTAGATGTCCCATTTGTTTATCTTGTTGGTACTGGGGGGTTTCTTGGGGGAGACGAGTGGCAACTTCGTCCACTTATGGTTCTTGCCATTTTTGAGGATGTTTTCGAACATCCGCTTCTAGGACTGGGGGAGTCTGACTTTGGTGACCCTGTATTATTCATCGGATGCATTCAGTCGGTGTTGCCGATCGACTTTTATTGGGGCCATGTATCTTCTGGAGGGATCATTTATATTGCACATTTTCCTTTATGCATTCGCATTTTCCATTCATGCACTTCCTTTGGTATCTTGAATGCCGATCCTTGTCCTTTAAAGATGTGGTTTTATTAGGTTATTGGGTAAAATTCCCAGTTGATTTCATTAAATGATGACTCCGTTGGGGACTTCTGCTGCATGTATCAGTGGCGTAGGTCCAATTGACAGTCGAACAAGACTCTTATTTTAGAGACTGTACGTCAGGTCTTGAATGGCCTGATGAGTGATGGGGTAAGCCTTCTTTGATCTTGAGACTGCTTTCTCTTTCTTTGATGATCCTTTATCGATATTGATCCGTTGCATTGGATGGGGATTTGCAGGTGTCCTTTTATCCCTGGGGGACGCCTATTCAGCACACCAGGGTGGCTGGGGGACATGCATAGATGCGGTGCCTACTGGTGCATGAGTTCGGATTTTCCTGGTACCTTGGAGAGAGAGTAGTCGACGATCTAACTTGAGTATCTATTATGACTCGAACTACAAAACGGTCCTATTTATAGGAGTAAACTAGGGCTGATTTGGGCCTTTTTGGGCACCAAAAATTAGAGGGCATCTAATGGACAAGGTATGCGATGAAGCTTTTATCCTTATAAATATATAGTCGCCTACCCCCTGACAGGTGACACCTGGTGCAATCTAAAATAAAAAAGAAAATTTGTCCCATAATGGAGACAAAATATGTGATTTGGTAAATATCATTTCAAAGAGTAACTTGATGTAAAAACTTTGTAAAACATGAGAGAGACCATGAGGTCCACCCTCTCTAAGACAATTTTGTCAAAAAGTGTTTTTTCTCATTGGAAGCCTCTTGGATACTTACTTCAGTAATAACATGCCTCTCAGCCACCAAACTAAAACTCCCAGTAGATCCCGATTGGCTTGCTTGAGACCTACTTTCTAAACTGAGGTACCTGTGCAAGAAAATAAGCATTAATAATTTTTTTTTAAAGTAAACAATTCATGGGACACATGTCCACTCTAGGTGGACCCCTTGATCTTTAGTCATTTTACTTTGTAATTATTGTTCTTGGGTAGATGGATCACTGAAGGTGAGTCCCCTCGCCCTAAATACTATTTTTCATTATTTCGTAGTTTGTGCATAAAGGGAGATCCAGTGGAGGTGTAACCTCTTATTTGTGTGTCTCTCTTTGGCAGAGTAGTCACCTATCTTGGACTCCCATGACATAAATCCCTTTAAAATCAATTGTGGCTGAGAGATCACTCGTATTGCATCCTCTTGCCACCAATTATTGTTGTTTATAGTGATCTTGGTCGAGGGGCCACTCGCAGTGGAATATATCACCATAAAACTATTGAGATTTAATATCTTGGCTGAGGAGCCATCTTTGGTGCATCCCATCGCCCTCAAGATTTTATTTACGATTATCTTGCTCGAGGGGCCACTCGAAGTGGACCTACTCACCACAAAGTACATCTTATACTAAGTTTGGCAGAAGGGGCCACTCGTGGTGGACCCAAAATTCCTTGAGGTGCTGGTTCTTATTACTGTTAATGCCCATCAACATTAGTCTCATCATGAAAAGTCATTTGTATTGGTTTTGACTGGTGGATCCTCGACCACTACCACTTAAAAAAATCACAAAAAGAGTATTTGGTAAATCGTTTGAGGATATATTTTGTGTTATACCACCTTGCTCCTTACTTTGGGCCCAATGAATTTTGTGTTTATTTACACTTGGCTAGACCGTGCTCATGTTGATGTTGAAAAGTCTTGTGGCTTCTATGATGCTACTAATTTAACCAACTCCTTTATACTGATGGCTTTTATTTTCGAACGACTCCCTAATATTGCCCCAGAAGTAAGGGCATGTCACAATCAAGTCGCTTGCATCATTAGGTGGCATAAGAAATATATAAGTCATCCATTAGGGCTTGTAATAGAAGGTATTGATGATTTTTTTCTTTCGACCATACTTTAAGTGAGCGGGTGGCATTTTTACCTCGACATCATTCTTAAAAGATATGATCACTTTATATTATCCCTCAAATGTAGAAGTTGTTCCTTCTTGCTAACATATCACTTTAATGGCCATGTTATTCCCAAGTACTCGGCCTTCACTAACTGAGCTAGGTCAAGGCGTTGAATTTTATCATTTTAAGATTGTTAGGACGTAGTTTGGGGATAATAAACACATTCATTTCCCCTCATATCCCTTCAGAACATGCCCCTCAAAGTTTTACTTTGATTCTTATAAAAATTTCACTTTTGAGGGGATGTTCCACATGGTGCTTCACTTAGGAGGGATATTTGTGCCTCCTCGTAATTACCTTCAATCATTTAACCGCTCGTGGTTCACTCTATTGTAGATTAAGGCTCTTCTCATCCAAAATTTCATGATAGATGTTCAAAATGATACTATTCCCACCAAAATCCATAGTGATGAATTCTTGGGTAAGAGAATACAAAAAAAGTTTTGGCATCGTAGCACAGTTTCCAAGGCCCCTTGAGTAGGTTACTCTAGTGCTAGTGAGGCTCTTGTCGATGAGTCCATTTATTCCAAGAATGTTGACCCACGGCCAATTAAGGCTAAGGGAAAGCGTAAGGACAAAGTCCAAGCTTCTTCTAAGAGGAATCACGCTGACACTGATGTGCCAAATTTCGTTCTCACTCTTGTTGCTTCTCCTCCTTCACTAATAAGGACCGAGTCAAGAAAAAAGAAGAAGAAATTTAGTGATGAAGTTGTTTCTCCTTCTCTTGTACCAGATTGAGAGTCTGACACTAATGACCTTGTGGTGGAGGGGACTTACACAATTGTTCACGAGAAAGGCTATAATGCCTTAGGGTTGTCTTTTCAAGAGCCTCTATCTCTTCCTTCCCTGGTGCTAAGGTACTATTGCTAACATCCCTTTATTTAGAAAAACTAGATCTCATGATATTCCACTTATTTGTTTCCCTTATCGCTTATTTGTAGAGGAATTAGTTGGTTATGGAAGAACTCCTTCTTATAATGATGACAATTCGTCTTCCAATGACATGAGTGAAATTGACCTTCGTGGTCAACACCATCTTAATGCTTACTCTTTACTATTAATTTTGAGGGAATCTTCCAGTGAAGATACCGTGATATATTCTCCTTCAGCCATTAGTCCCACTACTTGGCAGTTTCCATATGGGCGGGGTGCTCGCCCAGATGTTGTATGTTTTTTCTTTCTTTTATTTTTATTTCATTAACTCTCATATGTTTTGAATTTTTTCATAGGTTTCTTCTATTGAGATGAATGATCCCTCGCCTCCTCCTCTTATCTGAGCACCTTTTCTAAAGGAAAGGAATTATATTCTCCTTTCTTATCTGGGTCTGGCTAGAGAGGTTCATTACTTCCTCCCCATTTAACTATTTCTATTTTCTTTTGCTCTTATAATACTTTACTAACATATCTTACTTCTTTTTACCTTTTGCATCTTTCTTCTATGTTATCATTCCGTTTAGCTCAGAATTAACCTCTCTAATTCTTCTACCTTATTTCCTCTTAAAGGTATCTTGATGTGTTTATCCCTATGCATTTGTAGAGGACTATTCCTCTTAGCCGTTCTGCCTTTCTTCTTGCCTCTTTTGAGGTGGACAATTCTTTAATTGATCCTTCCACCACTTTACCTCTAAAGGTATTTAAATTTTATCATATCTTGTATCTTTTTACGTCTATGTTTTTATGAATGGCTGAAACTTATGTTATCTTTATTGCTTTTGTCTTTCTTCCTCATAGGGATCCTCTTCATATAGACCTTCTACCAATGGGGGGGATTGGATGGTGTTTCTCACTGGGGTTACTATTCTAGGCCTATCACCCACTGGGAGGATATATATCCCTCAACTTTTCATGACTATAGATAATAGGCTCCAGATTTGTCCTTATCCTATGCAACCAGTCTTTACTATCGCTTCTAGCGAGCCTGTCTCACAGAATGTTGGATCATCTTAGGTATTAACAATTCCATTGGCATAATTTTTTTTCTTGGATGTGTTCATTTATAACATACTTGTTGATGAACAGGATACCACTCACCCGTCAGTTATTTTGGCTCTCATCACCACCTTACCGATCACTTCTCTGGCCGCTTCGGAAGCAACCCCTTTAGTTATTGAGGACCCCTCTGCCACCGGTTCTGGTGGAGGCATCACTATATTGCCCCTCCTGGTATCTATTTCAACTCAATTTTGGGGCGCTCTTATATGTTTTTCTTCGTTATATAAGTGGTTTGTTAACACTTGTATCTTTTCTTTATTCCCAGGTTGGCACAAGTGAGACCTCTTTATCTATAGATCTAGTCGTGAGTGATGTGGAGGTGACTTTCCTAATTTCATATTACTCTTCTGTGCTCCTTCGCTTTTATTTTGCATTTTTTATGATAACTTTTGTTCATTTCTCGGTGCTTATGCTAGCACCTTTGAGGCGTTGCGCATAAGTCCTACATCAATTTTTGCAGAGACGACCCTATAGGTACTATTTATTTCTTATATAATAGTAGACTTTTATTTTCCAACTTTTTCCTAACAGTTCTCTAACTTTATTTTCCATCGGGTGAATATATCTAAAGTCCCATTATCTGCGAGATCTATTGTGAGGTCCAGGTCAGTAACTCCTCAGGTAATTATTTGCACTGGTACATTATGTTTGGTCTTCTTTCCTTTTCTTTTGTGCGTGAGAATTTTTAAGTCTTTCTAACATACTTGTAACTATGGTCCCACTATCTACGAGAATTATATATTTATTCTCAGGTTATGGAGAGCCCTCTGAGAAACCTCTTCGCAATGGGTCTCGGCTCTTAATGAGGTCTCCTATCTTCTCCTCAAGACGTTGGATAGAGTCATTCCATGGTCTCCTACCGTCGGCCTGGCCGAGGTTATCCCCAACCACCTCTAAGGGATGGACTGAGGGTTCCCCAGCCGCGGCACAACGTCTGCTATTGACCTCTTCCTGATCTCTGACTCTTACCGCATGGGGTCGGCCTTGGTGAGGCCGAACTTGACCGTCTCCTCTCTGTGAGCCAGCTGCACTTCTCGACCTTGATAACCTCTGTCTTAGGTCATTTACTGGGCCCAACCTCTCAAAGGCTGACCCTCTACTCAATCGATCAAAACCTGATCCTCGTTGTTGGGCCTCTTCACCTCTTCTGTCGCCACAACCTCGGCTTTGCTGAAGAGGATGTACCGTATTATTCGAAACCTCATACGGCTCCCAATATTCTTTCGGTACATCTTCCGCCTCTTGTTCATCATACCTGTCCTCCGGGCAAGGGTTTTCTTGCCTCCCCAGGCGTAAGCGCCTAGGGTCAGCAACGTCCCTCCTTCGCTGGGGCACAGGTTAGTCCTTCATTGGTGCCCGGGGTGGTCCCCTGGCATCAAGATGAGGCTGGGCAGCCACCGGAGTGATCATTTTCGGTGAAACTCCAGGTGGCCTCATCATAGTTTGGCTGAGCTGTGCAAACTGATCCTGCATAGCTTGTTGCGTTGCAGCCAAAGACCTCAAGGCTGCAGCCACCTCCGCCATTTTGGACTGGGGCGGTGCCTGGATGGAACTAAGTCCTCCTGCTCCAGGCGGCGGAAGAGGCGGTGGTAACTCTGGTGCCATATGCTAACACTAAAGAGCTTGAGTAGCAGATGAGCTTAATACCTTAAAGGGCCTCTTTCAATGGTGAAGCAGCTCCACGCAAGGGGCGGTGCCTGGTTCACCACCAGAGTCTCTGGTGAGATTAAGCAGAAAATGAGGAAGAGACAACTTCTCTCTTCCCACAGACAGCGCCAAAATGATGATGCTGGAAACAGTACCACCCTTCAAGGTGTTTGTGAGCTCAATTCAACGTTAACAATGGCAGGATAAGAGTACATACACATATAGTAGAAGGAGGTGAGGAGAAGAGGATTCACACCAGAATATAAGTGGTTCAGCCAATCTGGCCTACGTCCACTGTGAAAGTGTATGATGTGTATCACTGTATGAGGGCTCTAATGGCCATGGATACTATCTCTCAAGCTTTCTCTCTTTACTGTGTATTTGAACAGAGTTTTAGCTAGGGTTGCTAATTTCGAATCCTTTGCAAGGTAGAGGATGACCTCTCTATATAGTACCTGGGGGTGTAATGTACCCCCATGCATGCAATGGGCATGTGTGTGTTGATCTAGCCAATCTGATGAAGACATCTGTCACTGTCACATATAGAGAATGATGATGAAATATTCCCCCCACGTGAGGGGAATGATTTGTTATAACTGAATTGTGTCCATGTGTCCTTGTCCACACATGTCAATAAGTGCTCGGCCTTCGTACTGGGTCATGACCTCGGCCTGGAAGAGTTCGAGGTTGTTAAGGTCTAGCTTCCCATCCTATCCGAGATGATCCATCATGGTCTGGGCTTAAGTGAAGCCGAGGTAAGGCCTTAAGGTCAGCCTGGGCCGAGGTTAGGTTGGAATGTGCTTAGAACATTGGCCGATTCACAGGTGGGGTTGACCTTGGTAGTGGTATGTCTCCTTGTAGCCTTGGCCTATCCCCGGCCGAGGTTGCCATTCCCGATTGAGTTGATGAACTGCTGACCCCTTGAAGAGGTTGGTAGTGGCGTCGACCGGGGCTGACCCTAATACGGCCGAGGCGACGAGTCACTGATTCAAGGCCTTTTCAACATCGGCCATGCCCTCGCCCGAGGTTGATGTCTCTGGGCCGAGGTGACACTTAGGGAATATCACACACAATAAGTATATATATATCATTCACAACATATATAAATACATATGATCACATCATATATATAAAAACCATCACACACGGTTTATAGATTCACGCCATATCTATAAACATATATATATACACATAAATATATGTATCTACTATCTCCAATCCGTATGTATAAAGGTAATGAATTCGGGTATATGTAGATAATCCGCATTATACTAACTACCGTCGTAACGCATACCTACCCGATTCTTTCACTTTTACGATCCCTCACTTGCAACTTCCCCATCCATCACACTTATTATGTGAATAGTCTCCCAATATATCCAACATTAAGGATACTATCCCAAAATTGAACGTACATATTCATCATCATACCCATACCATCTATATCCAGATGCATATTGGTACACGATAATCATTTCGGCTATAAGTATAAACATAACTTATTAGTCGGTAATCTAGGAGCTCAATCGCAATTCATTTTATAACGCCATCATACCTCGAAATATCTATCATTAGTTGCGCATAAATGTATAATAAGTATCTTGGCTATAAGTACACACATAACTATTCTAGTCGGTAATATACTAAAACATATACCATGATACCACTTGACTTCGAAAGCACATAAGTAAAAAGGTACTATTTCTACAACTTATAACTATTTCATGATAGCCCACCACAATTACATTAATATAATCCGACTATCTTTCAGTTCACAATCATTTCCTTACTAAAAGAGGCATCATACCCTCATAATCCATTTCTAAAATAGGTCTGAATGCCGCCTTATCATCCTAAGGTACAAATCTCTTGATATTATAACCTAACCCACTATAATTCATCCACGAAGAAGTTCACTAAGTTTTAAACCCAAAAGAAAAGGTGGTAAAAGAAAATCACATTCTTGGGCTAAAAAGAGAGGACCAGTTGATCGGTCCCTGACCCCCGGTCTAGCGCGGTTCTAAACTTTGCCTTACGAAGGAAGCTGTAGGATTTTACCCTGAGGCACGATCGACCGGCCCCTTGGATGAGGTCGACCGGCCATACCAGATATCTCGGATATTTTCCATTTTTGGACAAAACCATACTTTCCAAAAACCCCCTATATCATTTCCTAACCATAAATTTTCAGCCCAAACATGTTACCAACATCAAAATTCATCCTACATCTCATTCCAACAATTTATATGTCATCAATCCCATGTATAAAAATCAAATTTAAGATTTAGTCCCAAAAAACTAGGTTTTCGCATATAAATACAAAATCCATATTTTATAGGCACTAATTAACAAAAAAATTACACACATAAATTAGTTAGCAAGATTAATCACTTTCCTTAAAGTTGTAGAGGTTGAGTCTTCCTCGAGATAGCGAATTTGGTCGGAAGTACCAAGCTCCAAGCTTTCTCATCTCTCTTATTTCTTTCCTTATCTCTCTCTCTAGGGCTTTCTCTCCCTCTCTCTCTCAATCTCAAAAATGAGATTTTAAACTCCCAAAGGCTTTATGAGCCTAATGTCCCTGATATCCAACGATAAATGATAATACACACTTTAAATGACTCGTTTACTCCAATTCGAGTCAAACTAACTTAAAATATTCCGGAATCGAAAGAAAAAACAAGGATTGTCATTTTGACTATCTCGTCCCATTCAGAATCAACCACACACTCAGATTCATCATCCGAAATACTTTATAACGTCCTCAAATTTAAACCTCAATTGAAAATTTTAAAATTCTCCAATTTAAATAAATTTATTTCTCCCAAAAAAATTAAATTCTCGGTCCTAAAATCACGGGGTATTACACTAGAAAGACATTGATAAATTTTTTAATGCATGATATTATATTTAAGGGGGTACAAGTTTCAATTTTAATTAACGAGAATGTCATTTACAAGGTAGATAACATATGCAAAATGAAAAAGGAGGGGGAGTAAAAAAATTCCTTTGAACTGTTAAATCTTTTCAGTTAGTATATGAACTAAGTTAATGCTTAAAATAGTTGGTTGTTTTGGAAGTGCTAATTTTTTTTGTCTAGCGTTAGTTCTAGGGTTAAAGTCTCACCACAGCCATTGCATTAAGTTCTCGGAGTAAAAATCTAGCTTTAACTAGATCTACCATTCATTTTCATCATCGGGAAGTGATAATATATTTGCTATGGAGCATCCCTTCGTGTTTTGAGAATCTTGGAAAAAAATCATCGACCGATCATTTTACGAGTCGACTGACCAACGTTCGCGTGAGGTTCCTTATTGGGCACTTCCTAATGACTATGTCCGATTTTTTTCACGATAAAGGCGACCCAAGAGAGTATCAAGTTTTCTTATGAATGTGAGGTTCTTTCGTGGCCATGTGATCGATTTTCCTCATGGGGAGTCAATTGATCGACGGTTGAATGCCCAACATTGCCTGGCCACTTTGCGTCGATCGACTGATTTTATCCATTTTGGTACATCACTTGGCCGACATAGGATTGGCTTTAGGCATCACTTTACGTGCTTGTTGGGTTGTTTGGCCATCATCTTGCCTACTTTTCCTATTTTTGGGCATCGATATTTTTTCCAAATTTTTTTTTTGTCTTCATAAACTCCCATAAAGAGGCTCCTATAGGGACATCGATCAAAATTTCAATATGTGATGTCTTATTTATAGGGAGAGGGGTACAATTGTTATTATTTTCTTAATAAGAATGTTATTTATAAGGTGGACACCATATTAAAAAAATGCGGGAAAAATGTAAAGAATAAAGAAAAACATTTATATTTCATAACGTTTTTCAACTAATATAATAACTAAGTTATTGCCTATCCTAGTTGTTTATTTTGGAAGTGGTAATTTCTTTTGTCTACTCTTAAGTCTAGGTTTCAAGGATAACTAAAGACATTTCTCTTAGTTACTTTTGGAAAAAAGATTCAAAAAATTATTATTCAATTAACGTTTAATTTAGCCGATCGATGTGGGCATCGATTTTCTAATGTACGCTTCGACTGACCGACGTGATCATTGGTTAGACGATAAGCGCTTTTCCTAATCGACATCTTTTTCGGTTAGACGACCTTTGAATTGGTTGGCTAATGTGGCAAATTTCAATTAAGGCATAGGTAACGGTCATCGGTCATGCTAAAAATTTTGAACCTTTAATGGTCTGAACTCACCCTCCATATAATGCCTTTTAACACATAGTCAACCACATAGTCACGGGACTGTCGGGCTTGAGAGTACTATGATAATTTGCAAAATTTAAACTTAGGCTTACAACATGACCCTAGAGGGTAAAAAGCCAAAATAGCGCCCCAACGATCTGATAAGAGGCACGAACACCTCACACGAGACCAATGTAACACGTAGGAACTTATCGCGTAGTCACGAGACTCTCATTTCTAGAGTACGACAATAATTTGCAAAAATTAGACTTGGGCTTAAAAATATGCCCTAAGAGGGTGAAAACCCGAAACAGTCCCTAAGCGACCCCGTACGAGGAACGAACACCTCTCACGGGACCAACGTAACACGTACAGACTTACCACTAGTCACGGGACTGTCGAGCTTGAGAATACGAGGATAATTTGCAAAATTTATACTTAGGCTTAAAACATGACTTTACAGCGTAAAAATCCAAAAGAACGTCCAAACGACCCCGTAAGACTCACGAACATCTCACACGAGACCAATGTAACATGTATGCATTTACTACGTAGTCACGAGACTCTCGGATTGCGAATACGACGATAATTTACAAAAACCTAGACTTAAGCTTAAAAGTATGCCGTTGACAGGTGAAAACCTAAAACGGTCCCTAAACGGCCCCATAAGAGGTACATACACCTCCCACGGGACCAACCTAAGACGTATGGACTTACCACTAGACTTTCGGGTTGAGAATACGGGGATAATTTGCAAAGTTTAGACTTAGGCTTAAAACATGACTTTAGAGGGTGAAAATCCAAAACATCGCCCAAACGACCTCGTAAGAGCCACGAACACCTCACACGAGATCAATGTAACATGTAGGAACTTACCGTGTAGTCACGGGACTCATGGGTTTCGAATACGATGAAAATTTGCAAAAATCTAGGCTTGGGATTAAAAATATGCCGTTAGTGGTTGAAAACGCAAAACAGCCCCTAAGCGGCCCCATAAGAGGCACGGACACCTCCCACGGGACCAACGTAAGACGTACCGACTTACCACGTAGTCACGGGACTACCGGGTTTGAGAGTACGATGATAATTTGCAAAATTTAGACTTACGCTTAAAGCATGACTCTAGAGGGTAAAAATCCAAAACAGCGCCCAAATGACCCCATAAGAGGCAGGAACAACTCACACGAGACCAATGTAACATGTTGGAACTTATCTAGTAGTCACAAGACTCTCGGTTTGAGAATACGATGATAATTTGCAAAAATCTAGACTTAGGATTAAAATATGCCATTAGAGGTTGAAAACCAAAAACAACCCCTAAACGTCCTCGTAAGAGGCACGAACACCTCCCACGAGACCAAGGTAGCACGTAGGGACTTATCTCGTAGTCACAGGACTCTCGGGTTGAGAGTACAGGGATAATTTGCAAAATTTAGGCTTAGGCTTAAAACATGACTTTAGAGGGTCAAAATCCAAAACAGCCCCTAAACGGTCCCGTAAGAGGCACGAACACCTCCCACGGGACCAACGTAGCACGTATGGACTTACCACGTAGTCACGGGGCTACCGGGTTTGAGAATTTTGAGGATAATTTGCAAAATTTAGACATAGGCTTTAAAATATGCCGTTAGCAGGTGAAAACCCAAAACAGTCCCCAAACGGTCCTGTAAGAGGTACATAGACAAGCTTAACACGTAAGAACTTACCGCGTAGTCACGAGACTCTCGTTTTAAGAATACGACTATAATTTGCAAAAATCTAGAATTAGGCTTAAAAATATGCCGTTAGCGGGTGAAAACCCAAAACAGTCCCCAAACGGACCCGTAAGAGGCATGAACACCTCCCACGAGAACAATGTAACATGTAAGAACATACCGCGTAGTCACGAGACTCTCGAGTTGAGAATACGTCGAAAATTTGCAAAAATCTAGACTTGAGCTTAAAAATATGCCATTAGGGGTTGAAAACCGAAAACATCCCCTAAACGTCCCCGTAAGAGGCACAAACACATCCCAGGGACTAAGGTAACACGTAGGGACTTACCTCGTAGTCACGGGACTCTCTGGTTGAGAGTATGATGATAATTTGCAAAATTTAGACTTATGCTAAAAACATGACTATTGCGGATAAAAATCCAAAACAAAGTCCAAACAACCCCGTAATAGGCATGAACAGCTCACACGAGGCCAATGTAACACGTAGGAACTTATCGCGTAG
The DNA here is from genome assembly GCA_949130495.1 of Sambucus nigra. NCBI lineage: Eukaryota > Viridiplantae > Streptophyta > Magnoliopsida > Dipsacales > Adoxaceae > Sambucus > Sambucus nigra. Next base: position 650,601,902 of record OX422214.1, on the reverse strand, counting down.
TCAGTAGACTTTCATTTCGAGAGAAAGACGATAATTTGCAAAAATCTAGACTTGGACTTACCATGTAGTCACGGGACTGTCGGTTTTGAGAGTACTATGATAATTTGCAAAATTTGAACTTAGGCTTAAAACATGACTCTAGAGGGTAAAAATCCAAAATAGCGACCTAACGATCTCATAAGAGGCACGAACACCTCACACGAAACCAATGTAACACGTTGGAACTTATCGCGTAGTCACGAGACTCTCATTTCTAGAGTATGACGATAATTTGCAAAAATCTAGACTTGGGCTTAATAATATGCCCTAAGAGGGTGAAAACCCGAAACAGTACCTAAGCGGCCCCGTACGAGGACGAACACCTCCCACGGGACCAACGTAACACGTACGGACTTACCACGTAGTCACGGGACTGTCGAGCTTAAGAATATGAGGATAATTTGCAAAATTTATACTTAGGCTTAAAACATGACTTTACAGCGTAAAAATCCAAAACAACGTCCAAACGACCCCGTAAGACTCACGAACATTTTACACGAGACCAATGTAACATGTATGAATTTACAGCGTAGTCACGAGACTCTCGGATTGCCAATACGACGATAATTTACAAAAATCTAGACTTAGGATTAAAAGTATGCCGTTGACAAGTAAAAACCCAAAACAGTCCCTAAACGGCCCCGTAAGAGGTACATACACCTCCCACGGGACCAACGTAAGACGTAGGGACTTACCACGTAGCCACTAGACTTTCGGGTTGAGAATAGGAGGATAATTTGTAAAGTTTAGACTTAGGCTTAAAACATGTCTTTAGATGGTGAAAATCCAAAACATCGCCCAAACGACCCCATCGGAGCCACGAACACCTCACACGAGATCAATGTAACATGTAGGAACTTACCGCGTAGTCACGGGACTCACGGGTTTCAAATACGATGATAATTTGAAAAAATCTAGGCTTGAGCTTAAAAATATGCCGTTAGTGGTTGAAAACGCAAAACAGCCCCTAAGCGGCCCCATAAGAGGCACGGACACCTCCCACGGGACTAACGTAACACGTACGGACTTACCACGTAGTCACGGGACTGACAGGTTTGAGAATACGATGATAACTTTGCAAAATTTAGACTTAGGCTTAAAACATGACTCAAGAGTGTAAAAATTCAAAATAGCGCCCAAATGACCCCATAAGAGGCACGAACAATTCACACGAGACCAATGTAATATGTAGGAACTTATCTAGTAGTCACGGGACTCTCGGGTTGAGAATACGATGATAATTTGGAAAAATCTAGACTTAGGCTTAAAATATGCCATTAGAGGTTGAAAACCAAAAACAACCCCTAAACGTCCTCGTAAGAGGCATGAACACCTCCCACGAGACCAAGGTAGCACGTAGGGACTTATCTCGTAGTCACGGGACTCTCGGGTTGAGAGTACAGGGATAATTTGCAAAATTTAGGCTTAGGCTTAAAACATGACTTTAGAGGGTGAAAATCCAAAATAGCCCCTAAACGGTCCCGTAAGAGGCACGAACACCTCCCACGACACCAACGTAGCACGTACGGAGTTACCACGTAGTCACGGGGCTGCCGGGTTTGAGAATATGAGGATAATTTGCAAAAATTAGACATAGGCTTTAAAATATGCCATTAGCAGGTGAAAACCCAAAACAGTCCCCAAACGGTCTCGTAAGAGGTACATAGACAAACTTAACACGTAAGAACTTATCGTGTTGTCACGAGACTCTCGTTTCGATAATACGATGATAATTTGCAAAAATCTAGACTTAGGCTTAAAAATATGCCGTTAGCGGGTGAAAACCCAAAACAGCCCCCAAACGGCCCCGTAAGAGGCATGAACACCTCCCACGGGAACAATGTAACATGTAAGAACTTACCGCGTAATCACGAGACTCTCGGGTAGAGAATACGGTGATAATTTGCAAAAATCTAGGCTTGAGCTTACAAATATGCCATTAGGGGTTGAAAATCGAAAACAACCCCTAAACGTCCCCATAAGAGGCCCGAACACATCCCACGAGACCAAGGTAACACGTAGGGACTTACCTCGTAGTCACGAGACTCTCTAGTTGAGAGTATGATGATAATTTGCAAAATTTAGACTTATGCTAAAAACATGACTTTTGCGGATAAAAATCCAAAACAAAGTCCAAACGACCCCGTAATAGGCACGAACAGCTCACACGAGACCAATGTAACATGTAGGAACTTATTGCGTAGTCAGTAGACTTTCATTTCGAGAAAAAGACGATAATTTGCAAAAATCTAGACTTGGGCTTAAAAATATGGCGTTAGCGGTTGAAAACGTAAAACTGCTCCTAAACGGCCTCGTAAGAGGCACGAACACCTCCCACGGGATCAATGTAACACGTAGGGACTTGCCACGTAGTCATGGGACTCTCGAGTTTAGAATATGAGGTTAATTAGCAAAATTTGGACTTAGGCTTAAAACATGACTTTAAAAGGTGAAAATCCAAAACAGCGTCCAAATGATCTCGTAACAGCCACGAACACCTCACACGAGACCAATGTAACATGTAGGAACTTACCGCGTATTCACGAGACTCTCGTTTCTAGAGTGTGGCAATAATTTGCAAAAATCTAGACTTGGGCGTAAAAATATGTCGTTAGAGGGTGAAAATCAAAAACAGCCCCTAAGCGGTCTCGTAAGAGGCACGACCACCTCCCACGGGACCAACGTAACACGTACGGACTTACCACGTAGTCACGGGACTGCCGGGTTTAATAATACGAGGATAATTTGCAAAATTTAGACTTACGCTTAAATATAACTTTAGAGGGTAAAAATCCCAAACAATGCCCAAACGACCCCTTAAGAGGCACGAATACCTCACACGAGACCAATGTAACATGTTTGAAATTAACGCATAGTCACGGGACTCTCGGGTTACGAATACGATGATAATTTGCAAAAATCTAGGCTTGGGCTTAAAAATCTGCCCTTGATGGAGGAAACCCCAAAACAACCCCTAAATGGTCCCATAAGAGGCATATACACCTTCCACGGGACCAACATAACACGTAGGCACTCACCATTTAGCCACTAGAATCTCGGGTTGAGAATTCGAGGATAATTTGTAAAGTTTAGATTTAGGCTTAAAACATGACTTTAGAGGGTGAAAATTAAAAACAACTCCTAAACGACCCCGTAAGAGCCACAAACACCTCACACGAGACCAATGTAACGTGTAGGAACTTACCGCGTAGTCACAGGACTCACGGGTTTAGAACACGGCGATAATTTGCAAAAATCAAGACTTGGCCTTAAAAATATGCCGTTAGAGGTTGAAAACGCAAAACAACCATTAAGCTACCCAACGTAACACATACGGACTTACCACGTAGTCACGGGACTGTCGGGTTTGAGAGTACTATGATAATTTGCAAAATTTAAACTTAGGCTTAAAACATGACTCTAGAGGGTAAAAATCCAATACAACGCCCAAACGATCTCGTAAGAGGCACGAACACCTCACACGAGACCAATGTAACACGTAGGAACTTATCGCGTAGTCACGAGACTCTCGTTTCTAGAATACAACGATAATTTGCAAAAATCTAGACTTGGGCTTAAAAATATGCCCTAAGAGGGTGAAAACCCAAAACAGTCCCTAAGCCAACGTAACACGTACGGACTTACCACGTAGTCACGGGACTGTCGACTTTGAGAATACGAGGATAATTTTCAAAATTTATACTTAGGCTTAAAACATGACTTTACAGCGTAAAAATCCAAAACAACGTCCAAACGACTTCGTAAGACTCACGAACATCTCACACGAGACCAATGTAACATGTATGAATTTACTACGTAGTCACGAGACTCTTGGATTGCGAATATGACGATAATTTACAAAAATCTAGACTTAGGCTTAAAAGTATGCCGTTGACAGGTGAAAACCCAAAACAGTCCCTAAACGGCCCCATAAGAGGAACATACACCTAAACGGCCCCGTAAGAGCCCAAACACCTCACACGAGACCAATGTAACATGTAGGAACTTACCGCGTAGTAACGGGACTCACGGGTTTAGAATACGACGATAATTTGCAAAAATCTAGACTTGGGCTTAAAAATACGCCGTTAGAGGTTAAAAACGCAAAACAACCCCTAAGTTGCCCCATAAGAGGCAAGAACACCTCCCACGGGACCAACGTAACACGTACGGACTTACCACGTAGTCACGGGACTGTAGGGTTTGAGAGTACTATGATATTTTGCAAAATTTAAACTTAGGCTTAAAACATAACTCTAGAGGGTAAAAATTCAAAATAGGGCCCAAACGATCTTATAAGAGGCACGAACACCTCACACGAGACCAATGTAACACGTTGGATCTTATCGCGTAGTCACGAGACTCTCGTTTCTAGAGTACAATGATAATTTGCAAATATCTAGACTTGGGATTAATAATATGCCCTAAGAGGGTGAAAACCCAAAATAGTCCATAAGCGGCCTCGTACGAGGCACGAACACCTCCCACGGGACCAACGTAACACGTACGGCCTTACCACATAGTGACGGGACTGTTGAGCTTGAGAATACGAAGATAATTTGCAAAATTTATACTTAGGCTTAAAACATGACTTTACAGCGTAAAAATCCAAAACAACGTCCAAACGACCCCGTAAGATTAACGAACATCTCACACGAGACCAATGTAACATGTATGAATTTACTGCGTAGTCACGAGACTCTCGGATTGCGAATACGACGATAATTTACAAAAATCTAGACTTAGGCTTAAAAGTATGCCGTTGACAGGTGAAAACCCAAAACAATCCCTAAACGGCCCCGTAAGAGGTACATACACCTCCCACGGGACCAACGTAAGACATAGGGACTTAGCACGTAGCCACTAGACTTTCGGGTTGAGAATACGAGGATAATTTGCAAAGTTTAGACTTAGGCTTAAAACATGACTTTAGAGGGTGAAAATCCAAAACATCGCCCAAACGACCCCGTAAGAGCCACGAGCACCTCACACGAGATCAATGTAACATGTAGGAACTTACCGCGTAGTCACGGGACTCACGGGTTTCGAATACGACGATAATTTGCAAAAATCTAGGCTTGGGCTTAAAAATATTCCCTTGATGGAGGAAACCCCAAAACAACCCCTAAATGGTCCCGTAAGAGGCATATACACCTTCCACGGGACCAACGTAACACGCATGCACTTACCATTTAGCCACAGGAATCTCGGGTTGAGAATTCGAGGATAATTTGTAAAGTTTAGATTTAGGCTTAAAACATGACTTTAGAGGGTGAAAATTCAAAACGACGACTAAACGACCCCGTAAGAGCCACAAACACCTCACACGAGACCAATGTAACGTGTAGGAACTTACCGCGTAGTCACAGGACTCACGGGTTTAGAATACGGCGATAATTTGCAAAAATCTAGACTTGGGCTTAAAAATATGCCGTTAGAGGTTGAAAACGCAAAACAACCATTAAGCTGCCCCATAAGAGGCACGAACACCTCCCACGGGACCAACGTAACACGTACGGACTTACCACGTAGTCACGGGACTGTCGGGTTTGAGAGTACTATGATAATTTGCAAAATTTAAACTTAGGCTTAAAACATGACTCTAGAGGGTAAAAATCCAACACAACGCCCAAACGATCTCGTAAGAGGCACGAACACCTCACACGAGACCAATGTAACACGTAGGAACTTATCGCGTAGTCACGAGACTCTCGTTTCTAAAATACAATGATAATTTGCAAAAATCTAGACTTGGGCTTAAAAATATGCCCTAAGAGGGTGAAAACCCGAAACAGTCCCTAAGCGGTCCCGTATAGGGAACGAACACCTTCCACGGGACCAACGTAACACGTACGGACTTACCACGTAGTCACGGGACTGTCGAGTTTGAGAATACGAGGATAATTTTCAAAATTTATACTTAGGCTTAAAATATGACTTTACAGCGTAAAAATCCAAAACAACGTCCAAACGACTCCGTAAGACTCACAAACATCTCACACGAGACCAATGTAACATGTATGAATTTACTGCGTAGTCACGAGACTCTCGGATTGCGAATACGACGATAATTTACAAAAATCTAGACTTAGGCTTAAAAGTATGCTGTTGACAGGTGAAAACCCAAAACAGTCCCTAAACGGCCCCGTAAGAGGAACATACACCTAAACGACCCCGTAAGAGCCCAAACACCTCACACGAGACCAATGTAACATGTAGGAACTTACCGCGTAGTAACGGGACTCGCGGGTTTAGAATACGACGATAATTTTCAAAAAACTAGACTTGGGCTTAAAAATATGTCGTTAGAGGTTAAAAACTCAAAACAACCCCTAAGCTGCCCCATAAGAGGCACGAACACCTCCCACGGGACCAACGTAACACGTAGGGACTTACCACGTAGTCACGGGACTGTAGAGTTTGAGAGTACTATGATAATTTGCAAAATTTAAACTTAGGCTTAAAACATGACTCTAGAGGGTAAAAATCCAACACAACGCCCAAACGATCTCGTAAGAGGCACGAACACCTCACACGAGACCAATGTAACACGTAGGAACTTATCGCGTAGTCATGAGACTCTTGTTACTAGAATACAACGATAATTTGCAAAAATCTAGACTTGGGCTTAAAAATATGGCGTTAGCGGTTGAAAACATAAAACTGCTCCTAAGCGGCCTCGTAAGAGGCACGAACACCTCCCACGGGGTCAATGTAACACGTAGGGACTTGCCACGTAGTCACGGACTCTCGGGTTGAGAATACGAGGTTAATTTGCAAAATTTGGACTTAGGCTTAAAACATGACTTTAGAGGGTGAAAATCCAAAACGGCGTCCAAACGATCTCGTAAGAGGCACGAACACCTCCCACGAGATAAAGGTAGCACGTAAGGACTTATCTCGTAGTCACGGGACTCTCGGGTTGAGAGTAGGGGGATAATTTGCAAAATTTAGACTTGGGCTTAAAGCATCATTTTAGAGGGTGAAAATTCAAAACAGCCCCTAAGCGGTCCCGTAAGAGGCATGAACACCTCCCACGGGACCAACGTAACATGTACGGACTTACCACGTAATCATGGGACTGTCGGGTTTAAGAATATGAGGATAATTTGTAAAATTTAGACTTAGGCTTAAAAATATTCCCTTAGTCGGTGAAAACCCAAAAGAGCCCCCAAACGGCCCTGTAAGAGGTACATACACCTCCCACGGGACAAACTTAATACGTAGGAACTTATCGCGTAGTCACGAGACTCTCATTTCGAGAATTCTACGATAATTTGCAAAAATCTAGACTTAAGCTTAAAAATATGCCGTTAGCGGGTGAGAACCCAAAACAGCCCCCAAACGACCTCGTAAGAGGCACAAACACCTCCCACGGGACCAATGTAACTTGTAAGAACTTACCGGTTAGTCACGGGACTCTCGGGTTGAGAATACGACGATAATTTGCAAAAATCTAGACTTAGGCTTAAAAATATGCCGTTAGCGGGTGAAAACCCAAAACAGCCCCGAAACGTCCCTGTAAGAGGCCCGAACACCTCCCACGGGGCCAAGGTAACACGTTGGGACTTACCTCGTAGTGACGGGACTCTTCGGTTGAGAGCACGATGATAATTTGAAATTTTTTGACTTAGGCTTAAAACATGACTTTAGAGGGTAAAAATCCAAAACAACGCCCAAACGACCCCGTAAGAGGCACGAACAGCTCACACGAGACCAATGTAACAGGTAGGTAGTCACGAGACTCTCGTTTCTAGAATACGACGATAATTTGCAAAAAATCTAGACTTGGCCTAAAAATATGCCCTTAGATGGTGAAATCCCAAAACAGCCCCGAAGCGGCCTCGTAAGAGGCACGAACATCTCCCACCGAATCAATATAACACGCAGGGACTTGCCACGTAGTCACGGGACTCTCGAGTTGAGAATACGAGGATAATTTGCAAAATTTAGACTTAGGCTTAAAATATGACTTTAGAGCGTAAAAATTCAAAACAATGCCCAAACGACCCCGTAAGAGGTACGAACACCTCACACAAGACCAATGTAACATGTATGAATTTACCGCGTAGTCACGGGACTCTCGAGTTGCGAATACAACGATAATTTGAAAAAATCTAGACTTGGGCTTAAAAATATGCCGTTGATAGTTAAAAACTCAAAACAGCCACTAAACAGCCCCGTAAGAGGCACATTCACCTCCCACGGGACCAACGTAGCACGTAGGGACTTACCACGTAGCCACTAGACTCTCTGGATAAGAATACGAGGATAATTTGCAAAGTTTAGATCTAAGCTTAAAACATGACTTTAGAGGGTGAAAATTCAAAACAACGCCAAAACGACCCCGTAAGAGCCACGAACACTTCACACGAGACCAATGTAACATGTAGGAACTTACTGCGTAGTCACGGGACTCACGGGTTTAGAATTCGGCGATAATTTGCAAAAATCTAGACCTGGGCTTAAAAATATGCCGTTAGAGGTTGAAAACACAAAACAACCCCTAAGCGGCCCCATAAGAGGCACGGACACCTACCACGGCACCAATGTAACACGTACGGACTTACCACGTAGTCACGGAACTGTCGAGTTTTAGAGTACGAAGATAATTTACAAAATTTGGACTTAGCCTTAAAACATGACTCTAGAGGGTAAAAATTCAAAACAACGTACAAACGATCTCGTAAGACGAACGAACACCTCACACGAGACCAATTAAACACGTAGAAAGTTACTGCATAGTCACGAGACTCTCGTTTCTAGAATACGGCGATAATTTGCAAAAATCTAGACTTAGGGCTTAAAAATATGCCCTTAGAGGGTGAAAACCCAAAACAACCCCTAAACGGCCCCGTGAGAGGCACATACACCTCCCACGGGACCAACGTAACACGTAGGGACTTACCAGGTAGCCACAAGACTTTCGGGTTGAGAATACGGGGATAATTTGCAAAATTTGGACTTAGGCTTATATATGACTTTATAGGGTAAAAATCCAAAACAACGCCCAAATGACCCCGTAAGAGGCACGAACACCTCACACGAGACCAATGTAACATGTATGAATTTACCGCGAAGTCACGGGACTCTCGGGTTGCAAATACATTGAATAATTTGCAAAAATCTGGGCTTGGGCTGAAAAATATTCCTTTGACGGAGGAAACCCCAAAACAACCCTAAAATGGCCCGTAAGGGGCACATACACCTCCCACGGGACCAACATAACATGTAGGGACTTACCATTTAGCCACTAGACTCTCGGGTTGAGAATACGAGGATAATTTGCAAACTTTAGACTTAGGCTTAAAACATGACTTTAAAAGATGAAAATCCAAAATAACGCCTAAACGACCTCGTAAGAGCCCAAACACCTCACACGAGACCAATGCAACATGTAAGAACTTAACGCGTAGTCACGGGACTCACGGGTTTAGAATCCAATGATAATTTTCAAAAATATAGACTTGTGCTTAACAATATGCCGTTAGAGGTTAAAAACGCAAAACAACCCCTAAGCTGCTCCATAAGAGGCACGAACTCCTCCCACGGGACCAACGTAACACGTACAAACTTACCACGTAGTCACGGGACTGCCGGGTTTGAGAGTACCATGATAAATTCCAGAATTTAAACTTAGGCTTTAAACATGACTCTAGAGGGTAAAAATCCAAAACAACGCTTAAACGATCTCATAAGAGGCACGAACACCTCACACGAGACCAATGTAACCCATAGAAACTTACCGCGTAGTCACGAGGCTCTCGTTTCTAGAATACGACGATAATTTGCAAAAATCTAGACTTGGGCTTAAAAATATGCCCTTAGAGGGTGAAAACCCAAAACAGCCCCTAAGCGGCCCGTAAGAGGCACAAACACCTCCCACGGGACCAACGTAACACGTACGGACTTACCACGTAGTCACGGGACTCTCGAGTTTGATAATACGAGGATAATTTGCAAATTTTAGACTTAGGCTTAAAACGTGACTTTACACTATAAAAATCCAAAACAACGTCCAAACGACCCCATAACACTCACGAACATCTCACACGAGACCAATGTAATATGTATGAATTTACTGCGTAGTCACGGGACTCTGGGATTGCGAATACGACGATAATTTAAAAAAATCTAGACTTAGGCTTAAAAGTATACCGTTGACGGGTGAAAACCCAAAACGGTCCCTAAACGGCCCCGTAAGGGGCACATACACCTCCCACGGGACCAACGTAAGACGAAGGGACTTACCACGTAGGCACTAGACTTTCGGGTTGAGAATACGAGTATAATTTGCAAAGTTTAGACTTAGGCTTAAAACATGATTTTAGAGGGTGGAAATCCAAAACATTGCCCAAACGACCCCGTAAGAGCCACGAACACTTCACACGAGATCAATGTAACATGTAGGAACTTATCGCGTAGTCACGGGACTCACGGGTTTCGAATACAATGATAATTTGCAAAAATCTAGGCTTGGGCTTAAAAATATGCCGTTAGTGGTTGAAAATGCAAAACAACCCCTAATTGGCACCATAAGAGGCACGGACACCTCCCACGGGACCAACGTAACACGTATGGACTTACCATGTAGTCACGGGACTGCAGGGTTTCAGAGTATGATGATAATTTGCTAAATTTAGACTTAGGCTTAAAACATGACTCCAGAGAGTAAAAATCCAAAACAGCGCCCAAATGACCCCATAAGAGGCACGAAAAATTCACACGAGACCAATGTAACATGTACGAACTTATCTAGTAGTCATGGAACTCTTGGGTTGAGAATACGACGATAATTTGCAAAAATCTAGACTTAGGCTTAAAAATATGCCATTAGAGGTTTAAAACCAAAAATAGCTTCTAAACATCCTCGTAAGAGGCACGAACATCTCCCACGAGACCAAGGTAGCACGTGGGGACTTATCTCGTAGTCACGGGACTCTCGGGTTGAGAGTACAGGGATAATTTGCAAAATTCAGACTTAGGCTTAAAACATGACTTTAGAGGGTGAAAATCCAAAACAGCCCCGAAACGGTCCCGTAAGAGGCAGAACAGCTTCCACGGGACCAACGTAGCACGTACGGACTTATCACGTAGTCAAGGGGCTGTCGGGTTTGATAATACGAGGATAATTTGCAAAATTTGGACATAGGCTTTAAAATATGCCGTTAGAGGGTGAAAACCCAAAACAGCCCCCAAACGGTCCCGGAAGAGGTACATAGACAAACTTAACACGTAAGAACTTACCGCGTAGTCACGAGACTCTTGTTTCGAGAATACGACGATAATTTGCAAAAATCTAGACTTAGGCTTAAAAATATGCCATTAGGGGTTGAAAATCCAAAACAGTCCCTAAACGTCCCCGTAAGAGGCACGAACACATCCCACGGGACCAAGGTAACACGTAGGGACTTACCTCGTAGTCACGGGACTCTCTGGTTGAGAGCATGATGATAATTCGCAAAATTTAGACTTACGCTAAAAACATTACTTTTGCGGATAAAAATCCAAAACAAAGTCCAAACGACCCCGTAATAGGCACGGACAGCTCACACGAGACCAATGTAACATGTAGGAACTTATCGGGAAGTCAATAGACTTTCATTTCGAGAAAAAGATGATAATTTGCAAAAAGCTATACTTGGGCTTAAAATTATGACGTTAGTGGTTGAAAACGTAAAACTGCTCCTAATCCGCCTCGTAAGAGGCACGAACACAACCCATGGGATCAATGTAACATGTAGGGACTTGCCACGTAGTCACGGGACTCTCGGGTTGAGAATACGAGGTTAATTTGAAAATTTTGGACTTAGGCTTAAAACATGACTTTAGAGGGTGAAAATCCAAAACAGCGTCCAAACGATCTCGTAAGAGACATGAACACCTCACACGAGACCAATGTAACATGTAGGAACTTACCGCGTAGTCACGAGACTCTCGTTTCTAGAGTACGACGATAATTTGCAAAAATCTAGACTTGGGCTTGAAAATATGCCCTTAGAGGGTGAAAATCCAAAATAGCCCCTAAGCGTCCCCGTAAGAGGCACGAACACCTCCCACGGGACCAACGCAACACGTAGGGACTTACCACATAGTCACGGGGCTGCCGGGTTTGAGAATACGATGATAATTTGGAAAATTTAGACTTAGGCTTAAAACATGACTTTAGAGGGTAAAAATCCAAAAGAACGCCCAAACGACCCCGTAAGAGGCACGGACACCTCACACGAGACCAATGAAACATTTATGAATTTATCGCGTAGTCACGGGACTCTCGAGTTGCGAATACGACGATAATTAACAAAAATCTAGACTTAGGCTTAAAAATATGCCGTTGACGGGAGAAAACCCAAAACTGCCCCTAAACGGCCCCGTAAGAGGCATATACACCTCCCACGGGCCCCTCGTCACACGTAGGGACTTATCACGTAGCCACTAGACTTTCGGATTGAGAATACGAGGATAATTTGCAGAGTTTAGACTTAGGCATAAAACATAACTTTCGATGGTGAAAATGAAAAACAGCGCCCAAACGACCCCGTAAGAGGCACAAACACCTCACACGAGACCAATGTAACATGTAGGAACTTATCGCGTAGTCACGGGACTCACGAGTTTGGAATACGACGATAATTTTCAAGAATCTAGGCTTAGGCTTAAAAATATGCGGTTAGAGGTTGAAAACGTAAAACAACCCCTAAGCGGAACCATAAGAGGCACGGACACCTGCCAAGGGACCAACGTAACACGTACGGACTTACGACGTAGTCACGGGACTGCCGGGTTTGAGAGTACGATGATAATTTGCAAAATTTAGACTTAGGCTTTAAACATGACTCTAGAGGGTAAAAATCCAAAACAACGTCCAAATGACCCCATAAGAGGCACGAACAACTCACACGAGACCAATGTAACATGTAGGAACTTATCTAGTAGTCACGAGACTCTCGGGTTGAGAATACGACGATAATTTGTAAAAATCTAGACTTAGGCTTAAAAGTATGCCATTTGAGGTTGACAACCCAAAACAACTCCCAAACGTCCTCATAAGAGGCACGAGCACCTCCCAAAAGAAAAAGGTAGCACGTAGGGACTTATCTCGTAGTCACGGGACTCTCGGGTTGAGAGTACGGGGATGATTTGCAAAATTTGGACTTAGGCTTAAAACATGACTTTAGAGGGTGAAAATCCAAAACAGCCCCTAAGCGGCCCCGTAAGAGGCACTAACACCTCCCACGGGACCAACGTTACACGTAGGGACTTACCATGTAGTCACGGGACTGTCGAGGTTTGTGAATACGAGGATAATTTTCAAAATTTAGACTTAGGCTTAAAAATATGTTGTTAATGGGTGAAAACCCAAAACAGCCCCCAAACGGCCCCGTAAGAGGTACATACACCTCCCACGGGACAAACTTAACACGTAGGAACTTACCGCGTAGTCACAAAACTCTCATTTCGAGAATAAGACGATAATTTGCAAAAACTAGACTTAGGCTTAAAAATATGCCGTTAGCGGGTGAAAATCCAAAACAGCCGCGTAAGAGCCACGAACACCTCCAACGGGACCAAGGTAACACGTACGGACCTACCTCATAGTTATGGGACTCTCTGGTTGAGAGTACGATGATAATTTGCAAAATTCAGACTTAGGCTTAAAACATGAATTTAGAGGGTAAAAATCCCAAATAACGCCCAAACGACCCCATAAGAGGTGCGAACAGCTCACACGAGACCAATGTAATAGGTTGGAACTTACCGCATAGTCACGAGACTCTCGTTTCTAGAATACTACGATAATTTGCAAAAATCTAAACTTGTCTTAAAAATATTCCCTTACATGGTGAAATCCCAAAACAGCCCCGAAGCGGCCTCGTAAGAGGCACGAACATCTCCCACCGGATCAATATAACACGTAGGGACTTGCCACGTAGTCACGGGACTCTCGGGTTGAGAATACGAGGATAATTTGCAAAATTTGGATGTAGGCTTAAAATATGACTTTAGAGGGTGAAAATCCAAAACAGCGCCCAAACGATCCCGTAAGAGGCACAAACACCTCACACGAGACCAATGTAACATGAATGAATTTACCGCGTAGTCACGGGACTCTCGGGTTGCGAATATGACGATAATTGGGAAAAATCTAGACTTAGGCTTAAAAATATGCAGTTGACGGTTGAAAACTAAAAACAACCCCTAAAAGGCCCCGTAAGAGGCACATACACCTCCCACGGGACCAACGTAACACATAGGGACTTACCACGTAGCCACTAGACTCTCGGGATTAGAATACGAGGATAATTTGCAAAGTTTAGACTTAGGCTTAAAACATGACTTTAGAGGGTGAGAATCCAAAACAACGCCCAAACGACCCCGTAAGAGCCACGAACACCTCACATGAGACCAATGTAATATGTAGGAACTTACCGCGTAGTCACGGGACTCACGGGTTTAGAATACGACGATAATTTGCAAAAATCTAGACTTGGGTTAAAAATATGCCGTTAGAGGTTGAAAACGCAAAACAAATCCTAAGCGGCCCCATAAGAGGCACGAACACCTCCCACGGCACCATTGTAACACGTACGGACTTACCACGTAGTCACGGGACTGTCGGGTTTTAGAGTACGATGATAGTTTAAAAACTTTAGACTTAGGCTTAAAACATGACTCTTGAGTTTAAAAATCCAAACCAGCGCACAAACGATCTCGTAAGAGGAACGAACACCTAACGCGAGACCAATTTAATACTTAGGAACATACTGCGTAGTCACGAGATTCTCGTTTCTAGAATACGACGATAATTTGCAAAAATCTAGACTTGGGCTTAAAAATATACCATTAGAGGGTGAAAATCCAAAACAGCCCCTAAACGGCCCCGTAAGAGGCACATACACCTCCCATGGGACCAACGTAACACGTAGGGACTTACCACACCTCCCACGGGACCAAAGTAACACGTAGGAACTTACCACATAGCCCCTAGACTTTTGGGTTGAGAATACGAGTATAATTTGCAAAGTTTAGACTTAGGCTTAAAACATGACTCTAGAGGGTGAAAATCCAAAACAACTCCCAAATGACCCCGTAAGAGCCACGAACACCTCGCACGAGACCAATGTAACATTTAGGAACTTACCGCGTAGTCACGGGAATCACGAGTTTGGAATACGACGAAAATTTGCAAAAATCTGGGCTTGGGCTTAAAAATGTGCCGTTAGAGGTTGAAAACGCAAAACAGCCCCTAAGCGGCCCCATAAGAGGCACGGTCACCTCCCATGGGACCAACGTAACACGTACGGACTTACCACGTAGGCATGGGACTTCCGGGTTTGAAAGTACGATGATAATTTGCAAAATTTGGACTTAAGCTTAAAACACGACTCTTGAGGGTAAAAATCCAAAACAACGCCCAAATGACCCCATAAGAGGCACGAACAACTCACACGAGACCAATGTAACATGTAGGAACTTATCTAGTAGTCACGGGCATAGTTGTGAAAATCGTCCGATTCGCGATTCGAATCGGACGATTCGTTTCGATTCACTACCAAAACGATTCGAATCAAACTTAGAATCGCAAATGTCTAAAGAATCGGACTGAATGGGCGATTCACGATTCGAATCTTCCGATTCGGGTCCGATTCCCGATTTGGTCCGATTCACTTTTTTTTTCCCCGATTTTTTTACATTAAATTAATATATAGGCTCTTTATGATATAGATTTGTTTTATTTAGGGTGTTGTAAATTAATATGTAGGCTGTTTTATGATATATTTTTGTTTTTTACATTTTTAAGCTTAAAATAAATGAGAACATGTGCTACGGTTAATTTTTGTGATATATTTTGGTATATTATCACGTGCAACAATTAGTTTTTTTATCATATTAGGCTTAATTACCAATTCTATAGTGTTAAAATCCATTTACGTATGTTTTACTACGTTTTTTTTCGTTTGGTTCTAATTCGACCGATACGATTCACGATTCGATTCACGATTCGGGGGGTAAACGATTCACGATACGATTCGCGATTTAACAACTATGGTCACGGGACTCTCGGGTTGAGAATTCTTAAAGCATGCCGTTGTAGGGTAAAAATAAAAAAACAACCCTCAAACGGCCCTTTAAGAGGTACGAACACCTCCCACGGGACCAAAGTAACATATAGATGTTGATCGCGTAGTCACGGGACTCTCGATTTGAGAAAACGACGATAATTTGCAAAAATCTAGACTTAGACTTAAAGTATGTTGTTAGAGGGTGAAAATCTAAAACAAACCCAAAACGGTCCCGTAAGAGGCACACACACATCGCACGGGGCCAATGTAACACGTAGGAACTGACCGCGTGTCACGAGATTCCCGATTTGAGAATACGATGATAATTTGCAAAAATCTTGACTTAGGTCTAAAACATACCGGTTGTTGGTGAAAACTCAAAATAGCCTCCAAATGGCCCTGTAAGAGGCATGAACTCGTCACACGGGATCAATTTAACAGGTAGGAACTTACCGCGCAGTCACGGGACTCCCGGTTTGCGAATACAATGATAATTTGCAAAAATTTAGACTTTTGCTTAAAACATGCCGTTAGAGGGTGAAAATGAAAAACAATCCCGTAAGAGGCATGAACAACTCCCCTGGGACCAATGTAACACATAGGTACTGACTGCGTAGTCACGTGACTCCCGATTTGAGAATAAGATAATAATTTGCAAAAATATAAAGTTAGGTTTAAAACATGCCTGCCGTTAGTGGGTGAAAACCCAAAAGAGCCTCCGAAAGGCCCCGTAAGAGGCACGAACACCTCCCACGGGACCAACGTAACACGTACAAACTTACTACGTAGTTATGGTACTGTCAGGTTTGAGAATACGAGGATAATTTGCAAAATTTAGACTTAGGCTTAAAAATATGCCATTAGCGGGTGAAAATCCAAAACAACCCCCAAACGGTCCCGTAAGAGGCACGAACACCTCCCACGGGACCAATGTAACATGTAAGAACTTACCGCGTAGTCACGGGACTCTTGGGTTGAGAATACGAAGATAATTTGAAAAAAATCTAGACTTAGGCTTAAAAATATGCCGTTAGCGGGTGAAAACCCAAAACAACCCCTAAGCGCCCTCGTAAGAGGCACGAACACTTCCCACTGGACCAATGTAACATGTAGGGACTTGCCACAATGTCACGGGACTCCCGGATTGAGAATACGGGGTTAATTTGCAAAATTTGGACTTAGGCTTAAAATATGACTTTAGTGGGTGAAAATCCAAAACAGCGTCCAAACGATCTCGTAAGAGGCGCAAACACCTCACACGAGACCAATGTAACATGTAGGAACTTATCGCGTAGTCACGAGACTCTCGTTTCTAGAGTACGGCGATAATTTGCAAAAATCTAGACTTGGGCTTAAAAATATGCCCTTAGAGGGTGAAAATCCAAAATAGCCCCTAAGCTACCCCGTAAGATGCACTAACACCTCCCACGGGACCAACGTAACACGTACGGACTTACCACGTAGTCACGGGACTGCCGGGTTTGAAAGTACGATGATTATTTCCAAAATTTAGACTTAGGCTTAAAACATGACTCTAGATGGTAAAAATCCAAAACAGCGCCCAAATGACCCCATAAGAGGCACGAACAACTCACATGATACCAATGTAACATGTAAGAACTTATCTAGTAGTCACGGGACTCTCAGGTTGAGAATACGACGATAATTTGCAAAAATCTAGATTTAGACTTAAAAATATGCCATTAGAGGTTGACAACCCAAAAACAACTCCTAAACGTCGTCGTAAGAGGCATGAACACCTCCCACGAGATAAAGGTACCACGTAAGGACTTATCTCGTAGTCACGGGACTCTCGGGTTGAGAGTACGGGGATAATTTGCAAAATTATGACTTGGGCTTAAAACATGACTTTAGAGGGTGAAAATCCAAAACAACCCTTAAGCGATCCCGTAAGAGGCACGAACACCTCCCACGGGACCAACGTAACACGTACGGACTTACCACGTAATCACGAGACTGTCGGGTTTGAGAATACGAGGATAATTTGTAAAATTTAAACTTAGGCTTAAAAATATGCCGTTAGTGGCTAAAAACCCAAAACAGCCCCAAACGGCCCCGTAAGAGGTACATACACCTCCCACGGGACAAACTTAACACGTATGAACTTACCGCGTAGTCACGAGACCCTCATTTCGAGAATATGATGATAATTTGCAAAAATCTTGACTTAGGCTTAAAAATACGTCGCTAGCGGGTGAAAATCCAAAACAGCCCCCAAACGGCCCGGTAAGAGGCACAAACACCTCCCACGGGACCAATGTAACATGTAAAAACTTACCGCAAAGTCACGGGACTCTCGAGTTGAGAATACGACGATAATTTGCAAAGATCTAGACTTTAGCTTAAAAATATGCCATTAGGGGTTGAAAATCGAAAACAGCCCCTAAACGTCCCCGTAAGAGGTACGAACACCTTCCACGGGACCAAGGTAACACGTTGGGACTTACCTCGTAGTCACGGGACTCTTCAGTTGAGAGCACGATGATAATTTACAAAATTTAGACTTGGGCTTAAAACATGACTTTAGAGGGTAAAAATCCAAAACAACGCCCAAACGACCCCGTAAGAGGCAGGAATAGCTCACACGAGACCAATGTAACAGGTAGGAACTTACCGCGTAGTCACGAGACTATCCTTTCTAGAATACGACGATAATTTGCAAAAATCTAGACTTTGCTTAAAAATATGCCCTTAGATGGTGAAATTCCAAAAGAGAACCGAAGGGGCCTCGTAAGAGGCATGAACATCTCCCACCGAATCAATATAACGCGTAGGGACTTGCCACGTAGTCACAGGACTCTCGAGTTGAGAATACGAGGATAATTTGCAAAATTTAGACTTAGGCTTAAAATATGACTTTAGAGGGTAAAAATCCAAAACAACGCCCAAACGACCCCATAGGAGGCACGAACACCTCACACGAGACCAATGTAACATATATGAATTTACCGCGTAGTCACGGGACTCTCGGGTTGCGAATACGATGATAAGTTGCAAAAATCTGTACTTAGGCTTAAAAATATGCCTTTGCTGGTTGAAAACTGAAAACAGCCCCTAAACGGCACATACACCTCCCACGAGACCAACGTAACACGTAGGGACTTACCACGTAGCCACTAGACTTTCGGAATTAGAATACGAGAATAATTTGCCAAGTTTAGACCTAAGATTAAAACATGACTTTAGAGGGTGAAAATCCGAAACAACACCCAAGCGACCCCGTAAGAGCCACGAACACCTTACAAGAGACGAATATAACATGTAGGAACTTACCGCGTAGTCACGGGTTTAGAATACGACGATAATTTGCAAAAATCTAGACTTGGGCTTAAAAATATGCCGTTAGAGGTTGAAAACGCAAAATAACCTCTAAGCGGCCCCATAAGTGGCACGAACACCTCCCACGTCACTAATGTAACACGTACGGACTTACCACGTAGTCACGGGACTGTCGGGTTTTAGAGTACGTTGATAATTTACAAAATTTAGACTTAGTCTTAAAACATGACTCTAGAGGGTAAAAATCCAAAACAGCGCACAAACGATCTCGTAAGAGGAACGAACACCTTACACGTGACCAATTTAACACGTATGAACTTACTGCGTAGTCAGGAGACTCATTTCTAGAATACGGCGATAATTTGAAAAAATCTAAACTTGGGCTTAAAAACATGCCCTTAGAGGGTGAAAACCCAAAACAACCCCTAAACGGCTCCGTAAGAGGCACATACACCTCCCACGGGACCAACGTAACACGTAGGGAAGTACCACGTAGCCACTACACTTTCGGGTTGAGAATACGAGGATAATTTGCAAAGTTTAGACTTAGGCTTAAAACATGACTTTAGAGGGTGAAAATCCAAAACAACGCCCAAACGATCCCGTTAGAGCCACGAGCACCTCACACGAGACCAATGTAACATGTAGGAACTTACCGCGTAGTTACGAGACTCACGGGTTTGGAATACGACGATAATTTGCAAAAATCTAGGCTTGGGCTTAAAAATATGCCGTTAGAGGTTGAAAACGCAAAACAGCCCCTAAGCGGCCCCATAAGAGGCACGGACACCTCCCACGGGTCCAACGTAACACGTACGGACATACCACGTAGTCACGGGACTACTGGGTTTGAGAGTACGATGATAATTTGCAAAATTTAGACTTACGCTTAAAACATGGCTCTAGAGGGTAAAAATCCAAAACAGCGCCCAAATGACCCCCCATAAGAGGCACGAACAATTCACATGAGACCAATGTAACATGTAGGAACATATCTAGTAGTCACGGGACTCTCGAGTTGTGAATACGATGATAATTTGCAAAAATCTAGACTTAAGCTTAAAAATATGCCGTTAGAGGTTGGCAACCAAAAACAACTCCTAAACGTACTCGTAAGAGGCATGAACACCTCCCACAAGATAAAGGTAGCACGTAGGGACTAATCTCGTAGTCACGGGACTCTCGGGTTGAGAGCACGGGGATAATTTACAAAATTTAGACTTAGGTTTAAAACATGACTTTAGAGGGTGAAAATCCAAAATAGTCCCTAAGCGGCCTCATAAGAGGCACGAACACCTCCCACGGGACCAATGTAACACGTACGGACTTACCACGTAGTCACGAGATTGGTTTGAGAATACGAGGATTTTTTGTAAAATTTAGACTTAGGCTTAAAAATATGCCGTTAGTGGGTGAAAGCCCAAAACAGCCCCCAAACGTCTCTGTAAGAGGGACATACACCTCCCACGGAACAAACTTAACACTTAGGAACTTATCGCGTAGTCACGAGACTCTCATTTCGAGAATACGACGATAATTTGCAAAAATCTAGACTTAGGCTTAAAAATATGCCGTTAGTGGGTGAAAACCCAAAACAGTCTCTAAACGGCCCCGTAAGATGTACGAACACCTCCCACGGGACCAATGTAACATGTAAGAACTTACCGCATAGTCAAGGGACTCTCGGGTTAAGAATACGATGATAATTTGCTAAAATATAGACTTGAGCTTAAAAATATGCCATTAGTGGTTGAAAACCGAAAATAACCCCTAAATGTCCCCGTAAGAGGCACGAACACCTCCCACGGGACCAAGGTAACATGTAGGGACTTGCCTCGTAGACATGGGACTCTCTTGTTGAGAGTACGTTAATAATTTGCAAAATTTAGACTTAGGCTTAAAACATTACTTTATAGGGTAAAAATTCAAAACAACGCCCAAACGACCTCGTAAGAGGCACGAACAACTCACAGGAGACCAATGTAACAGCTAGGAAGGAACTTACCGCGTAGTTACGAGACTCTCGTTTTTAGAATACGACGATAATTTGCAAAAAATCTAGACTTGGCTTAAAAATATGCCCTTAGATGGTGAAATCCCAAAGCAGCCCCGAAGCGGCCTCGTAAGAGGCACGAACATCTCCCACCGGAACAATATAACACGTAGGGACTTGCCACGTAGTAACGGGACTCTCGGATTGAGAATACGAGGATAATTTGCAAAATTTGGACTTAGGCTTAAAATATGACTTTAGAGGGTGAAAATCCAAAACAGTGCCCAAACGACCCTGTAAGAGGCACGAAAGCCTCACACGAGACCAATGTAACATGTATGAATTTACCGCGTAGTCACGGGACTTTCGGGTTGTGAATACGACGATAATTTGGAAAAATCTAGTCTTAGGCTTAAAAATATGCCTTTGCTGGTTGAAAACTAAAAACAACCCCTAAACGACCCCGTAAGCGGCACATACACCTTCCACGGGACCAACGTAACACGTAGGGACTTACCACGTAGCCACTAGACTCTTGGGATTAGAATACGAGAATAATTTGCAAAGTTTAGACCTAAGCTTAAAACATGACTTTAGAGGGTAAAAATCCGAAACAACGCCCAAGCGACCGCATAAGAGCCACGAACACCTCACACGAGACCAATGTAACATGTAGAAACTTACTGCGTAGTCACGGGTTTAGAATACGACGATAATTTGAAAAAATCTAGACCTGGGCTTAAAAATATGCCGTTAGAGGTTGAAAACGCAAAACAACCCCTAAGCGGCCCCATAAGAGGCACGAACACCTTCCACGGCACCAATGTAACACGTACGGACTTACCACGTAGTCACGGGACTGTTGGGTTTTAGAGTACGTTGATAATTTACAAAATTTAGACTTAGTCTTATAACATGACTCTAGAGGGTAAAAATCCAAAACAGTGCACAAACGATCTCGTAAGAGGAACGAACACCTCACACGAGACCAATTTAACACGTAGGAAGTTACTGCGTAGTCACGAGACTCTCGTTTCTAGAATACGGCGATAATTTGCAAACATCTAGACTTGGGCTTAAAAATATGCCCTTAGAGGTTGAAAACGCAAAACAGTCCCTAAAGTGCCCCATAAGAGGCACGGAGACCTCCCACGGGACCAACGTAACACGTACGGACTTACCACGTATTCGCGGGACTGTCGGGTTTGAGAGTACGATGATAATTTGCAAAATTTAGACTGAGGCTTAAAACATGACTCTAGAGGGTAAAAATCCAAAACAGCGCTCAAACATAAGAGGCACGAACAACTCACACGAGATCATTGTAACATGTAGGAACTTATCCAGTAGTCACGGGACTCTCGGGTTGAGAATACGATGATAATTTGAAAAAATCTAGACTTCGACTTAAAAATATGACATTAGAGGTCAACAACCAAAAATAACTCCTAAATGTCCTCGTAAGAGGCACGAACACCTCCCACGAGATAAAGGTAGCACGTAGGGACTTATCTCGTAGTCACGGGACTCTCGGGTTTAGAGTACGGGGATTATTTGCAAAATTTAGACTTGGGCTTAAAATATGATTTTAGAGGGTGAAAATCCAAAACAGCTCCTAAGCGGCCCCATAAGAAGCACGAACACCTCCCACGGGACCAACGTAACAAGTACGGACTTACCACGTAGTCACGGGACTGTCGAGTTTGAGAATATGAGGATAATTTGCAAAATTTTGACTTAGCCTTAAAAATATGCTGTTAGTGGGTGAAAGTCCAAAACAGCCCCCAAATGGCCCCGTAAGAGGTACATACACCTCCCACGGGACAAAGTTAACACGTAGGAACTTACCGCGTAGTCACGAGACTCTCATTTCGAGAATACGACGATAATTTTCAAAAATCCAGACTTAGGCTTAAAAATATGCTGTTAGCGGGTGAAAATCTAAAACAGCTCCCAAACGACCCCGTAAGAGGCACGGACTCCTCCCATGGGACCAATGTAACATGTAAGAACTTATGCGTAGTCAAGGGACTCTCGGGTTGAGAATACGACGATAATTTGCAAAAATTTAGACTTGAGCTTAAAAATATTATGCCATTCGGGGTTGAAAACCAAAAACAGCCCCTAAACGTCCCCGTAAGAGGCACGAACACCTCCCACGGGACCAAGGTAACACGTAGGGACTTACCTCGTATTCACGGTACTCTCTGGTTGAGAGTATGGTGATAATTTGCAAAATTTTGACTTAGGCTTAAAACATGACTTTAGAGGGTAAAAATCCAAAACAACGCCCAAACGATCCCGCAAGAGGCACGAACAACTCACACGAGACCAATGTAACAGGTAGGAACTTATCGCGTGGGCACGAGACTCTCATTTCTAGAGTAGGGCGATAATCTGCAAAAATCTAGACTTGGGCTTAAAAATATGCCCTTATATGGTGAAATCCCCAAACATCCCCGAAGTGGCCCTGTAAGAGGCACGAACACCTCCCACCGGATTAGTGTAACATGTATGAATTTACCACGTAGTCTCGGGACTCTCGAGTTGCGAATACGACCATAATATGGAAAAATCTAGACTTAGGCTTAAAAATATGTCGTTGACGGTTGAAAACTCAAAACAACCCCTAAACGGTCCTGTAATAGGCACATACACCTCCCACAGGACAAACGTAACACGTAGGGACTTACCCCGTAGCCACTAGACTCTCAGGATTAGAATGCGAGGATAATTTGCAAAGTTTAGACCTAAGCTTAAAACATGACTTTAGAGGGTGAAAATTCAAAACAACGCCCAAACGATCCCATAAGAACCACGAACACCTCACACGAGACCATTGTAACATGTAGGAACTTACCGCGTAGTCACGGGACTCACGGGTTTAGAATATGGCGATAATTTGCAAAAATTTAGACTTGGGCTTGAAAATATGCCGTTAGAGGTTGAAAACGCAAAACAACCCCTAGGCGGCCCCATAAGAGGCATGAACACCTCCCACGGCACCAATGTAACACGTACGGACTTACAACATAGTCACGGGATTGTCGAGTTTTAGAGTACGATGATAATTTACAAAATTTAGACTTAGGCTTAAAACATGACTCTAGAGGGTAAAAATCCAAAACAGCGCACAAACGATCTCGTAAGAGGAACGAACACCTCACACGAGACTAATTTAATACGTAGGAACTTATCTAGTAGTCACGAGACTCTCGTTTCTAGAATACGACGATAATTTGCAAAAATCTACACTTGGCGTAAAAATATGCGCTTAGAGGGTGAAAACCCAAAACAGTCCCTAAGCGGCCCCGTAAGAGGCACGAACACCTCCCATGGGACCAACGTAACACCTACGGACTTACCACGTAGTCATGGGACTGTCGGGTTTGAGAATATGAGGATAATTTCCAAAATTTAGACTTAGGCTTAAAATATGACTTTAGCGGGTAAAAATCCAAAACAACACCCAAACGACCCCGTAAGATGCACGAACACTTCACAAGAGACCAATGTAAATGTAACATGTATGAATTTACCGTGTTGTCACGGGACTCTCGGGTTGCTAATACGACGATAATTTGCAAAAATCTAGACTTAGGCTTAAAAATATGCCGTTGACGTGTGAAAACCCAAAGCAACCCCTAAACGGCCCCGTAAGAGGCACATACACCTCCCACGGGAGCAACGTAACACGTAGGGACTTACCCCGTAACCACTAGACTCTCGGGTGAGAATACGAGGATAATTGGCAAAGTTTAGACTTACGCTTAAAACATGACTTTAGAGGGTGAAAATCCAAAACAACGCCCAAACGACTCCGTAAGAGCCACGAACACCTCACACGAGATCCATGTAACATGTAGGAACTTATCGCATATTCACGGGACTAACGGATTTAGAATACGACGATAATTTGAAAAAATCTAGACTTGAGCTTAAAAATATGCCGTTAGAGGTTGAAAACGCAAAACAGCCCCTAAGCGGACCCATAAGAGGCACGAACACCTCCTACGGACCAACTTAACACGTACGGACTTACCGCGTAGTCACTGGACTGCCGGGTTTGAGAGTACGATGATAATTTGCAAAATTTAGACTTAGGCTTGAAACATGACTCTAGAGGGTAAAAATCCAAAACAGCGCATAAACGACCCCGTAAGAGGCACGAACAACGCACACGAGACCAATGTAACATGTAGGAACTTATCTAGTAGTCACGGGACTCTCAGATTTAGAATATGACGATAATTTGCAATAATCCAGACTTTGACTTAAAAATATGCCATTAGAGGGTAAAAATCCAAAACCACACCCAAATGACCTCGTAAGAGGCACGAACAGCTCACACGAGACCAATGTAATACGTAGGAACTTACCGCGTAGTCAGTAGACTCTCATTTCGAGAATACGTCGATAATTTGCAAAAATCTAGACTTAGGCTTAAAAATATGCCGTTAGCGGGTGAAAACCCAAAACAACCCCTAGGCGGTCCCGTAAGAGGTACGAGCACCTCCCCCGGGATCAATGTAACACCTAGAAACTTTCCGCGTATGCTTAAAACCTGTCGTTAATGGGTGAAAACCAAAATAGCTTCCAACGGATGAACCTTTTTATCGGTTGAGTTATTTATGAGCTTATTCATGTTTAATCGTTGGAAGGGAGTTGTTGATTATTTATTTATGGCTTTTGCTGATGTCGTTGAGTTTATTTAAATGTTAAACATGTTGGATTTCTTCAATAAACAAAGGAAATTTTGCCATTTTTTTGTTGAAATTATTGATTGTTTTAAATTGGTTAATTCAAAAATAAGGTTATGAAACATGTTGAGAAGTGGGGGTAGAGCATGTAACTAAAGTAAGACCATTGTTGGAAGGGAGTTGTTGGTTATTGATTTATGGCTTTTGTTGATGTAGTTGAGATTATTTAAATGTTAAACAAGTTGGATTTCTTGAATAAACAAAGGAAGCTCTGTCAAATTTTTTTGAAATTATTGAGTGTTTTAAATTGATTAACTCAAACATAAGTTTAGGAAACATGTTGAGAAGTGGGGGTGGTGCCTGTAACTAAAGTAAGACCATTGTTGGAAGGGAGTTGTTGATTATTTATTTATGGCTTTTGTTGATGTCTCCGAGTTGATTTTAAATGTTAAAACAAGTTGTATTTCGTGAATAAACAAAGGAAACTCTATCGAAATTTTTTAAAATTATGAAGCGTTCCAAATTGATTAATTCAAACATACCCGAATTTGAAAATTGAGCGTCGAGGCGCGAAAATGTCAAACGACTATCAAAGATAGCAAAAAGGGGCACACTTATGATAAAAGTAGATTTTTTTTTTCATATTATGCAATTTGATTATGGTTAACACGTGATTATTTGTTTCTTGTCACAGATTGATGATGGATTTCTTGGGGGTGGAGCGTGTAACTAAAGTAAGACCATAGTTGGAAGAGATTTGTTGATTATTTATTTATGGATTTTGTTGATGTCTCCGAGTTAATTTTAAATGTTAAAACAGGTTGGATTTCGTGAATAAACAAAGGAAACTCTGTCGAAATTTGTTAAAATTATGAAGCGTTCCAAATTGATTAATTCATACATACCCGAATTTGAAAATTGAGCGTCGAGGCGCGAAAATGTCAAACGACTATCAAAAGTAGCAAAAAGGGGCACACTTGTGATAAAAGTATATTTTTTTTTTTCATATTATGCAATTCGATTATGGTTAACACGTGTTTATTTTTTTCTTGTCACAGATTGATGATGGATTTCATTGGGCTAGATGATTGGATGACTCAAAGTTTCTCGCGAAATGTGTATTATTTTTGTAGTTGGTGTTACTTTGAACATTTGTTGTAATCATATTCATTTGAATGAAATGAATTGTCTTTTAACGAAGAATTGTTGATTTGAATATGGTGTCATTTTATGTGATAGTTTGGATGCACATTTATACAGGTTATATCATGGCAAAAATTTATATATATGCATCTTTCAATCTTCTTTTGGAATTATTTATTGGAAAAAAATCTCTTCTAGCGACATAACTTGGGTGTTGGTAAAAATCAAATCATATTCTAAATAATGACTTTTAGTGGCACTATAAATGACATTTAGCCACATACACTGTTGTCTAATTAGATGACATTTTGCGACGTGGTTATCATGTCGTCAAAAGAAGACATTTCGCGACATGCTATGTATGTCGCCTAAAATATGACATTTTGCCACATGCATTGCATGCCGCCTAAAGAATGACATTCTGCGACACGTAATGGATGTCGCGTAAAGAACTACATTCTGCGACATGTATGGCATGTCGCGTAAAGAACTACATTCCGCGACATGTCATTATGTCGCGAAAGGTATGATATTATTTAATATGAAAAATAAATTTTAATATATATATACATTTCGCGACATGCATCCTGTCGCGATTGGTATATACATTCCGCGACATAGATATGTATGTCTCGGAATACATTCCCAAATGGGGCTATCGCGACACGGCCGCGACATGCAATCTTATGTCGCGAAATGTCTTTGGCGACATAATTAATATATTTCGCGACATATTTTTTGTGTTGCGAAATGTGTTTTTTCTTGTAGTGCGTTGATGCCACAGACCCATGGGAGTGATCGTAGAACTGTTGCAAATAAATAAGGACATGGACACAATCTCATAACAATTATCTTCAGTCCTCACCCCTTGCAATAGAAGTTTACCGACTTGATCATAGATATTGCACTTGTTCGGGTCAAACTTTACTGCAAAGTCAGCTTCGCACAACTGGCTAATGCTGAGAAGATTTGCTTTCAAACCTTTGACGTACAAAACATTCTTTAGCTTAGATAATCCTAGTATCTCTATTGTACCTCTCATCCTACTATGCTAGACTTGTTCCCATCTCTAAAGGTGACTTTACCTTCTTTACGATCCTCTAGGTAGGTGAAAAATGAGATATCACCAGTCATGTGCTGGAGCACCCACAGTCAAAATGCCACTATGAGGTGTTATGTTCTTTAAGATCAACATGAACAACAAGGTCTTTTACGTCATGCTTAGGTACCTAAGAAATCATAACCTTATGTTTTCCATTGTCATCGTTGGTTCTAGCCGGGATTTTATAAGTATCCACTAACGGCAAAGACATCTATTGGAACTCTTCCATTAAACTCTGAGATGTGGTAACTAAAAACTCAACCTACTTTCTAGGACTAGTAAGATTGCTAGTGGTATGTGGAGGAGCAAAATTACGTCGTGTCCGACCCAAACTATAGCAAAACTCTCTAAGGTGTCCTTTCCTCGTACAGTAAGTACAAAAATAGACAGTCTTAGGCCAGCCTTGTTTTTCTTTTCTTGGCCAAACTCTTCTTTGGGGTTTTGGGTAATGGCCATATGGATTTGTAGTAAACTTAGGAATTGGTTCTGGTGTCACATGAGACGTGGAAGCACCATCAAAACATATTCCCTGCTTTTCACCAAACCCTAAAGCAGTGGCGAGGAGCATCTTTCTCATCTTTTCAGATCTGTCATCTATCTTTACGTTGATCTCCCGGGATCTCTCAAAGTCATAAGTGAGTTGGACAACAAGGGATACAAGTTTCTTCCGAACCTCCATGGAGAAGTGGAGATCACTCGTAAGACTAGCCACTTGCTTGGTCAAGTCCCCTTTCTTTTTATCAAAACAACTCTCTCTCTCTCTCTCTCTCTCTCTCTCTCTCTCTCTCTCTCCAAATTGACTCTCTTTACACACAAACTCTCTCTCTCAACACAAACTCTCTCTCTATCTCTCAAGACAGTGCTAATAGAGGACTCTCTCCATCTCTCTCTCTCTCTCTCTCTCTCTGTCTCTCTCTCTCTCTCATCTCTCCGAAATCTTTCTCTAAGGCGATGATTTTAAGAGCTAACATTTTATTACTCATTTTAGTTTTAAATGAATCAGCATACAAATCTTCGTAGGTGCATCGTAGATCACTCTCGCTCTCACTTGCACCTCCCTCACCTCACTCACCTCACTTTCACTGTCGAGGTGTTTCTCTGAAGTAGCTTCCTCATCATCGTGAGGCGCACTGTCAGTACTCACATGACTAGCCATTCATGCGGTAAAGTTACATTCATGCGGTGACTCCTCTCCAGAATCCATCGACTCGGCCTCAATGTCGTCACTGAGGGAGGCATTGAAAGTTTCTTTGCCTTTGGCTTGACGTTTCAACTTAGTTGGACACTCAAAAGTCTTAGACCTCTACCGTCACACTCATAACATCTATCTTCGTCTATTTTAGGCATTTCCTTTTTATCCTTATCATTTTTCTTTTCAGATTTAATTTTTCTCAAAATTCTTGTTATCTTTTTATCTTTGAAATTTCAATTATTTTTATTTAATTTGAGAAATTTCTTGAATTTTTTTGCAAACAAAGTCAAATCGTCTAAATGAAAATCATACTCCGAATCTGACGTCCCTTCCTGTTTTCTCTTAGACGACTCACCCCTCTTTCTTACTGACCCCTTACTTTTTGTAGCATGGGCTTTAAGTGCAACCCCTTTATCTTCTTATTTAATCACATTAGGAAACATGTCAATTTCATAAGTCTGGTGGTCTCCTACCAGTTCTTATAATTTCAGACTACTCAAATTTCCTATAGAATTTAACATGTGACTTTAGGGATAGAACGCTTAGGCAATGATCTCAAAATCATTTTAATTACTCAATCATCATGATTATGTTCACTAAAATTGAAACTGGTGTTAACAATATTATATAAACGTGCATAGAATTCATCAAAACACTCAGATTCAAGCATGGTGTTTGTTTCAAATTGAGTAGTTAAATTTTGCAATTTGGATTCTTTAACTGTATTAGTGACTTCATGGGTAAGTTGAAGAACATCCCATGCTTCTTTTGACATGGTACACATCATGATGCGTTGGAACTCATCGGGTGCGACGGCTCCGAAAATTTCACTTAGTCCACCTGAGCTATATATGCTCAATTTATAATCGTCCTCAGTCCATTTAGTCACATATTTAACATTAGTGACATTATTAGCGGTGACAATGAGAGGAGTCCACCCACTTTCACATACAACCCAGACACCTTCATCAATGGGTTTTAAATGGGATTTCATACGAGCTTTTCAATATGCATTATTTATCCCGTAAAAAATTGACACTCGATTATACAAGTTTTCCATTGAATTTGTGCTTTTTTCAAAAATTAATTATTAGACCAAAATTGATATCCAGAAAAATTTTGCGAAAAAATTACACGGTGTAATTGGCTCTTATACCAATTTGAGAGTGCACTAGCAATCAATGAACAAACTTGTTTAATTAAATTCCAATTTTATGCCCAGATTTTAATTAAAATCACAACTCTTGCAAATAATTGTGATTGACAGAATATACATAATCAAGCATGCAGACAATTACATACAAATAAGAAAAATTCTATTTGCAGATAGAGAAATTTATCAAAGATTGTACCGACTGAGTTGGCTAAATAAAAGGGTGAGTTTGTGTGTGTTAATCTGACTTTAGCACTGATATTTAATACATTATAAAAACTATATAGTATTTTTTAATTAAAAAAATCATAATCCATAACATAAATATAATATGTAATAAAAAAAGACTAGTTATAAATATTATTTAAAAAGTATTTTTTTTTAAAAACGTTTTTAACTTTATATAACTATTTTAAAAAAGTTATATATAAAAGGTAAAATGTTTAAAAAACTAAAAAAATTGTATCTTTAATAGAAGTCATTTTCAAAAAAACTGATTAAATGACGTGGGTCCGCACCAGCGACACTAACCAATCGCGATGATGACGTGGGTCCGTGCCAACGACACTAAATAAATGTGATGATGCTGTGTGTCCGAGCCAACAACACTAAGTAATCGCGATGATGATGTGGGTCCGTGCCAGCGATACTAACCAAACGCAATGATGCTGTGGGTCCGCGTTAGCGGCACTAACCAAACACGATAGTGTTGTGGGTTCGCGTCAGCGGTACTAACCAAGCATGATGATGTGGGTCCACGCCAACTTCAAATAGACATTATTTTCATTTACAAAAATAGACGTAAACTTTTTTTTCAGAAGTTTTATTTTTGTAACACAATTTTTTATAATCTTTTTAAGAATTTTTTTATCTTAAATAAAAACCATTTTCTTAAAATAAATGATACTTTTTATAAATAAAAATGACGCTGGCTATTCCCACTCCCCCACATTCTTCGTACACTCCATTTTAAGATTCAAGGACTATAATGCCCCTAAACTCATTAACTCCCTTAAACCCATTAACTCCTTTTCATTTCAAATTCTCATTTATACCCAAAATTTATATTTACTTTTTTATCCCAACTAAATAAATATTTTATTTATTTAATAAAAAGTTTTATTTATATTAAAAACTGCTTTGAATGTAAAAAAATGTTTATTTAAAAAAACACTTTTCAAAAAATAAAAAAAAATAAACTTTGGTCGTGTTCATGACTAGTAAAAAAATATTTTATGTTTGGTCGTGTCGTGTCACGTCATGTCATTTTATTTTGATCGGGTTCATTTTTGGTTTACAAAATAACATTTTTTGTTGTGTCGCTTTTAATTGGTTCGTGTTCGTGACAGGTTGAAAAAAATATATCAAATCATGTCGTATCGTCCTGTCACTTTTTTTTTCGTTTTTGGTTAAAAAAAATATATTTTATATCACGCCATGTCGTGTCGTGTCACTTTTGGAATGTGTTTGTTAAAAAAATAAAATTTTGTGTTGGGGCGTATTGTGTCGCTTTTAATTGGCCGTGTCTTCTTAAATAAAATAAAATAAGATCTCGTATCGTGATGTGTCGTGCCATGTCGTGTTAATTTTATTTTGTTCGCGTTCGTGTTTGGTTTAAAAAAATGACATTTTTTGACGTGTCGTTTTTACTTGGGTCGTGTTCGTGTTAGGTAAAAAAATAATCATACGTGTTGTACCACTTTTATTATGATCGTGTTCGTGTTTGGTTAAAAAAAAGATTTCATGTCGTGTCGTATCCTTGTATCGTGTTATGTTGTGTTACTTTTCGTTGGGTTGTTTACATGTCACGTTAAAAAATAAAATTTCGTGGCAGCAACACTCAATGTGTATTGAACATTTAACTTGCAACTTTACATTTTACGGGCTCACTATAACAAAAAAAATATTAATATTAATATTATTTTTTTTCTTTATTATTCTTAACTAAATATTAGTTATCATTCTTGATTACATATTAGTTATCAATTTTTTATTTATAATTCGTGTTTTTAAAAGCCTATTGTTTAAAACAAACAATTTTTATAATATATTCCAAATCTATGTACATCTCTCGTTGTGCACATATAAAAGCTCTACAAATAATAGTATGGCAAAATAATATGAGTATGGTCTAATAGTGTGTTTAACAGGGTTGAACCTAGAAAGCCAAAAGCTCTGAACATGAACCGTTGGTTCAAAATATAGCGAGAAGGCTTAGAGACACACAGAATACAGTTGCACATATATTAGAGAAAATATATAGAGAAACTTTACGTATTAACAAACATTTACTGTCACTCCGGAATATGAAAACAAGGGGGTGGAATATGAACCGACAAATTCACAACCCCTACACTTATTTAACCAACTTTCTCACTCTAATTTCCCACATATGGCTGAACAAGGTTTTGTTCATTTTCCTGGACGTTTAGATCCTAAGGCGCAGGAGTTCAAACCTATGGTTGAACAAGGTTTTGTTCATAAACCAACTGGACATTTAGATCCTATGGCGCAAGAGTTCATACCTATGGTTGAACAAGGTTTTCCTGGACATTTAGATCCTATGGCGCAAGAGTTCATACCAGCAACAAACCCCTCAATAACGTTACTCCAACCCCAAATTTACTACCTCTACCCTTACCCACCTTATGATCTTCACCTTCAATTTCAACCCATGCCTGCTTGTAACTACCCGGCACCACCGGCGCAGGTTAGCCCCCTACCCACATCACCCACTCTACCTCCGCCGTCCACCACACCGTCACGGACATTATTACTGAGTTCCGTACAGACGGACGTTAGCGAGTCCGTTATCAGGCGGGAATTGGAGGTTTTTGGAGACGTTAGAGCTGTGCAAATGGAGAGAGTCCGTAACGGAATAGTGACTGTTCATTTTTACGACTTGAGAGATTCGCATATGGCGTTAGTGGCCATTCAAAACCAACACATGCAGCAACTGTACAGATTGAAGAAGCATTACGACACCATTTTGACTCGCAATTCTTATTTTGAGCCGGAAATATTAGGTCTACCTTTACCCTCTCCGGCTTTTGGGCTTATTGCCGTCCGACCAGTTTGGGCTCAGTTCATGTTTTCGGTAACCGATTGTCTCCCGGAAGGTTACAATCAGGGCACGATTGTTATCTTCAATTTGGCCTCCGACGTCTCCACTGGTTTTCTTAGACAAATCTTTGAAGCTTTTGGTATGAATATTTGTTATTATTGTTTCTCTATACTCATTAAAAAAAAGGATCAAATAACAAAAAGTCACTCAAACAATTTTTAATACATATTTAGTCCAAATCTTTTATTTTATATCGAAAAATTCCTTATTTTCTTATCATTAAAAGCGGTATGGTAAAATCTTTTTTGGCGTGGTGAAGGACTTTTTGGTGCAAATAAAAAATTTGGACTAAACGTGTATTAAAAAAAATTCAATGGACTATTTAATATAGAGTAGTGATATAGGCACCGGACAATATAACCAGAATTTTACCGGATGCCCCCCCCCCTTTTTTTTTTCCTTTTTTCTTCCCTTTCTTTGGGTTTGTTAAAGCCTTGTGAATAAATGAAGTGCCAGGTGTATTTTCATCTTATTTTTCTGAAAAAAATGTTTCAAAAAAAAGTTTGTTTAATGTAAATAAAAAAACTTTTTTTTTACTTTTTTAAACAGTTTTAAGAAATTCAAAAATTAGTTTAAATGTTGTAAAATAAAAAAAAAGTTTAAAAATAAGGGGTACCGCTTGCGCGAACCTTTAAAAATAAAAAATAAAACTTGCTGGACAAATAGTGTTGATGCAGACCTTTAAAAAATTTTAAGAAATAGAAAAATAGTTTTAAATGTTGTAAAATTAAACAACAATTGGTTTAAAAATAAGGGGTGCCGCTGGCGCGGACCTTTAAAAATAAGAGAATATTGGGTAAATGGGTGATTGAGGGACTAAATGAGTTAAAAATATTATAAAAAAATAAATATACTAATTAAAAAGAGTAGTGATATACGTACAGGAGGATTTTATCGAAAAGTTATCGGATGCCATTTTTTTTCCTTCCTTTTCTTTGTGTTTTTTAAAGCCTTGTGGACTTTATTAATTATTTTTTTTTTGAAAAAAACTGTTTCAGAAAAAAATATTAGTTTAATATAAATAAAATTATTTAAAAATTTTTCTATTAATAAAAAAACACTTTTTTAAAATAGTTTTTCACTATTTTTGTAAACTATTTATAAAATGATTTTATAAAAAAAATAAAATCAACGACATACAAATCCGATTAAATTTGTGCGATGCACTGACGTGTCGCATCTGATTTTAAATGATTTTATAAAAAAAATATTTGTTATTATTTTTTCTCTATACTCATTAAAAAAAGGATCAAATAACAAAAAGTCAGTCAAACAATTTTTAATACATATTTAGTCCAAGTCTTTTATTTTATATCAAAAAGTTCCTTATTTTCTTATCTTTAAAAGCGGTATGGTAAAACCTTTTTGGCGTGGTGAAGGACTTTTTGGTGCAAAATAAAAAGATTTGGATTAAACGTGTATTAAAACAAATTCAAATGACTATTTAATATATGCCTCTTAAAAAAATCATTTACAAGTACTTATAATTGGGGTTGTTATTATATGTGACATTTAGAATTCGGAGTCAACCCATTTGGCTTCGCTAGTGTTTTAGGTTTTTTTGTTACATTATAATCATGTTTCTTTTAATGTTTGTGAATTAGGGGCAATAAAGGAATTAAGGGATACTCCAATGAAGCGGCATCAAAAGTTTATTGAGTTTTTCGACATAAGGGATGCATCAAAGGCTGTTTTGAATATGAATGGGAAAGAAATTAATGGGAAGCAGGTAGTGATTGAGTTTAGTCGGCCTGGTGGACATAACAGGAGGTTTTCAAAGCCTATATATAATGCGAACTCCAGCAGATTCAATTCTAATGCCAATTACTCCGGAACATTCCGTTGTTCGCCGTCGCATCTGTGTAAAACAAAGAGTAACCCTAACAGTAGTGTTGAAGCTCATATGGGACCCTTGTGTTTAAATGGGGGGAATAGGAATGGGAATGATAGGGTAATTGAGGGAAGTGGTAGTGATCGTACGACTCAAAAGAAAAGTTATAAGAAGGGTGGTCAGGTTTCGAGTAGTAAGGATGGTAGTAATAGGCCATGGAAGGGGTCGAGGCAATCTTCTAAGGAATATGATCCTCGATTTTTGATAGACGAAGATGGTGTTATGGAGTCGAATCACAGAGATTATAGAACCACTGTCATGATTAAAAACATACCCAATATGTACAGGTTTGTATTTTTTGTGCTTGCTTTGTTGATTTGCTGATTTTCTGCTTCGGGCTGTTTTTTCTCTTTTTTATTACTTGATTTTTTATATCCATTGTTAGGTTTTATACATTGAGGTATGTGCATGGTAGAGATATAATATAGAGAATGAGTTGAAGTTCAAATGTTATGTCTAACCAATTTTCTCAAAGTGGAGTTTATATTTCAATTTTCAATCTTACGTCTTTAACAATAGTTTCTCCATTATTTTCCAGGAAAATAAGACATGTTTCATATTCTTTAAGATTTGAATCTCCATTTTTCTAGGCTAACCACACCCGTAAATCTTCTTGTTATCTTAATCACACTATATTTTTGATTAATTAATGATAAAGTCTATCAATCCAATGCACTTTTGGTACTACATTTGATGTGTTGGAATAATATGTACATAAATTTTAATTGTAGAGAGGACAATAATTTAGAAAAGAGCACAAAATTGGTCGTGTAAAAATTATTTTTAATTAGAGGTTTTGAAACAATAAATGTGAATATGCCTATTTTTTTTAATATAGATGATATACTTTTAGGACTTAAAATAATACTGATTGTCAATACAGGACAACAAATATTTCGTTTTATGAATATGGGTTCACGCCAGCTATTTTATTCAAAAATTGAAATTAAAATTATAAATAAAATATTTATCATCCTATTTTCAAAATACTTATTATAATAGGTCCTAATTTTGTGAATGACCTTTTTTATTTGAGTAAGGTCGAAAGTTGTGATTAGTTTTGTATATTGACTTGATGGAGATGGTGTAGTCAGAACCTACTATTGAACATGCTGGATAACCACTGCATTCACTGTAACGAGCAGATTGTTGACGGCGGCGAGGACCAGCCCTTGTCCTCCTATGATTTCGTCTACCTCCCTATTGATGTCATGTGATTTTTCTCTCTTTTATTCCCTCTCTTTATATTCATGATGTCTATATAAATATATTTATATATCTTAATTGTCTTGAGGATAAGTAGGGAATGTTTTGGTTCTGTTTAATTGATTTCTTACTAATTCGTTGGAAACAGTAACAAACGCAATCTGGGATATGGGTTTGTGAACATGACATCACCAGAGGCTACATCGAGACTCTATAAGTCATTTCATAATAAAAATTGGGAGGTTTACAACTCAAGAAAGATTTGTGAGGTTACTTATGCGAGATTGCAGGTATGTTTTATCATTTCGTACATTGAATCAACCTGTAATTTAATCATGAGTTGTACACTCGAAAATAAAATAAAATAGAGGAATTTTAAGTTGATATAGTTTGATCATGTGTATCACATTTTAGTTACTTAAACTCAATTAATAATGCAAAACAATTGATTATGACATGTAATCCGTAAATCAAATTTTATTATAAAATAATATTCACATGCAAGGTTCTAAAAAACGCGGGACGTGATCGAGGTGTCGAGACCAAGTGTTAAACTTTAGAAGCGTAGGCGGTCTTAGGCGTAAAAAGGCGTTTAGAACTTTTTAATATATTTTAACATTTTTAACTGTAACAAGGTTATTAAAAATATTAAAATGGTACATACCTTAAAATATGTCTGAATATATGCAAACTAAAATACTATTTTTTTTAGGGCCATATACCAAATAGTCCCTCGAACTTTTTTTAATACACGTTTACTCCAAGCATTTTTATTTTGCATCAAAAAGTCCTTCACCATGCCAAAAAGACTTTACCATGCCCCTGGCGCGGACCTTTAAAGATAAGAGAATATGAGACTTTTTGGTACAAAATAAAAGTCTTGGACTAACTGTGTATTAAAAAATGTTTGAAGGACTTTGGAATTTTATCTTTTTTTAAATACTAAGAAAAAACAAAAAAAGACCAATAAAATGCGCATTTTTTTGGACGAAAGGTAGAGAGGTTTGAGATACAATTTGTCTTTCGATTGTTTCGAATGAGATGTTGGTCTGTTTTCTTAAAAAAAATCTTTAAAAAGTGATATCGTTTCACTAAATCGTTTTTGTTTTTTAAAAAAGTGGGCCTTAAACTTTTTATCAAGAATAAGGCGTAAAAAACTTAAGGGGAGACATTTATCCCAAACCTCAAGGCCGCCTAGGTGTTCCTTTTGAAACACGGTTCCCATGTTATTATTCATTAAAAAATCATAATAATTCGTAAATACTGACTCACAAACAAAATGTCAATAACATGTGTGTTAGTCTTAAATTACTTTATCTTATTATGGGATGCAAGTCGATATTAAAATGAGAATTTCTAAGTTGAGAATTTTTTCTGATAAAGCTTATACACTTGTGCCTGTCTTTGAACTATTAATTAAAAAAAATTTAACAACTCGTAAAAGTCTAAAAAACTTGCAGCCTCGTCACATAAAATTGTAGCTAAATTTCTGACTAGGGGCGAAATTCAAATATATGAAGTTGCTCTCCGGTTTGTTCTTTGTCCAATATATTTATCCCACTCTTGTCCACTAACATATAGGTTGGGAATCAAGATAACTCAAAACGTTGACTGGGCTGTATCTTAGTATTCATGGTTCAAAGTCTCGGTATTGGTCCCGGTATCAGACACCCAACTTTCAACTCGGTCGCGGTATTGGGCGATACGCATAAATATGCTATTTATAGAGCGCAAAAAATTTCGAAAAAAATATATAAAATTTTAAAAAAATAATATTAACAATGTGAACCAATGAGATACATTCAAACCTATCATTCAATATGCATTGCATTGTAGAATTGGTTATACTGAAGCGTGACAAAGTTGTCAGATTCAATATTGCATAGTAAATCAATAATAATATTGAAAAACAATCTATTTCCACCAACAGCAGTCCATGTTCCCACCAAATATCTAGTTTAGGAGCCATTCTACAAAATAAAAAAGGTACAAATGTTATTTTTTTTATTATGTTATTTTGTTCAAAGTTATTAAAAAATAACTCTACTAAAAAAATAAGTCTACTTTTATTTTTTAGTGGAGTACTTTTTCTTAAAGGATGCAAATGTTTTTTTTTACAAGAGTTAATGTTGTAAAAAATAACTAAACTAAAAAAAAACATTTGCATCTTTTTTTTCAAAAAAACTATATTGTTATTTTCGTTTGTCGCTGGCGGGGACCTTTAAAAATAAGAGGATATTAGTTAAATGGGTGTTTGTAATTTTTTTTGAAACATTAAACTTTTATTTTTTATTAGATTTTTTTTAAAAGTATGTAAATGTTATTTAAAAACGTTAACTATGGTAAAAAAAATACAATTTAGAGTTATCGTCCGGTATTTATATTTTTTCGAATCGTGACCCGATATCGTCTCTCCCCCTACCGATTTCGAGTCAACTCGGTCGATTCCGAGTCAACTAGGTCGATTCTGAGTTGACTCGACCGAGACTTTGAACCATGTTAGTATTAGCCTAAACTTATGCATGCTTATGTTACAAAAAATTATATTTATTAAGAGTTAATGATAAAGACCAGGCAACCATGCAATAATTAAATCATTAACAACATATTATTGTGTTGGTCAAATTTTGTCATAAAATAGAGTGTTCCCCTTTGGCATAAAAGAATTCATAAGGACTAAAAATATAGCATTACTTCACAAACTTGTCGCATAAATCACCCCAAAATGTTGCTAAAATTCGAAATAGGGATGAAACTAGTAATTTTTTTTTTTGGTTCCATTATATAAAAATCTTAAAATCTAATATTTTACGTGAAAATAAAAGGGTGTAGAAGAATTGAAAGAGCACTTCAAGAACTCGAAGTTCCTTAGCAAGACGGAGGAGTGCTTGCCAATTTTGTTTTCACCACCTCGAGATGGGCGACTTTTGAGTGACCCCATCCCCATCGTTGGCCGAGCCTTTCTCTCTCTTGATGCCGTCCCTTCTTCTTCCTCTAAGTATCACCTAGAAGATGATGATGATGATCAACAACAACTACAAGATGAAGAAGAAAATAGTAATCTTATTAATGAGGATGCTGATGTGGATGTGAGTGCTGGCATTAGCAGCTACAGCTATGGTGCAACTGGCAGCTATACTGATGATGAACCAGAAATTGAGTAGCTAAGTTATAGAGGTGTCAATCTTAGGAGTGAAAGAAGATATTATTTTCAGTTTTTTGTTTTGTTTAACTTGTAGGAAGGTTGCGTAAATCTGAGTTGTATTTGATTTAATGTGATCACTACTACTATATATGTTTGCCAACAACAGCATGCAATATCCATCGAGCCAGCTTATCTCTTTCCTTTATGGATTGGGCACATTGATGTGATTTAGGTGGGAAGAATGAATTGAGTGTTTTCATTGGGGTTTCAAAGCTAAATATAACACTGAAAAATTTATTCTGAAATCTACTGTAACAACATGATTGAGTTGTCGTGTCCTAAATTTATCTAATCAGAAATCTACTTTAAAGTGAACAAAGTAAATTAAATAGATTTAAATTCTAAGGTCTCCAAAATTCATATTCTAAACATATCTTTGACTTGCCTAATTTTGTGATCCTTTTTACTTTATCCCTAAATTTTGAATAGTCATTCGATGAAAAGTTTTTATGGTTTAAGAAATGTTATGCTAAGTTTTTTTTACTTTGTTTCGAATGATAGGAAATTTTTGTAATATAAAAAATATGTTAAATAGAAAATGTAATTAACTCTCAGTCAACTAATGGTCTTGATCCAGTGGTATAAGACTCTCACTAGGACAGCCTTGGAGGTGGATTGGATTTGGTCCCTAGTTTAATTTTCGGCACTGTCAAAATAATGCTTGGCCAGCGAAAGCCACGAACCGCGAATGAGAATTATTCGAGGTTCGCGCAGGCTGACCCGGACACCGCATGGTGTACTATAAAAAAAAATTAATCCCTAGTTACTAAACATTAATTGTGTCATTTTTCTTTATCACATCTATAAGGAATTCTTATTTAGTATTTATATTTGACATTAGCAGCTTATGACTTGAATACCTAGTGTTGAAGCTAGCCTTTGGTGAGGGAGCTATGGCCCCTCTACTTTGAACATCTTAGAAATATTGCCCCTTGTCTTATTCACACAATTTTTATCAACACAATATAACATTTAAGAATATAATTAACATATTATGTATTTCCCAATACGTAATATCATAATAATATTTAGATTATAATTAGTTTTGTATTATAGACAATTATAACTTCTTTAATTTTCGAGTTAATTACTTTTAGCATGAGATAATTATTTTTTAACCTTTAATTGTAAAAATAATTATCTTTCCCTTTAATATGGTATTCCTAACTTCATCACTATTGATGCCTTTACATTTAACTCAAACATAGGGACTTGGGCTCATCGTATTTCGCAAAAGTAAAATCCTAATTTTTAACAAATCTTAAGTCATGACCGGGGTTAAGTAAAAAAAGGTTATGCATCACCTAATATAAAGAATCATGCTATAAGTCTCAAATAAGTCTCTGAAAACCTTCTGCAAAAGAAATAAATTTTTGTTCTTGGTGGGACTTATATCACAAGGTAACACGTAATAGGTAAGTTAGAAAATAAGTGAAATTCACGCCAATTTTTGAAGAGGTTTCGGTACCCATATCATTATTCTAATATAAATATATTCTCGTGTTAGGCTTAAGTAATGTCATACGTGAGAGGCGAATTGAGACGTAAATTTTTTTTTATCTACAATATATAATATCTCCCACCGGAACAATATAACATGTAGGGACTTGCCACGTAGTCACGGGACTCTCGGGTTGAGAATACGAGGATAATTTGCAAAATTTGGATTTAGGCTTCAAATATGACTTTAGAGGGTGAAAATCCGAAACAGCGCCCAAACGACCCTGTAAGAGGCACAAACGCCTCACACGAGACCAATGTAACATGTATGAATTTACCGCATAGTCACGGGACTCTTGGGTTGTGAATACGACGATAATTTGGAAAAATCTAGACTTAGGCTTAAAAATATGCCTTCGCTGGTTGAAAACTGAAAACAACCCCTAAACGGCCCCGTAAGCGGCACATACACCTTCCACGGGACCAACGTAACACGTAGGGACTTACCACGTAGCCACTAGACTCTCGAGATTAAAATACGAGAATAATTTGCAAAGTTTAGACCTAAGCTTAAAACATGACTTTAGAGGGTGAAAATCCGAAACAACGCCCAAGCGACCCCGTAAGAGCCACGAACACCTTAGATGAGACCAATGTAACATCTAGGAACTTACCGCGTAGTCACGGGTTTAGAATACGGCGATAATTTGCAAAAATCTAGACTTGGGCTTAAAAATATTCCGTTAGAGGTTGAAAATGCAAAACAACCCCTAAGCGGCCCCATAAGAGGCACGAACACCTCGCACGACACCAATGTAACACGTACGGACATACCATGTAGTCACGGGGCTGTCAGGTTTTAGAGTACGTTGATAATTTACAAAATTTAGACTT
Organism: Sambucus nigra; assembly: GCA_949130495.1. NCBI lineage: Eukaryota > Viridiplantae > Streptophyta > Magnoliopsida > Dipsacales > Adoxaceae > Sambucus > Sambucus nigra. The sequence continues at coordinate 650,559,456 of OX422214.1, read as the reverse complement.
AGTCTTAAAACATGACTCTAGAGGGTAAAAATCCAAAACAGCGCACAAACGATCTCGTAAGAGGAACGAACACCTCACACGTGACCAATTTAACACGTAGGAACTTGCCGCGTAGTCACGAGACTCATTTCTAGAATACGGCGATAGTTTGAAAAAAATCTATACTTGGGCTTAAAAACATGCCCATAGAGGGTGAAAACCCAAAACAACCCCTAAACGGCCCCGTGAGAGGCACATACACCTCCCACAGGGCCAACATAACACGTACGAACTTACCACGTAGCCACAAGACTTTCGGGTTGAGAATACGGGGATAATTTGCAAAGTTTAGACTTAGGCTTAAAACATGACTTTAGAGGGTGAAAATCCAAAACAACGCCCAAACGACCCCGTAAGAGCCACGAACACCTCACACGAGACCAATTTAACACGTAGGAACTTACTGCCTAGTCACGAGACTCTTGTTTCTAGAATACCGTGATAATTTGCAAAAATCTAGACTTGGGCTTAAAAATATGCCCTTAGAGGTTGAAAACGCAAAACAGTCCCTAAGTGGCCCCATAAGAGGCACGAAGACCTCCCACAGGACAAACGTAACACGTACGGACTTACCACGTAGTCGCGGGACTGCCGGGTTTGAGAGTACGATGATAATTTGCAAAATTTAGACTGAGACTTAAAACATGACTCTAGAGCGTAAAAATCCAAAACAGTGCCCAAACATAAGAGGCACGAACATCTCACACGAGATCAATGTAACATGTAGGAACTTATCTAGTAGTCACGGGACTCTCGGGTTGAGAATACGACGATAATTTGCAAAAATCTAGACTTAGGCTTAAAAATATGACATTAGAGGTTGACAAAAAAAAATATCTCCTAAATGTCCTCGTAAGAGGCACGAACACCTCCCACGAGATAAAGGTAGCACGTGTGATGATAATTTGCAAAATTTAGACTTATGCTGAAAACATGACTTTTGCGGATAAAAATCCAAAACAAAGTCCAAATGACCCCGTAATAGGCACGAACAACTCGCACGAGACCAATGTAACACGTAGGAACTTATCGCGTAGTCAATAGACTTTCATTTCGAGAAAAAGATGATAATTTGCAAAAATCTAGACTTGGGCTTAAAAATATGGCGTTAGCGGTTGAAAATGTAAAACTGCTCCTAAGCGGCCTCGTAAGAGGCACGAACACCTCCCACGGGATCAATGTAACACGTAGGGACTTGCCACGTAGTCACGGGACTCTCGGGTTGATAATAAGAGGTTAATTTACAAAATTTGGACTTAGGCTTAAAACATGACTTTAAAGGGTGAAAATCCAAAACAGTGTCCAAACGATCTCGTAAGAGGCACGAACACCTCACACAAGACCAATGTAACATGTAGGAACTTACCGCGTATTCACGAGACTCTCGTTTCTAGAGTATGGCGATAATTTGCAAAAATCTATACTGGGGCGTAAAAATATGCCCTTAGAGGGTGAAAATTCAAAACGGCCCCTAAGCTGTCCCGTAAGAGGCACGAACACCTCACACGGGACCAACGTAACACGTACGGACTTACCTCGTAGTCACGGGACTGTCGGGTTTGAGAGTACTATGATAATTTGCCAAATTTAAACTTAGGCTTAAAACATGATTTTAGAGGGTAAAAATAAAACAGCGCCCAAACGCTCTCGTAAGAGGCACGAACACCTCACACGAGACCAATGTAACACGTAGGAACTTATCGCGTAGTCACGAGACTCTTGTTTCTAGAATACGGCGATAATTTGCAAAAATCTATACTTGGGCTTAAAAATATGCCCTTAGAGGTTGAAAACCCAAAAAAGCCCCTAAGCGGCTCCATAAGAGGGACGAACACCTCCCACGGGACCAACGTAACATGTGCGGACTTACCACGTAGTCAGGTGACTGTCGAGTTGAGAATACGAGAATAATTTGCAAAATTTAGACTTAGGCTTAAAACATGACTTTACAGTATAAAAATCCATAACAACATCCAAACGACCCCGTAAGACTCACGAACATCTGACACGAGACCAATGTAACATGTATGAATTTATTGCGTAGTCACGGGACTCTCGGATTGTGAATACGATGATAATTTACAAAAATCTAGACTTAGGCTTAAAAGTATGCCGTTGACGGGTGAAAACCCAAAACGGTTCCTAAACGGCCCCGTAAGAGGCACATACACCTAAACGACCCCGTAAGAGCCCAAACACCTCATACAAGACAATTGAAACATGTAAGAACTTACCGCGTAGTCACGGGACTCACGGGTTTAGAATACGACGATAATTTGCAAAAATCTAGACTTGGGCTTAAAAATATGCCGTTAGAGGTTAAAAACGCAAAACAACCCCTAAGCTACCCCATAAGAGGCACGAACACCTCCCACGGGACCAACGTAACACGTATGGACTTACCACATAGTCACGAGACTGTCGGGTTTGAGAGTACTATGATAATTTGAAAAATTTAAACTTAGGCTTAAAACATGACTGTAGAGAATAAAAATCCAAAATAGCGCCCAAACGATCTGATAAGAGGTACGAACACCTCACACGAGACCAATGTAACATGTAGGAACTTATCGCGTAGTCACGAGACTCTCGTTTCTAGAGTACGACAATAATTTGCAAAAATCTAGACTTGGGCTTAAAAATTTGCCCTAAGAGGGTGAAAACCCGAAACAGTCCCTAAGTGACCCCGTACGAGGCACGGACACCTCCCACGGGACCAACGTAACACGTACAGACTTACCACGTAGTCACGGTACTGTCGAGCTTGAGAATACGAGTATAATTTGCAAACTTTATGCTTAGGCTTAACATATGACTTTAAAGCGTAAAAATCCAAAACAACGTCCAAACGACCCCGTAAGACTCACGAACATCTCACACGAGACCAATGTAACATGTATGCATTACTACGTAGTCACGAGAGTCTCAGTTTGTGAATACGACGATAATTTACAAAAAGCTAGTCTTAAGCTTAAAAGTATGCCGTTGACAGGTGAAAACCTAAAACAGTCCCTAAACGTCCCTGTAAGAGGTACATACACCTCCCACGGGACCAAAGTAAGACGTAGGGACTTACCACGTAGCCACTAGACTTTCAGGTTGAGAATACGGGGATAATTTGCAAAGTTTAGACTTTGGCTTAAAACATGACTTTAGACGGTGAAAATCCAAAACATCGCCCAAACGACCGAGTAAGAGCCACGAACACCTCACACGAGATCAATGTAACATGTAGGAACTTACCGCGTAGTCACGGGACTCACGGGTTTCGAATACGATGAAAATTTGCAAAAATATAGGCTTGGGATTAAAAATATGCCGTTAGTGGTTGAAAATGCAAAATAGCCCCTAAGCGGCCCCATAAGAGGCACGGACACCTCCCACGGGACCAACGTAACATGTACGGACTTACCACGTAGTCACGGGACTTCCGGGTTTGAGAGTACGATGATAATTTGAAAAATCTAGACTTACGCTTAAAGCATGACTCTAGAGGGTAAAAATCCAAAACAGCGCCCAAATGACCCCATAAGAGGCAGGAACAACTCATACGAGACCAATGTAACATGTTGGAACTTATCTAGTAGTCACTGGACTCTCGGGTTGAGAATACGATGATAATTTGCAAAAATCTAGACTTAGGCTTAAAATATGCCATTAGAGGTTGAAAACCAAAAACAACCCCTAAACGTCCTCGTAAGAGGCACGAACACGTCCCACGAGACCAAGGTAGCACGTAGGGACTTATCTCGTAGTCATGGGACCCTCGGGTTGAGAGTACAGGGATAATTTGCAAAATTTAGGCTTAGGCTTAAAACATGACTTTAGAGGGTCAAAATCCAAAACAGCCCCTAAACGGTCCCGTAAGAGGGACGAACACCTCCCACGGTACCAACGTAGCACGTACGGACTTACCACGTAGTCACGGGGCTGCCGGGTTTGAGAATTTCGAGGATAATTTGCAAAATTTAGACATAGACTTTAAAATATTCCGTTAGCAGGTGAAAACCCAAAACAGTCCCCAAACTGTCCCGTAAGAGGTACATAGACAAACTTAACACGTAAGAACTTACCGCGTAGTCACGAGACTCTCGTTTCGAGAATACGACGATAATTTGCAAAAATCTAGACTTAGGCTTAAAAATATGCTGTTAGCGGGTGAAAACCCAAAACAGTCCCCAAACGGCCCCGTAAGAGGCATGAACACCTCCCACGAGAACAATGTAACATGTAAGAACATACCGCGTAGTCACGAGACTCTCTAGTTGAGAATACGACGATAATTTGCAATAATCTAGACTTCAGCTTAAAAATATGCCATTAGGGGTTGAAAACCGAAAACATCCCCTAAACGTCCCCGTAAGAGGCACGAACCCATTCCACGAGACCAAGGTAACACGTAGGGACTTACCTCGTAGTCACGGGACTCTCTGGTTGAGAGTATGATGATAATTTGCAAAATTTAGACTTATGCTAAAAACATGACTATTGGGGATAAAAATTCAAAACAAAGTCCAAACGACCCCGTTTTAGGCACGAACAGCTCACACGAGGCCAATGTTACACGTAGGAACTTATCGCGTAGTCAGTAGACTTTCATTTCGAGAAAAGACGATAATCTGCAAAAATCTAGACTTGGGCTTAAAAATATGGCGTTAGCGGTTGAAAACGTAACACTGCTCCTAAGCGGCCTCGTAAGAGGAACGAACACCTCCCACGATATCAATGTAACACGTAGGGACTTGCCACATAGCCACGGGACTCTCGGGTTGAGAATACGAGGTTGATTTGCCAAATTTAGACTTAGGCATAAAACATGACTTTAAAGGGTGAAAATCCAAAACAGCGTCCAAAAGATCTCGTAAGAGGCACGAACACCTCACACGATACCAATGTAACATGTAGGAACTTACCGTGTATTCACGAGACTCTCGTTTCTAGAGTATGGTGATAATTTGCAAAAATCTAGACTTGGGAGTAAAAATATGCCCTTAGAGGGTGAAAATCCAAAACAGCCCCTAAGCGGTCCCGTAAGAGGCACGAACACCACCAACGGGACCAACGTAACACGTACGGACTTACCACGTAGTCACGGGACTGCCGGATTTGAGAATACGAGGATAATTTGCAAAATTTAGACTTAGGCTTAAAATATGACTTTAGAGGGTAAAAATCCAAAATAATTCCCAAACGACCCCTTAAGAGGCATGAATACCTCACACGAGACCAATGTAACATGTATGAATTTATCGCATAGTCACGGGACACTTGGGTTGTGAATACGACGATAATTTGCAAAAATCTAGACTTGGGCTTAAAAATATGCCCTTAGAGGGTGAAAACCCAAAACAACCCCTAAGCGGCTCCGTAAGAGGCACGAACACCTCCCACGGGACCAACGTAACACATACGGACTTACCACGTAGTCAGGGGACTGTCGAGTTTGAGAATACGAGGATAATTTTCAAAATTTATACTTAGGCTTAAAACATGACTTTACAGCGTAAAAATCCAAAACAACGTCCAAACGACTCCGTAAGACTCACGAACATCTCACACGAGACCAATGTAACATGTATGAATTTACTGCGTAGTCACGAGACTCTCGGATTGTGAATACAACGATAATTTACAAAAATCCAGACTTAGGCTTAAAAGTATGTCGTTGACAGGTGAAAACCCAAAACAGTCCCTAAACGGCCTCGTAAGAGGCACATACACCTAAACGACCCCGTAAGAGCCCAAACACCTCACACGATACCAATGTAACATGTAGGAACTTACTGCGTAGTCACAGGACTCATGGGTTTAGAATACGGCGATAATTTGCAAAAATCTAGACTTGGGCTTAAAAATATGCCGTTAGAGGTTAAAAATGCAAAACAACCCCTAAGCTGCCCCATAAGAGGCACGAACACCTCCCACGGGACCAACATAACACGTACGGACTTACCACGTAGTCACGGGACTGTAGGGTTTGAGATTACTATGATAATTTGCAAAATTTAAACTTAGGCTTAAAACATAACTCTAGAGGGTAAAAATCCGAAATAGCGCCCAAACGATCTTATAAGAGCCGCGAAAACCTCACACGAGACCAATGTAACACGTTGGAACTTATCGCGTAGTCACAAGACTTTCGTTTCTAGAGTACGATGATAATTTCAAAAATCTAGACTTGGGCTTAATAATATGCCCTAAGAGGGTGAAAACCCGAAACAGTCCCTAAGCGGCCTCGTACGAGGCACGAACACCTCCCACGGGACCAACGTAACACGTACGGACTTACCACATAGTGACGGGACTATTGAGCTTGAGAATACGAGGATAATTTGCAAAATTTATACTTAGGCTTAAAACATGACTTTACAGTGTAAAAATCCAAACAACGTCCAAACGACCCCGTAAGACTCACGAACATCTCACACGAGACCAATGTAACATGTATGAATTTACCGCGTAGTCACGAGACTCTCGGGTTGTGAATACGACGATAATTTGGAAAAATCTAGACTTAGGCTTAAAAATATGCCTTCGCTGGTTGAAAACTAAAAACAACCCCTAAACGGCCCCGTAAGCGGCACATACACCTTCCACGGGACCAACGTAACACGTAGGGACTTACCACGTAGCCACTAGACTCTTGGGATTAGAATACGAGAATAATTTGCAAAGTTTAGACCTAAGCTTAAAACATGACTTTAGAGGGTGAAAATCCAAAACATCGCCCAAACGACCCCATAAGAGCCACGAACACCTCACACGAGATCAATGTAACATGTAGGAACTTACCACGTAGTCACGGGACTCACGGGTTTCGAATACAACGATAATTTGCAAAAATCTAGGCTTGGGCTTAAAAATATGCCCTTGATGGAGGAAACCCCAAACAACCCCTAAATGGTCCCGTAAGAGGCATATACACCTTCCACGGGACCAACATAACATGTAGGCACTTACCATTTAGCCACTAGAATCTCGGGTTGAGAATTCGAGGATAATTTGTAAAGTTTAGATTTAGGCTTAACTTACCGCGTAGTCACGGGACTCTTGGGTTGAGAATACGACGATAATTTGCAAAAGTCTAGACTTAGGCTTAAAAATATGCCGTTAGCGGGTGAAAACCCAAAACAACCCCTAAGCGCCCTCGTAAGAGGCATGAACACCTCCCACTGGACCAATGTGACAGGTAGGGACTTGCCACAATGTCACTGGACTCCCGGGTTGAGAATATGGGGTTAATTTGCAAAATTTGGACTTAGGCTTAAAATATGACTTTAGTGGGTGAAAATCAAAAATAGCTTCAAAACGATCTCATAAGAGGCACGAACACCTCACACGAGACCAATGTAACATGTAGGAACTTATCGCGTAGTCACGAGACTCTCGTTTCTAGAGTACGGCGATAATTTGCAAAAATCTAGACTTGGGCTTAAAAATATGCCCTTAGAGGGAGAAAATCCAAAATAGCCCCTAAGCTGCCCCGTAAGGTGCACGAACACCTCCCACGGGACCAACGTAACACGTACGGACTTACCACGTAGTCACGGGACTGCCGGGTTTGAAAGTACGATGATAATTTCCAAAATTTAGACTTAGGCTTAAAACATGACTCTAGAGGGTAAAAATGCAAAACAGCGCCCAAATGACCCCATAAGAAGCACGAACAACTCACAGGAGACCAATGTAACATGTAGGAACTTATCTAGTAGTCACGGGACTCTCAGGTTGAGAATACGACGATAATTTGCAAAAATCTAGATTTAGACTTAAAAATATGCCATTAGAGGTTGATAACCCAAAAACAACTCCTAAACGTCGTCGTAAGAGGCACGAACACCTCCCACGAGATAAAGGTACCACGTAAGGACTTATCTCGTAGTCACGGGACTCTCGGGTTGAGAGTATGGGGATAATTTGCAAAATTATGACTTGGGCTTAAAACATGACTTTAGAGGGTGAAAATCCAAAACAGCCTGTAAGCGATCCCGTAAGAGGCACGAACACCTCCCACGGGACCAACGTAACACGTACGGACTTAACACGTAATCACGGGACTGTTGGGTTTGAGAATATGAGGATAATTTGTAAATTTTAAACTTAGGCTTAAAAATATGCCGTTAGTGGCTGAAAACCCAAAACATCCCCAAACGGCCCCGTAAGAGGTACATACACCTCCCACGGGACAAACTTAACACGTATGAACTTACCGCATAGTCACGAGACCCTCATTTCGAGAATATGACGATAATTTGCAAAAATCTTGACTTAGGCTTAAAAATATGTTGCTAGCGGGTGAAAATCCAAAACAGCCCCCAAACGGCCCCGTAAGAGGCACAAACACCTCCCACGGGACCAATGTAACATGTAATAACTTACCGCAAAGTCACGGGACTCTCGAGTTGAGAATACGACGATAATTTGCAAAAATCTAGACTTTAGCTTAAAAATATGCCATTAGGGGTTGAAAATCGAAAACAGCCCCTAAACGTCCCTGTAAGAGGCACGAACACCTTCCACGGGACCAAGGTAACACGTTGGGACTTACCTTGTAGTCACGGGACTCTTCGGTTGAGAGCACGATGATAATTTGCAAAATTTAGACTTAGGCTTAAAACATGACTTTAGAGGGTAAAAATCCAAAACAACGCCCAAACGACCCCGTAAGAGGCAGGAATATCTCACACGAGACCAATGTAACAGGTAGGAACTTACCGCGTAGTCACGAGACTCTCCTTTCTAGAATACGACGATAATTTGCAAAAATCTAGACTTGGCTTAAAAATATGCCCTTAGATGGTGAAATTCCAAAACAGATCCGAAGGGGCCTCGTAAGAGGCACGAACATCTCCCACCGGATCAATATAACACGTAGGGACTTGCCACGTAGTCACAGGATTTTCGAATTGAGAATACGAGGATAATTTGCAAAATTTAGACTTAGGCTTAAAATATGACTTTAGAGGGTAAAAATCCAAAACAACGCCCAAAAGACCCCATAGGAGGCACAAACACCTCACACGAGACCAATGTAACATGTATGAATTTACCGCGTAGTCATGGGACTCTCGGGTTGCGAATACGATGATAAGTTGCAAAAATTTGTACTTAGGCTTAAAAATATGCCTTTGCTGGTTGAAAACTAAAAACAGCCCCTAAACGGCACATACACCTCCCACGGGACCAACGTAACACGTAGGGACTTACCACGTAGCCACTAGACTCTCAGGATTAGAATACGAGAATAATTTGCAAAGTTTAGACCTAAGCTTAAAACATGACTTTAGAGGGTGAAAATCCAAAACAACGCCCAAGCAACCCCGTAAGAGCCACGAACACCTTACACGAGATGAATGTAACATGTAGGAACTTACCGCGTAGTCACGGGTTTAGAATACGATGATAATTTGCAAAAATCTAGACTTGGGTTAAAAATATGCCGTTAGAGGTTGAAAATGCAAAACAAATCCTAAGCGGCCCCATAAGAGGCACGAACACCTCCCACGGCACCATTGTAACACGTACGGACTTACCACGTAGTCACGGGACTATCGGGTTTTAGAGTACGATGATAGTTTACAAACTTTAGACTTAGGCTTAAAGCATGACTCTAGAGTTTAAAAATCCAAAACAGCGCACAAACGATCTCGTAAGAGGAATGAACACCTAACACGAGACCAATTTAATACGTAGGAACATACTGCGTAGTCACGAGATTCTCGTTTCTAGAATACGATGATAATTTGCAAAAATCTAGACTTGGGCTTAAAAATATACCATTAGAGGGTGAAAATCCAAAACAGCCCCTAAACGGCCCTGTAAGAGGCACATACACCTCCCACGGGACCAACGTAACACATAGGGACTTACTACACCTCCCACGGGACCAAAGTAACACCTAGGGACTTACCACGTAGCCCCGATACTTTCAGGATGAGAATACGAGTATAATTTGCAAAGTTAAGACTTAGGCTTAAAACATGACTTTAGAGGGTGAAAATCCAAAACAACTCCCAAACGACCCCGTAAGAGCCACGAACACCTCGCACGAGACCAATGTAACATGTAGGAACTTACCGCGTAGTCACGGGACTCACGAGTTTAGAATACGAAGATAATTTTCAAAAATCTGGGCTTGGCCTTAAAAATGTGCCGTTAGAGGTTGAAAACGCAAAACAGCCCCTAAGCGGCCCTATAAGAGGCACGGTCACCTCCCATGGGACCAACGTAACAGGTATGGACTTACCACGTAGTCATGGGACTACCGGGTTTGAAAGTACGATGATAATTTGCAAAATTTGGACTTAAGCTTAAAACACGACTCTTCAGGGTAAAAATCCAAAACAACGCCCAAATAACCCCATAAGAGGCACGAACAACTCACACGAGACCAATGTAACATGTAGGAACTTATCTAGTAGTCACGGGCATATTAGTGAAAATCGTCCAATTCGCGATTCGAATCGGACGATTCGTTTCGATTCACTACCAAAACGATTCGAATCAAACTTAGAATCGCAAATGTCTAAAGAATCGGACTGAATCGGCGATTCACGATTCGAATCTTCCGATTCAGGTCCGATTCTCGATTCGGTCCGATTCACTTTTTTTTTTTCGCGATTTTTTTACATTAAATTAATATATAGGCTCTTTATGATATAGATTTGTTTTATGTAGGGTGTTTTAAATTAATATGCAGGCTGTTTTATGATATATTTTTGTTTTTTACATTTTTAAGCTTAAAATGAATGAGAACATGTGCTACGATTAATTTTTGTGATATATTTTGGTATATTATCATGTGCTACGATTAGTTTTTTTTATCATATTACGCTTAATTACCAATTCTATAGTGTTAAATTCCATTTACGTATGTTTTACTACGTTTTTATCATTTGGTTCTGATTCGACCGATACGATTCACGATTCGATTCACGATTCGGGGGGTAAACGATTCACGATACGATTCGCGATTTGACAACTATATTCACATGACTTTAGAGGGTGAAAATCCGAAACAACGCCCAAGAAACCCCGTAAGAGCCACAAACACCTTACACGAGACGAATGTAACATGTAGGAACTTACCGCGTAGTCACGGGTTTAGAATACAAAGATAATTTGCAAAAATCTAGACTTCGGTTAAAAATATGCCGTTAGAGGTTGAAAACGCAAAACAAATCCTAAGCGTCCCCATAAGAGGCACGGACACCTCCCACGGCACCATTGTAACACGTACGGACTTACCACGTAGTCACGGGACTGTCGGGTTTTAGAGTACGATGATAGTTTACAAACTTTAGACTTGGGCTTAAAACATGACTCTAGAGTTTAAAAATCCAAAACAGCGCACAAACGATCTCGTAAGAGGAACGAACACCTTACACATGACCAATTTAACACGTAGGAACTTACTGCGTAGTGACGAGACTCATTTCTAGAATACGGCGATAATTTGAAAAAATCTAAACTTGGGCTTAAAAACATGCCCTTAGAGGGTGAAAACCCAAAACAACCCCTAAACGGCTCCGTAAGAGGCACATACACCTCCCACGGGACCAACGTAACACGTAGGGAAGTACCACGTCGCCACTACACTTTCGGGTTGAGAATACGAGGATAATTTGCAAAGTTTAGACTTAGGCTTAAAACATGACTTTAGAGGGTGAAAATCCAAAACAACGCCGAACGATCCCGTTAGAGCCATGAGCACCTCACACGAGACCAATGTAACATGTAGGAACTTACCGCGTAGTCACGAGACTCACGGGGTTGGAATACGATGATAATTTGCAAAAATGTAGGCTTGGGCTTAAAAATATGCCGTTAGAGGTTGAAAACACAAAACAGCCCCTAAGAGGCCCCATAAGAGGCACGGACACCTCCCACGGGTCCAACGTAACACGTACGGACTTACCACGTAGTCACGGGACTGCTGGGTTTGAGAGTACTTTTTTTTTTTTACAAAATTTAGACTTACGCTTAAAACATGACTCTAGAGGGTAAAAATCCAAAACAGTGCCCAAATGACCCTCCATAAGAGGCACGAACAATTCACACGAGACCAATGTAACATGTAGGAACTTATCTAGTAGTCACGGGACTCTCGAGTTGTGAATACGATGATAATTTGCAAAAATCTAGACTTAAGCTTAAAAATATGCCGTTAGAGGTTGGCAACCAAAAACAACTCCTAAACGTACTCGTAAGAGGCATGAACACCTCCCACAAGATAAAGGTAGCACGTAAGGACTTATCTCGTAGTCACGGGACTCTCGGGTTGAGAGTACGAGGATAATTTGCAAAATTTAGACTTAGGTTTAAAACATGACTTTAGAGGGTGAAAATACAAAATAGTCACTAAGCGGCCTCATAAGAGGCACGAACACCTCCCACGGGACCAACGTAACACGTACGGACTTACCACGTAGTCACGAGATTGGTTTGAGAATACGAGGATTTTTTGTAAAATTTAGACTTAGGCTTAAAAATATGTCGTTAGTGGGTGAAAGCCCAAAACAGCCCCCAAACGGCTCTGTAAGAGGGACATACACCTCCCACGGGACAAACTTAACACTTAAGAACTTATCGCCTAGTCACGAGACTCTCATTTCGAGAATACGACGATAATTTGCAAAAATCTAGACTTAGGCTTAAAAATATGTTGTTAGCGGTTGAAAACCCAAAACAGTTTCCAAACGGCCTTGTAAGAGTACGAACACCTCCCACGGGACCAATGTAACATGTAAGAACTTACCGTGTAGTCACGGGACTCTCGGGTTAAGAATATGATGATAATTTGCTAAAATCTAGACTTGAGCTTAAAAATATGCCATTAGGGGTTGAAAACCAAAAACAACCCCTAAACGTCCCCGTAAGAGGCACGAACACCTCCCACGGGACCAAGGTAACACGTAGGGACTTGTCTCGTAGACATGGGACTCTCTGGTTGAGAGTACGTTGATAATTTGCAAAATTTAGACTTAGGCTTAAAACATTACTTTAGAGGGTAAAAATTCAAAACAATGCCCAAACGACCCCGTAAGAGGCACGAACAACTCACAAGAGACCAATGTAACATCTAGGAAGGAACTTACCGCCTAGTTACGAGACTCTCGTTTCTAAAATACGATGATAATTTGCAAAAAAATCTAGACTTGGCTTAAAAATATGCCCTTAGATGGTGAAATCCCAAAGCAGCCCCGAAGCGGACTCGTAAGAGGCACGAACATCTCCCACCGGAACAATATAACACGTAGGGACTTGCCATGTAGTCACGGGACTCTCGGATTGAGAATACGAGGATAATTTGCAAAATTTGGACTTAGGCTTAAAATATGACTTTAGAGGGTGAAAATCCAAAACAGCGCCCAAACGACCCTGTAAGAGGCACGAACACCTTACACGAGACCAATGTCACATGTAGGAACTTACTGCATAGTCACGGGTTTAGAATACGACGATAATTTGCAAAAATCTAGACTTGGGCTTAAAAATATGCCGTTAGAGGTTGAAAATGCAAAATAACCCCTAAGCGGCCCCATAAGAGGCACGAACACCTTCCACGACACCAATGTAACACGTACGGACTTACCACGTAGTCACGGGACTGTCGGGTTTTAGAGTACGTTGATAATTTACAAAATTTAGACTTAGTCTTAAAACATGACTCTAGAGGGTAAAAATCCAAAACAGCGCACAAACGATCTCGTAAGAGGAACGAACACCTCACACGAGACAAATTTAACACGTAGGAACTTACTGCGTAGTCACGAGACTCTCGTTTCTAGAATACGGCGATAATTTGCAAACATCTAGACTTGGGCTTAAAAATATTCCCTTAGAGGTTGAAAACGTAAAACAGTCCCTAAAGTGCCCCATAAGAGTCACGGAGACCTCCCACGGGACCAACGTAACATGTACGGACTTACCACGTACTCGCGGGACTGCCGGGTTTGAGAGTACGATGATAATTTGAAAAATTTATACTGAGGCTTAAAACATGACTCTAGAGGGTAAAAATCCAAAACAGCGCCCAAACATAAGAGGCACGAACAACTCACACGAGATCAATGTAACATGTAGGAACTTATCTAGTAGTCACGGGACTCTCGGGTTGAGAATACGATGATAATTTGCAAAAATCTAGACTTCGGCTTAAAAATATGACATTAGAGGTCAACAACCAAAAATAACTCCTAAACGTCCTTGTAAGAGGCACGAACACCTCCCACGAGATAAAGGTAGCACGTAGGGACTTATCTCGTAGTCACAGGACTCTCGGGTTTAGAGTACGCGGATTATTTGCAAAATTTAGACTTGGGCTTAAAACATGACTTTAGAGGGTGAAAATCCAAAATAGCTCCTAAGCGGCCCCGTAAGAAGCACGAACACCTCCCACGGGACCAACGTAACACGTACGGACTTACCACATAGTCACGGGACTGTCGAGTTTTAGAATACGAGGATAATTTGCAAAATTTTGACTTAGCCTTAAAAATATGCTGTTAGTGGGTGAAAATCCAAAACAGCCCCCAAATGGCCCCGTAAGAGGTACATACACCTCCCACGGGACAAACTTAACACGTAGGAACTTACCGCGTAGTCACGAGACTCTCATTTCGAGAATACGACGATAATTTGCAAAAATCTAGACTTAGGCTTAAAAATATGCTGTTAGCGGGTGAAAATCTAAAACAGCTCCCAAACGACCCCGTATGAGGCACGGACTCCTCCCATGGGACCAATGTAACATGTAAGAACTTATGCGAAGTCACGGGACTCTCGCGTTGAGAATACGACGATAATTTGCAAAAATTTAGACTTGAGCTTAAAAATATTATGCCATTCGGGGTTGAAAACTGAAAACAGCCCCTAAACGTCCCCGTAAGAGGCACGAACACCTCCCACGGGACCAAGGTAACACGTAGGGACTTACCTCGTAGTCACGGTACTCTCTGGTTGAGAGTACAGTGATAATTTGCAAAATTTTGACTTAGGCTTAAAACATGACTTTAGAGGGTAAAAATCCAAAACAACGCCCAAACGATCCCGCAAGAGGCACGAACAGCTCACACGAGACCAATGTAACAGGTAGGAACTTATCGCGTGGGGACGAGACTCTTGTTTCTAGAGTATGGCATTAATCTGCAAAAATCTAGACTTGGGCTTAAAAATATGCCCTTATATGGTGAAATCCCAAAACATCCCCGAAGTGGCCCCGTAAGAGGCACGAACACCTCCCACCGGATCAATGTAACATGTATGAATTTACCACGTAGTCTCGGGACTCTCGAGTTGCGAATACGACCATAATTTTGAAAAATCTAGACTTAGGCTTAAAAATATGTCGTTGACGGTTGAAAACTCAAAACAACCCTAAACGGTCCTGTAATAGGCACATACACCTCCCACAGGACAAACGTAACACGTAGGGACTTACCCCGTAGCCACTAGACTCTCGGGATTAGAATACGAGGATAATTTGCAAAGTTTAGACCTAAGCTTAAAACATGACTTTAGAGGGTGAAAATTCAAAACAACGCCCAAATGATCCCGTAAGAACCACGAACACCTCACACGAGACCATTGTAACATGTAGGAACTTACCGCGTAGTCACGGGACTCACGGGTTTAGAATACGGCGATAATTTGCGAAAATTTAGACTTGGGATTGAAAATATGCCGTTAGAGGTTGAAAACGCAAAACAACCCCTAAGCGGCCCCATAAGAGGCATGAACACCTCCCACGGCACCAATGTAACACGTACGGACTTACCACATAGTCACGGGATTGTCGAGTTTTAGAGTACGATGATAATTTACAAAATTTAGACTCAGGCTTAAAACATGACTCTAGAGGGTAAAAATCCAAAACAGCGCACAAACAATCTCGTAAGAGGAACGAACACCTCACACGAGACTAAGTTAACACGTAGGAACTTACTGCGTAGTCCCGAGACTCTCGTTTCTAGAATACGACGATAATTTGCAAAAATCTAGAATTGGCGTAAAAATATGCGCTTAGAGGCTGAAAACCCAAAACAGTCCCTAAGCGGCCCCGTAAGAGGCACGAACACCTCCCATGGCACCAACGTAACACCTACGGACTTACCACGTAGTCATGGGACTGCCGAGTTTGAGAATATGAGGATAATTTGCAAAATTTAGACTTAGGCTTAAAATATGACTTTAGCGGGTAAAAATCCAAAACAATGCCCAAACGACCCCGTAAGATGCACGAACACTTCATACGAGACCAATGTAAATGTAACATGTATGAATTTACCGTGTTGTCACGGGACTCTCGGGTTGCAAATACGATGATAATTTGCAAAAATCTAGACTTAGGCTTAAAAATATGCCGTTGACGTGTGAAAACCCAAAGCAGCCCCTAAACGGCCCCGTAAGAGGCACATACACCTCCCACGGGACCAAAGTAACACGTAGGGACTTACCACGTAACCACTAGACTCTCGGGTGAGAATACGAGGATAATTGGCAAAGTTTAGACTTAGGCTTAAAACATGACTTTAGAGGGTGAAAATCCAAAACAACGCCCAAACGACTCCATAAGAGCCACGAACACCTCACACGAGATCCATGTAACATGTAGGAACTTATAGCGTAGTCACGGGACTCACGAATTTAGAATACGATGATAATTTGCAAAAATCTGGACTTGAGCTTAAAAATATGCCGTTAGAGGTTGAAAACGCAAAACAGCCCCTAAGCGGACCCATAAGAGGCACGAACACCTCCTACGGGACCAACTTAACACGTACAGACTTACCTCGTAGTCACGGGACTGCCGGGTTTGAGAGTACGATGATAATTTGCAAAATTTAGACTTAGGCTTAAAACATGACTCTAGAGGGTAAAAATCCAAAACAGCGCAAAAATGACCCCGTAAGAGGCACGAACAACGCACACGAGACCAATGTAACATGTAGGAACTTATCTAGTAGTCACGGGACTCTCGGATTGAGAATATGATGATAATTTGCAATAATCCAGACTTTGACTTCAAAATATGCCATTAGAGGGTAAAAATCCAAAACAACACCCAAATGACCCCGTAAGAGGCACGAACAGCTCACACGAGACCAATGTAATACGTGGGAACTTACCGCGTAGTCAGTAGACTCTCATTTCGAGAATACGACGATAATTTGCAAAAATCTAGACTTAGGCTTAAAAATATGCTGTTAGCGGGTGAAAACCCAAAACAACCCCTAAGAGGTCCCGTAAGAGGTACGAGCACCTCCCCCGGGATCAATGTAACACCTAGAAACTTTCCGCGTATGCATAAAACCTGTCGTTAATGGGTGAAAACCAAAAATAGCTTCCAACGGGTGAACCTTTTTATCGGTTGAGTTATTTATGAGCTTATTCATGTTTAATCGTTGGAAGGGAGTTGTTGATTATTTATTTATGGCTTTTGCTGATGTCGTTGAGTTTATTTAAATGTTAAACATGTTGGATTTCTTCAATAAACAAAGGAAATTTTGCCGATTTTTTTGTTGAAATTATTGATTGTTTTAAATTTATTAATTCAAAAATAAGTTTATGAAACATGTTGAGAAGTGGGGGTGGAGCATGTAACTAAAGTAAGACCATTGTTGGAAGGGAGTTGTTGGTTATTTATTTATGGCTTTTGTTGATGTAGTTAAGTTTATTTAAATGTTAAACAGGTTGGATTTCTTGAATAAACAAAGGAAGCTCTGTCAATTTTTTTTGAAATTATTGAGTGTTTTAAATTGATTAACTCAAACATAAGTTTAGGAAACATGTTGAGAAGTGGGGGTGGTGCGTGTAACTAAAGTAAGACCATTGTTGGAAGGGAGTTGTTGATTATTTATTTATGGCTTTTGTTGATGTCTCCGAGTTGATTTTAAATGTTAAAACAAGTTGGATTTCGTGAATAAACAAAGGAAACGCTATCGAAATTTTTTAAAATTATGAAGCGTTCCAAATTGATTAATTCAAACATACTCGAATTTGAAAATTGAGCGTCGAGGCGCGAAAATGTCAAACGACTATCAAAAATAGCAAAAAGGGGCACACTTATGATAAAAGTAGATTTTGTTTTTTCATATTATGCAATTCGATTATGGTTAACACGTGATTATTTGTTTCTTGTCACAGATTGATGATGGATTTCTCGAGGGTGGAGCGTGTAACTAAAGTAAGACCATAGTTGGAAGAGATTTGTTGATTATTTATTTATGGCTTTTGTTGATGTCTCCGAGTTAATTTTAAATGTTAAAACAGGTTGGATTTCGTGAATAAACAAAGGAAACTTTGTCGAAATTTGTTAAAATTATGAAGCGTTCCAAATTGATAATTCATACATACCCGAATTTGAAAATTGAGCGTCGAGGCGCGAAAATGTCAAACGACTATCAAAAGAAGAAAAAAGGGGCACACTTATGATAAAAGTAGATTTTTTTTCATATTATGCAATTCGATTATGGTTAACACGTGTTTATTTTTTTCTTGTCACAGATTGATGATGGATTTCATTGGGCTAGATGATTGGATGACTCAAAGTTTCTCGCGAAATGTGTATTATTTTTGTAGTTGGTGTTACTTTGAAAATTTGTTGTAATCATATTCATTTGAATGAAATGAATTGTCTTTTAACGAAGAATTGTTGATTTGAATATGGTGTCATTTTATGTGATAGTTTGGATGTACATTTATACAGGTTATATCATGGCAAAAATTTATATATATGCATCTTTCAATCTTCTTTTGGAATTATTTATTGGAAGAAAATCTCTTCTAGCGACATAACTTGGGTGTTGGTAAAAATCAAATCATATTCTAAATAATGACTTTTAGTGGCACTATAAATGACGTTTAGCCACATACACTGTTGTCTAATTAGATGACATTTTGCGACGTGGTTATCATGTCGTCAAAAGAAGACATTTCGCGACATGCTATGTATGTCGCCTAAAATATGACATTTTGCCACATGCATTGCATGTCGCCTAAAAATGACATTCTGCGACACGTAATGGATGTCGCGTAAAGAACTACATTCTGTGACATGTATGGCATGTCGCGTAAAGAACTACATTCCGCGACATGTCATTATGTCGCGAAAGGTATGATATTATTTAATATGAAAAATAAATTTTAATATATATATACATTTCGCGACATGCATCCTGTCGCGATTGGTATATACATTCCGCGACATAGATATGTATGTCTCGGAATACATTCCCAAATGGGGCTATCGCGACACGGCCGCGACATGCAATCTTATGTCGCGAAATGTCTTTTGCGACATAATTAATATATTTCGCGACATATTTTTTGTGTTGCGAAATGTGTTTTTTCTTATAGTGCGTTGATGCCACAGACCCATGGGAGTGATCGTAGAACTGTTGCAAATAAATAAGGACATGGACACAATCTCATAACAATTATCTTCAGTCCTCACCCCTTGCAATAGAAGTTTACCGACTTGATCATAAATATTGCACTCGTTCGGGTCAAACTTTACTGCAAAGTCAGCTTCGCACAACTGGCTAATGCTGATAAGATTTGCTTTCAAACCTTTGACGTACAAAACATTCTTTAGCTTAGGTAATCCTAGTATCTCTATTGTACCTCTCATCCTACTATGCTAGACTTGTTCCCATCTCTAAAGGTGACTTTACCTTCCTTACGATCCTCTAGGTAGGTGAAAAATGAGACATCACCAGTCATGTGCTGGAGCACCCACAGTCAAAATGCCACTATGAGGTGTTATGTTCTTTAAGATCAACATGAACAACAAGGTCTTTTACGTCATGCTTAGGTACCTAAGAAATCATAACCTTATGTTTTCCATTGTCATTGTTGGTTCTAGCCGGGATTTTATAAGTATCCACTAACGGCAAAGACATCCATTGGAACTCTTCCATTAAACTCTGAGATGTGGTAACTAAAAACTCAACCTACTTTCTAGGACTAGTAAGATTGCTTGTGGTATGTGGAGGAGCAAAAGTACGTCGTGTCCGACCCAAACTATAGCAAAACTCTCTAAGGTGTCCTTTCCTCTTACAGTAAGTACAAAAATAGACAGTCTTAGGCCAACCTTGTTTTTCTTTTCTTGACCAAACTCTTCTTTGGGGTTTTGGATAATGGCCATATGGATTATTAGTAAACTTAGGAATTGGTTCTGGTGTCATATGAGACGTGGAAGCACCATCAAAACATATTCCCTGCTTTTCACCAAACCCTAAAGCAGTGGCGAGGAGCATCTTTCTCATCTTTTCAGATATGTCATCTATCTTTACGTTGATCTCCCTGGATCTCTCAAGGTCATAAGTGAGTTGGGCAACAAGGGATACAAGTTTCTTCCGAACCTCCATGGAGAAGTGGAGATCACTCGTAAGACTAGCCACTTGCTTGGTCAAGTCCCCTTTCTTTTTATCAAAACAACTCTCTCTCTCTCTCTCTCTCTCTCTCTCTCTCTCCAAATTGACTCTCTTTACACACAAACTCTCTCTCTCAACACAAACTCTCTCTATATCTCTCAAGACAGTGCTAATAGAGGACTCTCTCTCTCTCTCTCTCTCTCTCTCTCTCTCTCTCTCTCTCTCTCATCTCTCCGAAATCTTTCTCTAAGGCGATGATTCTACGAGCTAACATTTTATTACTCATTTTAGTTTTAAATGAATCAGCATACAAATCTTCGTAGGTGCATCGTAGATCACTCTCGCTCTCACTTGCAGCATCCTCACCTCACTCACCTCACTTTCACTGTCGAGGTGTCTCTCTGAAGTAGCTTCCTCATCATCGTGAGGCGCATTGTCAGTACTCACATGACTAGCCATTCATGCGGTAAAGTTACATTCATGCGGTGACTCGTCTCCAGAATCCATCGACTCGACCTCAATGTCGTCACAGAGGGAGGCATTGAAAGTATCTTTGCCTTTGCCTTGACGTTTCAACTTAGTTGGACACTCAAAAGTCTTAGACATCTACCGTCACACTCATAACATCTATCTTCGTCTATTTTAGGCATTTCCTTTTTATCCTTATCATTTTTCTTTTCAGATTTTATTTTTCTCAAAATTCTTTTTATCTTTTTATCTTTGAAATTTCAATTATTTTTATTTAATTTGAGAAATTTCTTGATTTTTTTTGCAAACAAAGTCAAATCGTCTAAATGAAAATCATACTCCGAATCTGACGTCTCTTCCAGTTTTCTCTTAGACGACTCACCCCTCTTTCTTACTGACCCCTTACTTTTTGTAGCCTGGGCTTTAAGTGCAACCCCTTTATCTTCTGATTTAATCACATTAGGAAACATGTCAATTTCATAAGTCTGGTGGTCTCCTACCAGTTCTTATAATTTCAGACTACTCAAATTTCCTATAGAATTTAACATGTGACTTTAGGGATAGAACGCTTAGGCAATGATCTCAAAATCATTTTAATTACTCAATCATCATGATTATGTTCACTAAAATTGAAACTGGTGTTAACAATATTATATAAACGTGCATAGAATTCATCAAAACAGTCAGATTCAAGCATGGTGTTTGTTTCAAATTGAGTAGTTAAATTTTGCAATTTGGATTCTTTAACTGTATTAGTGCCTTCATGGGTAAGTTGAAGAACATCCCATGCTTCTTTTGACATGGTACACATCATGATGCGTTGGAACTCATCGGGTGTGACGGCTCCGAAAATTTCACTTAGTCCACCTGAGCTATATATGCTCAATTTATAATCGTCCTCAGTCCATTTAGTCACATATTTAACATTAGTGACATTATTAGCGGTGACAGTGTGAGGAGTCCACCCACTTCACATACAACCCAGACACCTTCATCAATGGGTTTTAAATGGGATTTCATACGAGCTTTTCAATATGCATTATTTATCCCGTAAAAAATTGACACTCGATTATACAAGTTTTCCATTGAATTTGTGCTTTTTTCAAAAATCAATTATTAGACCAAAATTGATATCCAGAAAAATTTTGCGAAAAAATTACATGGTGTAATTGGCTCTTATACCAATTTGAGAGTGCACTAGCAATCAATGAACAAACTTGTTTAATTAAATTCCAATTTTATGCCCAGATTTTAATTAAAATCACAACTCTTGCAAATAATTGTGATTGACAGAATATACATAATCAAGCATGCAGACAATTACATACAAATAAGAAAAATTCTATTTGCAGATAGAGAAATTTATCGAGGATTGTACCGACTGAGTTGGCTAAATAAAAGGGTTAGTTTGTGTGTGTTAATCTGACTTTAGCACTGATATTTAATACATTATAAAAACTATATAGTATTTTTTAATTAAAAAAAATCATAATCCATAACATAAATATAATATGTAAGAAAAAAAGACTAGTTATAAATATTATTTAAAAAGTATTTTTTTTTTAAAAACGTTTTTAACTTTATATAACTATTTTAAAAAAGTTATATATAAAAGGTAAAACGTTTAAAAAACTAAAAAATTGTATCTTTAATAAAAGTCATTTTCAAAAAAACTGATTAAATGACGTGGGTCCGCGCCAGCGACACTAACCAATCGCGATGATGACGTGGGTCCGTGCCAGCGGCACTAACTAAATGCGATGATGCTGTGTGTCCGAGCCAACAACACTAAGTAATCGCGATGATGATGTGGGTCCGTGCCAGCGATACTAACCAAACGCGATGATGCTGTGGGTCCGCGCCAGCGGCACTAACCAAACACGATAGTGTTGTGGGTCCGCGTCAGCGGTATTAACCAAGCATGATGATGTGGGTCCACGCCAACTTCAAATAGACATTATTTTCATTTACAAAAATAGACGTAAACTTTTTTTCAGAAGTTTTATTTTTGTAACACAATTTTTTACAATCTTTTTAAGAATTTTTTTATCTTAAATAAAAACCATTTTCTTAAAATAAATGATACTTTTTATAAATAAAAATGGCGCTGGCTATTCCCACTCCCCCACATTCTTCGTGCACTCCATTTTAAGATTCAAGGACTATAATGCCCCTAAACCCATTAACTCCCTTAAACCCATTAACTCCTTTTCATTTCAAATTCTCATTTATACCCAAAATTTATATTTACTTTTTTATCCCAACTAAATAAATATTTTATTTATTTAATAAAAAGTTTTATTTATATTAAAAACTGCTTTGAATGTAAAAAAATGTTTATTTAAAAAAACACTTTTCAAAAAATAAAAAAAAATAAACTTTGTATAAAAAATAGTTTCAACTTTATATAAAGTAAAAAATTATTCCCACTGTTAAATTAAATGTAATTTAAAAAAAAATTGTTTTACAAAAGTAAATTGTTTTAGCTTTTAAAAATACGAATTATAAATAAAAAATTGTACATCTTATTTAAAAAAAATTACCACTCTTTTCTATTAATATAAATAAAACACTACAAAAAATGTCATGTTATGTTATACTCTTTTTCCTCTGACTACGTTTTGTCCCACTTGATTTTTCAAGTAAATATTTTAAAAAAATATTTCGTGTCGTGTCATTTTTATTTTGGTTGGATTCGTTTTTTATTTAAAAAATAACATTTTGTGTTGTGTTGTGTTGTTTTTACTTTGGTCGTGTTCATGACAAGTAAAAAAATATTTTATGTTTGGTCGTGTCGTGTCACGTCATGTCAATTTATTTTGATCGGGTTCATTTTTGGTTTACAAAATAACATTTTTTGTTGTGTCACTTTTAATTGGTTCGTGTTCGTGACAGGTTGAAAAAAATATATCAAATCATGTCGTATCGTCCTGTCACTTTTTTTTTCGTTTTTGGTTAAAAAAATATATTTTATTTCACGCCATGTCGTGTCGTGTCACTTTTGGAATGTGTTTGTTAAAAAAATAAAATTTTGTGTCGGGGCGTATTGTGTCGCTTTTAATTGGCCGTGTCTTCTTAAATAAAAAAAAATAAGATCTCATATCGTTATGTGTCGTGCCATGTCGTGTTAATTTTATTTTATTCGCGTTCGTGTTTGGTTTAAAAAAATAACATTTTTTGACGTGTCATTTTTACTTGGGTCGTGTTCGTGTTAGGTAAAAAAATAATCATACGTGTTGTACCACTTTTATTATGATCGTGTTCGTGTTTGGTTAAAAAAAAGATTTCATGTCGTGTCGTATCCTTGTATCGTGTTATGTTGTGTTACTTTTCGTTGGGTTGTTTACATGTCACGTTAAAAAATAAAATTTCGTGGCAGCAACACTCAATGTGTATTGAACATTTAACTTGCAACTTTACATTTTACGGGCTCACTGTAACAAAAAAAATATTAATATTAATATTATTTTTTTTCTTTATTATTCTTAACTAAATATTAGTTATCATTCTTGATTACATATTAGTTATCAATTTTTTATTTATAATTCGTGTTTTTAAAAGCCTATTGTTTAAAACAAACAATTTTTATAATATATTCCAAATCTATGTACATCTCTCGTTGTGCGCATATAAAAGCTCTACAAATAATAGTATGGCAAAATAATATGAGTATGGTCTAATAGTGTGTTTAACAGTGTTGAACCTGGAAAGCCAAAAGCTCTGAACATGAACCGTTGGTTCAAAATATAGCGAGAAGGCTTAGAGACACACAAAATACAGTTGCACATATATTAGAGAGAATATAGAGAGAGACTTTACGTATTAACAAACATTTACTGTCACTCCAGAATATGAAAACAAGGGGGTGGAATATGAACCGGAAAATTCACAACCCCTACACTTATTTAACCAACTTTCTCACTCTAATTTCCCACATATGGCTGAACAAGGTTTTGTTCATTTTCCTGGACGTTTAGATCCTATGGCGCAAGAGTTCATACCTATGGCTGAACAAGGTTTTCCTGGACATTTAGATCCTATGGCGCAAGAGTTCATACCAGCAACAAACCCCTCAATAACGTTACTCCAACCCCAAATTTACTACCTCTACCCTTACCCACCTTATGATCTTCACCTTCAATTTCAACCCAAGCCTGCTTGTAACTACCCGGCACCACCGGCGCAGGTTAGCGCCCTACCCACATCACCCACTCTACCTCCGTCATCCACCACGCCGTCACGGACATTATTACTGAGTTCCGTACAGACGGACGTTAGCGAGTCCGTTATCAGGTGGGAATTGGAGGTTTTTGGAGACGTTAGAGCTGTGCAAATGGAGAGAGTCCGTAACGGAATAGTGACTGTTCATTTTTACGACTTGAGAGATTCGCATGTGGCGTTAGTGGCCATTCAAAACCAACACATGCAGCAACAGTACAGGTTGAAGAAGCATTACGACACCGTTTTGACTCGCAATTCTTATTTTGAGCCGGAATTATTAGGTCCAACTTTACCCTCTCCGGCTTTTGGGCTTATTGCCGGCCGACCAGTTTGGGCCCAGTTCATGTTTTCTTTTTAATACATATTTAGTCCAAATCTTATATTTTATATCAAAAAATTCCTGATTTTCTTATCATTAAAACCGGTATGGTAAAACTTTTTTGGCGTGGTGAAAGACTTTTTGGTGCAAATAAAAAATTTGGACTAGACGTGTATTAAAAAAAATTCAATGGACTATTTAATAAAGCGTAGTGATATAGGCACCGGACAATATAACCGGAATTTTACCGGATGCCCCCCCCCCCCCCCCCTTTTTTTTTTTCCTTTTTTCTTCCCTTTCTTTGGGTTTGTTAAAGCCTTGTGAATAAATGAAGTGCCAAGTGTATTTTTATCTTATTTTTCTGAAAAAAAATGTTTCAAAAAAAAGTTAGTTTAATGTAAATAAAAAAAACTTCTTTTTACATTTTTAAACAGTTTTAAGAAATTCAAAAATTAGTTTAAATGTTGTAAAATAAAAAAAAAGTTTAAAAATATGGGGTACCGCTTGCGCGAACCTTTAAAAATAAAAAAAAAAACTTGCTGGACAAATAGTGTTGACGCAGACCTTTAAAAAATTTTAAGAAATACAAAAATAGTTTTAAATGTTGTAAAATTAAACAAAAATTGGTTTAAAAATAAGGGGTGCCGCTGGCGCGGACCTTTAAAAATAAGAGAATATTGGGTAAATGGGTGATTGAGGGACTAAATGAGTTAAAAATATTATAAAAAAATAAATATACTAATTAAAAAGAGTAGTGATATACGTATAGGAGGACTTTATCGAAAAGTTATCGGATGCCATTTTTTTTTCTTCCTTTTCTTTGTGTTTTTTAAAGCCTTGTGAACTTTATTAATTATTTTTTTTTTGAAAAAAAACTGTTTCAGAAAAAAAAAATTAGTTTAATATAAATAGAAATTATTTTAAAAGTTTTCTATTAATAAAAAAACACTTTTTAAAAATAGTTTTTCACTATTTTTGTAAACTATTTATAAAATGATTTATAAAAAAAATAAAATCAACGACATACAAATCCGATTAAATTTGTGCGATGCACGGACGTGTCGCATCTGATTTTAAATGATTTTATAAAAAAAATATTTGTTATTATTTTTTCTCTATACTCATTAAAAAAAGGATCAAATAACAAAAAGTCACTCAAACAATTTTTAATACATATTTAGTCCAAGTCTTTTATTTTATATCAAAAAGTTCCTTATTTTCTTATCTTTAAAAGCGGTATGGTAAAACCTTTTTGGCGTGGTGAAGGACTTTTTGGTGAAAAATAAAAAGATTTGGATTAAACGTGTATTAAAAAAAATTCAAAGGACTATTTAATATATGCCTCTTAAAAAAATCATTTACAAGTACTTATAATTGGGGTTGTTATTATATGTGACATTTAGAATTCGAAGTGAACCCATTTGGCTTCTCTAGTGTTTTAGGTTTTTTTGTTACATTATAATCATGTTTCTTTTAATGTTTGTGAATTAGGGGCAATAAAGGAATTAAGGGATACTCCAATGAAGCGGCATTAAAAGTTTATTGAGTTTTTCGACATAAGGGATGCATCAAAGGCTGTTTTGAATATGAATGGGAAAGAAATTAATGGGAAGCAGGTAGTGATTGAGTTTAGTCGGCCTGGTGGACATAACAAGAGGTTTTCAAAGCCTATATATAATGCAAACTCCAGCAGATTCAATTCTAATGCCAATTACTCCGGAACATTCCGTTGTTCGCCGCCGCAACTGTGTAAAACAAAGAGTAACCCTAATGGTAGTGTTGAAGCTCAAATGGGATCCTTGTGTTTAAATGGGGGGAATGGGAATGGGAATGATAGGGTAATTGAGGGGAGTGGTAGTGATAGTACGACTCAAAAGAAAAGTTATAAGAAGGGTGGTCAGGTTTCAAGTAGTAAGGCTGGTAGTAATAGGCCATGGAAGGGGTCGAGGCAATCTTCTAAGGAATATGATCCTCGATTTTTGATAGACGAAGATGGTGTTATGGAGTCGAATCACAGAGATTATAGAACCACTGTCATGATTAAAAACATACCCAACAAGTATAGGTTTGTGTTTTTCGTGCTTGCTTTGTTGATTTGCTAATTTTCTGCTTCGGGCTGTTTTTTCTCTTTTTTATTACTTGATTTTTTATATCCATTGTTAGGTTTTATACATTGAGGTATGTGCATGGTAGAGATATAATATAGAGAATGAGTTCAAGTTCAAATGTTATGTCTAAACAATTTTCTCAAAGTGGAGTTTATATTTGAATTTTCAATCTTACGTCTTTAACAATAGTTTCTCCATTATTTTCCAGGAAAATAAAACATGTTTCATATTCTTTAAGATTTTAATCTCCATTTTTCTAGGCTAACCACACCCGTAAATCTTCTTGTTATCTTAATCACACTATATTTTTGATTAATTAATGATAAAGTCTATCAATCCAATGCACTTTTGGGACTACATTGGATGTGTTGGAATAATATGTACATAAATTTTAATTGTAGATAGGACAATAATTTAGAAAAGAGCACAAAATTGGTCGTGTAAAAATTATTTTTAATTAGAGGTTTTGAAACAATAAATGTGAATATGCCTATTTTTTTTTAATATAGATGATATACTTTTAGGACTTAAAATAATTCTAATTGTCAATACAGGACAACAAATATTTCGTTTTATGAATATGGGTTCGCGCCAGCTATTTTATTCAAAAATTGAAATTAAAATTATAAATAAAATATTTATCATCCTATTTTCAAAATACTTATTATAATAGGTCCTAATTTTGTGAATGACCTTTTTTTATTTGAGTAAGGTCGAAAGTTGTGATTAGTTTTGTATATTGACTTGATGGAGATGGTGCAGTCAGAACCTACTATTGAACATGCTAGATAACCACTGCATTCACTGTAATGAGCAGATTGTTGACGGCGGCGGGGACCAGCCCTTGTCCTCCTATGATTTCGTCTACCTCCCTATTGATGTCATGTGATTTTTCTCTCTTTTCTTCCCTCTCTTTATATTCATCATGTTTATATAAATATATTTATATATCTTAATTGTCTTGAGGATAAGTAGGGAATGTTTTGGTTCTGTTTAATTGATTGCTTACTAATTCGTTGGAAATAGTAACAAACGCAATCTGGGATATGGGTTTGTGAACATGACATCACCAGAGGCTACATCGAGACTCTATAAGTCATTTCATAATAAAAATTGGGAGGTTTTCAACTCAAGAAAGATTTGTGAGGTTACTTATACGAGATTGCAGGTATGTTTTATCATTTCGTACATTGAATCAACCTGTAATTTAATCATGAGTTGTACACTCGAAAATAAAATAAAATAGAGGAATTTTAAGTTGATATAGTTTGATCATGTGTATCACATTTTAGTTACTAAAACTCAATTAATAATGAAAACAATTGATTATGACATGTAATCCGTAAATCAAATTTTATTATAAAATAATATTCACATGCAAGGTTTTCAAAAACGCGGGACGTGATCGAGGTGTCGAGACCAAGTGTTAAACTTTAGAAGCGTAGGCGGTCTTAGGCGTAAAAAGGCGTTTAGAACTTTTTAATATATTTTAACATTTTTAACTATAACAAGGTTATTAAAAATATTAAAATGGTACATACCTTAAAATATGTCTGAATATATGCAAACTAAAATACTATTTTTTTAGGGCCATATACCAAATAGTCCCTCGAACTTTTTTTAATACACGTTTACTCCAAGCATTTTTATTTTGCATCAAAAAGTACTTCACCATGCCAAAAAGACTTTACCATGCCCCTGGCGCGGACCTTTAAAGATAAGAGAATATGAGACTTTTTGGTACAAAATAAAAGTCTTGGACTAACTGTGTGTTAAAAATGTTTGAAGGACTTTGGAATTTGATCTTTTTTTAAATACTAAGAAAAAACAAAAAAAGACCAATAAAATGCGCATTTTTTTGGATGAAAGGTAGAGAGGTTTGAGAAACAATTTGTCTTTCGATTGTTTTGAATGAGATGTTGGTCTGTTTTCTTAAAAAAAAATCTTTAAAAAGTGATATCGTTTCACTAAATCGTTTTTGTTTTTTAAAAAAGTGGGCCTTAAACTTTTTATCAAGAATAAGGCGTAAAAAACTTAAGGGGAGACATTTATCCCAAACCTCAAGGCCGCCTAGGTGTGCCTTTTGAAACACGGTTCCCATGTTATTATTCATTAAAAAATCATAATAATTCGTAAATACGGACTCACAAACAAAATGTCAATAACATGTGTGTTAGTCTTAAATTACTTTATCTTATTATGGGATGCAAGTCGATATTAAAACGAGAATTTCTAAGTTGAGCATTTTTTCTGATAAAGCTTATACACTTGTGCCTGTCTTTGAACTATTAATTGAAAAAAAAATTAACAACTCGTAAAAGTCTAAAAAACTTGCAACCTCATCACATAAAATTGTAGCTAAATTTCTGACTAGGGGCGAAATTCAAATATATGAAGTTTCTCTCCGGTTTGTTCTTTGTCCAATATATTTATCCCACTCTTGTCCACTAACATATATGTTGGGAATCAAGATAACTCAAAACGTTGACTGGACTGTATCTTAGTATTCATGGTTCAAAGTCTCGGTATTGGTCCCAGTATCAGACACCCAACTTTCAACTCGGTCGCGGTATTGGGCGATACGCATAAATATGCTATTTAGAGAGCGCAAAAAATTTCGAAAAAAATATATAAAATTAAAAAAAAATAATATTAACAATGTGGACCAATGAGATACATTCAAACCTATCATTCAATATGCATTGCATTGTAGAATTGGTTATACTGAAGCGCGACAAAGTTGTCAGATTCAATATTGCATAGTAAATAAATAATAATATTGAAAAACAATCTATTTCCACCAACAGCAGTCCATGTTCCCACCAAATATCTAGTTTAGGAGCCATTCTACAAAATAAAAAAGGTACAAATGTTATTTTTTTTATTATGTTATTTTGTTCAAAGTTATTAAAAAATAACTCTACTAAAAAAATAAGTCTACTTTTATTTTTTAGTGGGGTACTTTTTCTTAAAGGATGCAAATGTTATTTTTTACAAGAGTTAATGTTGTAAAAAATAACTAAACTAAAAAAAAACATTTGCATCTTTTTTTTCAAAAAAACTATATTGTTATTTTCGTTTGTCGCTGGCGGGGACCTTTAAAAATAAGAGGATATTAGTTAAATGGGTGTTTGAAGATTTTTTTGAAACATTCAACTTTTATTTTAGATTTTTTTTAAAAGTATGCAAATGTTATTTAAAAACGTTAACTATGGTAAAAAAAAAAAATCAATTTAGTGTTATTTTTTTTAAAAAAAGATGCATATATTATTTATTTTTACAAAAAATATACAAACATTCTTTACAAAAAAATATAAAAACATTCTTTAAAAAAACAGGAAAGAGACATTCTTTTAAAAAACATTCAAAAATAACATTCTTTTAAAACCATTTTTAAACACAGCATAAGTTAAAATAAAAAAGACAAACCTTTCTTTTAAAAGATTTAAACCACTAACTCAAAAGAGAAACTTAAGTTAAAAGTAAAAACACACAAAAAAATAACATTCTTTAAAAAACAATCTTTTAAAACCATTTTTAAACACTCCAACTTAAGTTAAAATAAAAAGACAAACCATTCTTTTAAAACCACCGGCCCATTTTTAAACCACTAACTCAAAACTCAACTGGTGGAAGCAAATACCTAGGGCCGAAACATGAAAGGGAGAGAGTAATCTAGGGCTGAAAAACTTTCATCTCTTCTTGTTCTTGTTCTTGTTCTTCTTCTTCTTCCTCTTCTTCTTCTTCTTCTTCTTCTTCTTCTTCTTCTTCTTCTTCTTCTTCTTCTTCTTCTTCTTCTTCTCCGGTCGGCTAATGAAAGGTTTCAGCTACTTTTTTTGGGCGAAAATTGATGGGTATGAAGTGGTTTGCTGCTGCTTTGTTTTATAGCCAAAGATCAGACAATTTTACAACACCCGTGACCCTATTTTAGTCTCAAGCTATTAACAGGTAATTAATTACATTATTGGACAATATCATCAAGTTTCCTTGTTTTTTCCCCCACTTTTTCAACATTTTCACTATTTTTCAATGTGACAACCCGCTCACCAAAATAAGGGGTGGCCAGCCCAATACTCCAATATAACGGAATCATGGATGGAATCATTCTCAGCATCATAACAAAAATATAGAGTATCCAGGATAACCACCCAATATTTCAGAAAACGGGTTGCCAAAAATTTTGATTTGAAAGTAAATAAATGAAAACAAACAACCCAATTCCTGAAAGATAAGGGAAACCCCAAGACATAGATAAATAATACAACAAGAATACGATAAAAAGACCGAATAGGTAACCGGTCACTCAACTGATACACCAATAATACACAAGTACAATAAGTTACATATTACATTTCATTAGACATTTACAAAAGCTTGGGCCTCTCGCCCGAATAAAAAACTTGATCTTAACTAGAATAAAAAATGAAAACGTCTATACCAAATGTATCCCGTAATACCCGCAATGCATCACGGCTCGTCGAAAACATCGGAATAGGAATTCAAATCAGGCATCCTTGCGGCGGAGTACCTGAGCAGAGACAAGATGAATATGCAACAAGAAATGTAACCAGGTCAGGGCCCGGTTCTATATGATTACCAGATGAATAAAGAGTATGACAGTTATGTATGATAAATCGTGAAGAAAGAGAAATAAGAAGCAACCTATACAATTTAAAACATAAGCTAAGCAGGAACAAAAATAAGAAGCATTAAACTAAAAACTTCACCAAAATGTGCCAATTATTTCATATATCTTTTCCTTAGCAGGAAGTATATATAATCACAATCTTTTGCTCTTTAAGGAGATTTTATCTCAATTTTACCTTTTGTAAAAATCCTTTCCTTATCAGGAAAATAATCATTTTCAAATGCTCTTTGTGGCATTTACATGTGCTCTTTGTGGCACTCCATCAGGCTCTTATAGCATATCAAATACATCAAGTCCCACTTGATTATGAACTGTTATAATTATATACATATAACGAATTCTAAGACCGCCCGTCCGGGTTTTCCCACTGTGCGCGCCCCTAAATGACCATCATCTTCCAGGGCCTATCATTAGACAACCTGGGCACCTATATCGCAAGACGTCGGGAAGCGTCCATGAGCCTGCGGGGTAGTCAAGACCACACCCGGAATCTCCTACCCATCGCAGAAAAATATACAACAATAAGCGCTCCCATGGCCTAGGACTATATCCACCCTGCATTCATTAGCCAGGGGGCTTCACCTCACGCGCGGACTTCCCTTATGATGTCATTTAGAGAGGTGTGTTTAAGCCATTTTATTTATCATAACAAAATCAAGTAAATCATTATTTACCGGTTCCAGATTAAGTAAATTCAATTACTAAAATCAATGCCATTTCTATTTCATTTCAATTTCATGTATATGCTTCATATTATCCGAAACCACTACCATTTACTTTTATAAATAATCTAACTTACTATCCAGAGTCATACGATAGTTTATATCAACACTACAACCTCAAAGGAGTAAATAAACTCTTCATCATCTCCCAAGCATTTTTGGATGTTATTTTAAAACCCCAAGGTTATCATCTTTCGAAGGAATGAAATAACTTTCAATTTATTCTCCAAACTCACCTTTATGGCGTTATGATGAACCACCAAGGTTAACATAGCTCAATCGAACTTTCAAAATCTTCCAACATTCTTTTGGTGGTAATATAAACCATCAAAACTAGTATAGCTTAATTAAGCTTCTAAGGTCTCCCGAACATAACACTACATCTCCTAGTTTTATAATAATTAACTAGAAGAAAAGAATGCCCTATCATTAATAGGCCTAACCCCGGAAAAGTCCCCACATAACCCATTCCTAATGTAGGGCACACTACTAACTCATCTCACATTCTAGGACTCTAAGTTTACTTCATTCAAGAAGGTTCCTAATCCCTATATTTAAAGAAAAGAATTGAAATTGAGTTATAAAATTAACTCAAAAACAGCAGGAAAACGAATTGATTCGCCCAAGGGCCGAATCGATTCGCCCTAGAGAATCGATTCGCCCAAAAAGCGAATCGGTTCGGACTACTAAACCAACCTTCTGCAATTGATCGAATCGATTCGGCCTTGACCCGAATCGATTCGGGTTATGCAGACCTGCAAATTTCCCTTAGCGAATCAATTCGCCCAAAGGGCCGAATCGATTCGGACTTGCAAATTTGCCAAAAATGGCTACGAAGGGTTATGAACCCTAATTTCTCCAAACTCCAACTCTCTCCATTTATACACATCCAGCAACAATAATCTACCCCAAAACATCCTACATGTTTAATAACAACTATAACCCAAAATTTCATCACCAAAAACTAAGATTAGGGCTTAAATCCCATAAATTCCACATTTAAACCATAAATGTAAATACACAACTATCATACAATTTATGCATCTTAAATCACATATTAGCAAGTAGAAAACTTGCCTTAGGGTTGATATCTCAGATTTATTTGGAGAAGAAGCAATCCCAAATCCTCCATCTTCAATCTCTCTTTCATTTCTCCATTTCTCTTCTTCTTCTTTCTCTCTTTGTCTCTCTCTATGTTCAAGACATAAAATGGGAAAAAATAAGGGATTTAGAAGACTAAAATCATGGCTTAGGTTAAAACTCCCAACTTAAATGGTTAATACCACATTAAAATGACTCGCAAATACGCATATAAGCTAAAACCAGGTAAAAGTGCCCGAAACACAAAAATACAATATGGCACTTATTTTGACTGTCTCGCACCTTCCGAGACTAACTACACCCTCTAAACTGGCATTCGAAAATTTTATAAATTATTTCGAGTTCCAAAATCATTTAAACTAAAAGTCCATTTAAAATACATGACACTAAAAATCATATCTCCTGAAGATATTTACCTACATAATCGGTAAATATACAACATCCCAATAAATATTAACTTTTATCTCATTAAATTGATATTTACTCCAGTCCCCACATTTTATATAATTACCTTATGCGGTAAAATTAGTATAAAATGAGCTTCCCAAAATCGAGGGTTGTTACATTCAACTAACTCGCCCGTGATGGTTTATATCGGCCGATATATCGGGCCTTCATCTCGGACCGCCCTATATATCGGCGAGTCAAGTAGATATCGTCCGATATTTATATTTTTTCGAATCGTGACCCGATATCGTCTCACCCCCTACCTATTTCGAGTCAACTCGGTCGATTCCGAGTCAACTAGGTCGATTCCGAGTTGACTCGGCCGAGACTTTGAACCATGTTAGTATTAGCCTAAACTTATGCATGCTTAAGTTACAAAAAATTATATTTATTAAGAGTTAATGATAAAGACTAGGCAACCATGCAATAATTAAATCATTAACAACATATTATTGTGTTGGTCAAATTTTGTCATAAAATAGAGTGTTCCCCTTTGGCATAAAAGAATTCGTAAGGACTAAAAATATAGCATTACTTCACAAACTTGTCGCATAAATCACCCCAAAATGTTGCTAAAATTCGAAATAGGGATGAAACTAGTAATTTTTTTTTTCGGTTCCATTATATAAAAATCTTAAAATCTAATATTTTACGTGAAAATAAAAGGGTGTAGAAGAATTGAAAAAGCACTTGAAGAACTCGAAGTTCCTTAGCAAGACGGAGGAGTGCTTGCAAATTTTGTTTTCACCACCTCGAGATGGGCGACTTTTGAGTGACCCCATCGCCATCGTTGTCCGAGCCTTTCTCTCTCTTGATGCCGTCACTTCTTCTTCCTCTAAGTATTACCTAGAAGATGATGATGATGATGATCAACAAAAACTACAAGATGAAGAAGAAAACAGTAATCTTATTAATGAGGATGCTGATGTGGATGTGAGTGCTGGCATAAGCAGCTACAGCTATGGTGCCACCGACAGCTATACTAATGATGAACCATAAATTGAGTAGCTAACTTATAGAGGTGTCAATCTTAGGTGTGAAAGAAGATATTATTTTCAGTCTTTTTTTTTGTTTAACTTGTAGGAAGGTTGCGTAAATCTGAGTTATATTTGATTTCATGTGATCACTACTACTATATATGTTTGCCAACAACAGCATGCAATATCCAACGAGCCACCTTATATCTTTCCTTTATTGATTGGGCACTTTGATGTGATTTAGGTGGGAAGAATGAATTGAGTGTTTTCATTAGGGTTTCAAAGATAAATATGACACTGAAAAATTTATTCTGAAATCTACTGTAACAACATGATTGAGTTGTCGTGTCCTAAATTTATCTAATCTGAAATCTACTTTAAAGTGAACAAAGTAAATTAAATAGATTTAAATTCTAAGGTCTCCAAAATTCATATTCTAAACATATCTTTGACTTGCCTAATTTTGTGATCCTTTTTACTTTATCCCTAAATTTTGAATAGTCATTCGATGAAAAGTTTTTATGGTTTAAGAAATGTTATGCTAAGTTTTTTTACTTTGTTTCGAATGATAGGAAATTTTTGTAATATAAAAAATATGTTAAATAGAAAATGTAGTTAACTCTCAGTCAAATAATGGTCTTGATCCAGTGGTATAAGACTGTCACTGGGACAGCCTTGGAGGTGGATTGGATTTGGTCCCCAGTTTAATTTTCGGCACTATCAAAATAATGCTTGGCCAGCGAAAGCCATGAACCGCGAATGAGAATTATTCGAGGTTCGCGCAGGCTGACCCGGACACCGCATGGTGTACTATAAAAAAAAATTAACCCCTAGTTACTAAACATTAATTGTGCCATTTTTCTTTATCACATCTATAAGGAATTATTATTTAGTATTTAGATTTGACATTAGCAGCTTATGACTTGAATACCTAGTGTTGAAGCTAGCCTTTGGTGAGGGAGCTATGGCCCCTCTACTTTGAACATTTTAGAAATATTTCCCCTTGTCTTATTCACACAATATTTATCAACACAATATAACATTTAAGAATATAATTAACATATTATGTATTTCCCAATACGTAATATCATAATAATATTTAGATTATAATTAGTTTTGTATTATAGACAATTATAACTTCTTTAATTTTCGAGTTAATTACTTTTAGCATGAGATAATTATTTTTTAACCTTTAATTGTAAAAATAATTATCTTTCCCTTTAATATGATATTCCTAACTTCATCAGTATTGATGCCTTTACATTTAACTCAAACATAGGGACTTGGGTTCATCGTATTTCTCAAAAGTAAAATCCTAATTTTTAACAAATCTTAAGTCATGACCGAGGGTAAGTAAAAAAATGTTATGCATCACCTAATATAAAGAATCATGCTATAAGTCTCAAATAAGTATCTGAAAACCTTCTCCAAAAGAAATAATTTTTTGTTCTTGGTGGGACTTATATCACAAGGTAACACTTAATAGGTAAGTTAGAAAATAAGTGAAATTCACGTCAATTTTTGAAGAGGTTTCGATACCCATATCATTATTCTAATATAAATATATTTTCGTGTTAGGCTTAAGTAATGTCATACATGAGAGGCGAATTGAGACGTAAATTTTCTTATCTACAATATATAATATCTCCCACCGGAACAATATAACACGTAGGGACTTGCCACGTAGTCACGGGACTCTCGGATTGAGAATACGAGGATAATTTGCAAAATTTGGACTTAGGCTTAAAATATGACTTTAGAGGGTGAAAATCCGAAACAGCGCCCAAACGACCCTGTAAGAGGCACAAACGCCTCACACGAGACCAATGTAACATGTATGAATTTATCGCGTAGTCACGGGACTCTCGGGTTGTGAATACGACCATAATTTGGAAAAATCTAGACTTAGGCTTAAAAATATGCCTTTGCTGGTTGAAAACTGAAAACAACCCCTAAACGGCCCTGTAAGCGGCACATACACCTTCCACGGGACCAACGTAACACGTAGGGACTTACCACGTAGCCACTAGACTCTTGGGATTAGAATACGAGAATAATTTGCAAAGTTTAGACCTAAGCTTAAAACATGACTTTAGAGGGTGAAAATCCGAAACAACGCCCAAGCGACCCCGTAAGAGCCACGAACACCTTAGATGAGACCAATGTAACATGTAGGAACCTACCGCGTAGTCATGGGTTTAGAATACGGCGATAATTTGCAAAAATCTAGACTTGGGCTTAAAAATATGCCGTTAGAGGTTGAAAACGCAAAACAACCCCTAAGCGGCCCCATAAGAGGCACGAACACCTCCGACGGCACCAATGTAACACGTACGGACATACCACGTAGTCACGGGACTGTTGAGTCTTAGAGTACGTTGATAATTTACAAAATTCAGACTTAGTCTTAAAACATGACTCTAGAGGGTAAAAATCCAAAACAGCGCACAAACGATCTCGTAAGAGGAACGAACACCTCACACGTGACCAATTTAACACGTAGGAACTTACCGCGTAGTCACGAGACTCGTTTCTAGAATACGGCGATAATTTGAAAAAATCTATACTTGGGCTTAAAAACATGCCCATAGAGGGTGAAAACCCAAAACAACCCCTAAACGGCCTCGTGAGAGGCACATACACCTCCCACGGGACCAACGTAACACGTACGAAGTTACCACGTAGCCACTAGACTTTCGGGTTGAGAATACGGGGATAATTTGCAAAGTTTAGACCTAGGCTTAAAACATGACTTTAGAGGGTGAAAATCCAAAACAACGCCCAAACGACCCCGTAAGAGCCACGGACACCTCACACGAGACCAATTTAACACGTAGGAACTTACTGCGTAGTCACGAGACTCTCGTTTCTAGTATACGGTGATAATTTGCAAACATCTAGACTTGGGCTTAAAAATATGCCCTTAGAAGTTGAAAACGTAAAACAGTCCCTAAGTAGCCCCATAAGAGGCACGGACACCTCCCACGGGACCAACGTAACACGTACGGACTTACCACGTAGTCGCGGGACTGCTGGGTTTGAGAGTACGATGATAATTTGAAAAATTTAGACTGAGGCTTAAAACATGACTCTAGAGGGTAAAAATCCAAAACAGCGCCCAAACATAAGAGGCACGAACATCTCACACGAGATCAATGTAACATGTAGGAACTTATCTAGTAGTCACAGGACTCTCGGGTTGAGAATACGACGATAATTTGCAAAAATCTAGACTTACGCTTAAAAATATGACATTAGAGGTTGACAATAAAAAATAACTCCTAAACGTCCTCGTAAAAGGCACGAACACCTCCCACGAGATAAAGGTAGCACGTAGGGACTTATCTCGTAGTCACGGGACTCTCGAGTTAAGAGTATGGGGATTATTTGCAAAATTTAGACTTGGGCTTAAAACATGACTTTAGAGGGTGAAAATCCAAAACATCTTCTAAGAGGCCCCGTAAGAAGCACGAACACCTCCCACGGGACCAACGTAACACGTACGGACTTACCACGTAGTCACGGGACTGTCGAGTTTAAGAATACGAGGATAATTTGCAAAATTTTGACTTAGCCTTAAAAATATGCTGTCAGTGGGTGAAAATCCAAAACTGCCCCCAAATGGCCCCGTAAGAGGTACATACACCTCCCACGGGACAAACTTAACACGTAGGAACTTACAGTGTAGTCACGAGACTCTCATTTCGAGAATACGATGATAATTTGCAAAAATTCAGACTTAGGCTTAAAAATATGCTGTTAGCGGGTGAAAATCTAAAACAGCTCCCAAACGGCCCCGTAAGAGGTATGGACTCCTCCCATGGGACCAATGTAACATATAAGAACTTATGCATAGTCACGGGACTCTTGGGTTGAGAATACGACGATAATTTGCAAAAATTTAGACTTGAGCTTAAAAATATTACGCCATTCGGGGTTGAAAACCGAAAACAGGCCCTAAATATCCCCGTAAGAGGCACGAACACATCCCACGGGACCAAAGTAACACGTACGGACTTACCACGTAGTCACGAGACTGTCGAGTTTGAGAATACGAGGATAATTTGCAAAATTTAGACTTACGCTTAAGACATGACTTTACAGCGTAAAAATCCAAAACAACGTCCAAACGACCCCGTAAGAGGCACGAACACCTCACACGAGACCAATGTAACATGTATGAATTTACCGCGTAGTCACGAGACTCTCGGGTTGCGAATACGATGATAATTTGCAAAAATCTAGACTTAGGTTTAAAAATATGCCGTTGACGGGTGAAAACCCAAAACAGTCCCTAAACGGCCCCGTAAGAGGCACATACACCTCCCACGGGACCAACGTAAGACGTAGGGACTTACCACGTAGCGACAAGACTTTCGGGTTGAGAATACGAGGATAATTTGCAAAGTTTAGACTTAGGGCCTGTTTGGTTTACAACTATATTTCTGTTTTCTGTGTTTAAATACAATTCAAGTAAAAATTTGTGTTTGGCAACCTCTTTTTAAGCACGGAATTATAATATTTATGTGTTATAATCATGTTTTTCAGAAAACAGCAAAAGGGTGTTTTATAACTTTTGTTTTTTATTTTCAACTAAGAATTATTCATTCTTAATATTTTAATGAATTTATACCTTAATATATAATATACATACACAATAGATTAATATATGTGCAATTCTTATAAATAAAAAATGTATATGTACACGTACACAAAATTATGTATATTTATGTTATTAAATTATATAATATACTAAGATCCATATGTTAAATAATAATATGAATAGACACATGATACTTCATATGTTAAATAATAATATGAATAGATACATGATACTTCTATATAGTTTTATACATGTATTATTAATGTATTGAATAATATAAAATATACATATACTACATATGTATTAAAAAATATTATCAATTCATGTATGTATATAATTTTATTGTGAAGTATACATGCAATATCATTATATAGACACACACACACACACATATGTGTGTGTGTGTGTGTGTGTGTATGGTTAAACTTCCCAACATACCTCATTAAATATACATAAAAATACATGATATTAGATGTACATGTATATAATTTATGATGTATGTGTGTATGTATGTATGTATGCATGTATGTGTATATGTATACTTTCATGTATCATGTATGTATGAAAGTTTTATGTATGTGTTTATATACACACACATATATGTATAATATAAATATACATGTTTGCCAATTTTGTCAGATTTTCAAAAAACTGTAATTAAAAACAAGTTTACCAAACGCACACCAATAATTATAACACAAAAAATTGAATTTTAAAACTGTATTTAAAAACAATATTTAAATCGAGTTTTCATAATAGAGAAAGAAATAGGCCCTTAGGCTTAAAACATGACTTTAGAGGGAGAAAGTCCAAAACATCGCCCAAACGACCCCGTAAGAGCCACGAACACCTCACACGAGACCAATCTAACACGTAGGAACTTACCGCGTAGTCACGGGACTCACGGGCTTAGAATACGACGATAATTTGCAAAAATCTAGGCTTGGGCTTAAAAATATGCCATTAGTGGTTGAAAACGCAAAATAGCCCCTAAGCGACCCCATAAGAGGCACGGACACGTCCCACGGGACCAACGTAACACGTACGGACTTACCACGTAGTCACGGGACTGTCGTGTTTGAGAGTACGATGATAATTTGCAAAATTTAGACTTAGGCTTAAAACATGACTCTAGAGGGTAAAAATCCAAAACAACGTCCAAATGACCCCATAAGAGGCACGAACAACTCACACGAGACCAATGTAACATGTAGGAACTTATCTAGTAGTCACGGGACTCTCGGGTTGAGAATACGACGATAATTTGCAAAAATCTAGACTTAGGCTTAAAAATATGCCATTAGAGGTTGAAAACCAAAAACAACCCCTAAACGTCCTCGTAAGAGGCACGAACACCTCCCACGAGACCAAGGTAGCATGTAGGGATTTATCTCGTAGTCACGGGACTCTCGGGTTGAGAGTACAGGGATAATTTGCAAAATTTAGACTTAGGCTTAAAACTTGACTTTAGAGGGTGAAAATCCAAAACAGCCCCTAAGCAGTCCCGTAAGAGGCACGAACACCTCCCACGGGACCAACGTAACACGTACGAACTTACCACGTAGTCACGGGACTCCCGGGTTTGAGAATACGAGGATAATTTGCAAAATTTAGACATAGGCTTTAAAATATGCCGTTAGCAGGTGAAAACCCAAAACAGTCCCCAAACGGTCCCGTAAGAGGTACATAGACAAACTTAACACGTAAGAACTTACCGCGTAGTCACGAGACTCTCGTTTCGAGAATACGATGATAATTTGCAAAAATCTAGACTTAGGGCCTGTTTGGTTTGCAACTATATTTCTGTTTTCTGTGTTTAAATACAATTCTAGTAAAAATTTGTGTTTGGCAACCTCTTTTTAAACACGGAATTATAATATTTCTGTGTTATAATCATGTTTTTCAGAAAACAGCAAAAGGGTGTTTTATAACTTTTGTTTTTTATTTTCAACTAAGAATTATTCATTCTTAATATTTTAATGAGTTTATACCTTAATATATAATATACATACACAATAGATTAATATATGTGCATTTCTTATAAATAAAAAATATATATGTACACGTACACAAAATTATGTATATTTATGTTATTAAATTATATAATATACTAAGATCCATATGTTAAATAATAATATGAATAGATACATGATACTTCATATGTTAAATAATAATATGAATAGATACATGATACTTCTATATAGTTTTATACATGTATTATTAATGTATTGAATAATATAAAATATACATATACTACATATGTATTAAAAAATATTATCAATTCATGTATGTATATAATTTTATTGTGAAGTATACATGCAATATCATTATATAGACACACACACACATATGTGTGTGTGTGTGTGTGTGTATGGTTAAACTTCCCAACATACCTCATTAAATATACATACAAATACATGATATTAGATGTACATGTATATAATTTATGATGTATGTGTGTATGTATGTATGTATGTATGCATGTATGTGTATATGTATACTTTCATGTATCATGTATGTATGAAAGTTTTATATATGTGTTTATATACACACACATATATGTATAATATAAATATACATGTTTGCCAATTTTGTCAAATTTTCAAAAAACTGCATTTAAAAACAAGTTTAGCAAATGCCCACCAATAATTATAACACGAAAAATTGAATTTTAAAACTGTATTTAAAAACAATATTTAAATCGAGTTTTCATAATAGAGAACGAAACAGGCCCTTAGGCTTAAAACATGACTTTAGAGGGAGAAAGTCCAAAACATCGCCCAAACGACCCCGTAAGAGCCACGAACACCTCACACGAGACCAATCTAACACGTAGGAACTTACCACGTAGTCATGGGACTCACGGGCTTAGAATACGACGATAATTTGCAAAAATTTAGGCT
Organism: Sambucus nigra; assembly: GCA_949130495.1. NCBI lineage: Eukaryota > Viridiplantae > Streptophyta > Magnoliopsida > Dipsacales > Adoxaceae > Sambucus > Sambucus nigra. The sequence goes on along the minus strand of OX422214.1, from coordinate 650,516,522 downwards.
TGGGCTTAAAAATATGCCGTTAGTGGTTGAAAACGTAAAACAGCCCCTAAGCGACCCCATAAGAGGCACGGACACCTCCCACGGGACCAACGTAACATGTACGGACTTACCACGTAGTCACGGGACTGTCGTGTTTGAGAGTACGATGATAATTTGCAAAATTTAGACTTAGGCTTAAAACATGACTCTAGAGGGTAAAAATCGAAAACAACGTCCAAATGACCCCATAAGAGGCACGAACAACTCACACGAGACCAATGTAACATGTAGGAACTTATCTAGTAGTCACGGGACTCTCGGGTTGAGAATAAGACGATAATTTACAAAAATCTAGACTTAGGCTTAAAAATATGCCATTAGAGGTTGAAAACCAAAAACAACCCATAAACGTCCTCGTAAGAGGCACGAACACCTCCCACGAGACCAAGGTAGCATGTAGGGACTTATCTCGTAGTCACGGGAATCTCGGGTTGAGAGTACAGGGATAATTTGCAAAATTTAGACTTAGGCTTAAAACTTGACTTTAGAGGGTGAAAATCCAAAACAGGCCCTAAGCGGTCCCGTAAGAGGCACGAACACCTCCCACGGGACCAACGTAACACATACGAACTTACCACGTAGTCACGGGACTCCCGGGTTTGAGAATACGAGGATAATTTGCAAAATTTAGACATAGGCTTTAAAATAAGCCATTAGCAGGTGAAAACCCAAAACAGTCCCCAAACGGTCCCGTAAGAGGTACATAGACAAACTTAACACGTAAGAACTTACCGCGTAGTCACGAGACTCTCGTTTCGAGAATACGATGATAATTTGCAAAAATCTAGAGTTAGGCTTAAAAATATGCCGTTAGCGGGTAAAAACCCAAAACAGCCCCAAAACAGCCCCGTAAGAGGCATGAACACCTCCCACGGGACCAATGTAACATGTAAGAACTTACCGCGTAGTCACGGGACTCTCGGGTTGAGAATACGATGATAATTTGCAAAAATCTAGACTTGAGCTTAAAAATATGCCATTAGGGATTGAAAACTGAAAACAGCCCCTAAACGTCCCCGTAAGAGGCACGAACACATCCCACGGGACCAAGGTAACACGTAGGGACTTACCTCGTAGTCACGGGACTCTCTGGTTGAGAGTATGATTATAATTTGCAAAATTTAGACTTATGCTGAAAACATAACTTTTGCGGATAAAAATCCAAAACAAAGTCCAAATGACCCCGTAATAGGCACGAACAGCTCGCACGAGACCAATGTAACATGTAGGAACTTATCCCGTAGTCAATAGAGTTTCATTTCGAGAAAAAGACGATAATTTGCAAAAATCTAGACTTGGGCTTAAAAATATTGCATTAGCGGTTGAAAACGTAAAACTGCTCCTAAGCGGCCTCGTAAGAGGCACGAACACCTCCCACGGGATCAATGTAACACGTAGGGTCTTGCCACGTAGTCACGGGACTCTCGGGTTGAGAATACGAGATTAATTTTCAAAATTTGGACTTAGGCTTAAAACATGACTTTAAAGGGCGAAAATCCAAAACAGCGTCCAAACGATCTCGTAAGAGGCACGAACACCTCACACAAGACCAATGTAACATGTAGGAACTTACCGCGTATTCACGAGACTCTCGTTTCTAGAGTATGGCGATAATTTGCAAAAATCTAGACTTGGGCGTATAAATATACCCTTAGAGGGTGAAAATTCAAAACAGCCCCTAAGCTGTCCTGTAAGAGGCACGAACACCTCCCACGGGACCAACGTAACACGTACGGACTTACCACGTAGTCACGGGACCGTCGGGTTTGAGAGTACTATGATAATTTTAAAAATTTAAACTTAGGCTTAAAACATGATTTTAGAGGGTAAAAATCCAAAACAGCACCCAAACGCTCTCGTAAGAGGCACGAACACCTCACATGAGACCAATGTAACACGTAGGAACTTATCGCATAGTCACGAGACTCTCGTTTCTAGAATATGACAATAATTTGGAAAAATCTATACTTGGGCTTAAAAATATGCCCTTAGAGGGTGAAAACCCAAAACAGCCCCTAAGCGGCTCCGTAAGAGGCACGAACACCTCCCACGGGACCAACGTAACACGTACGGACTTACCACGTAGTCAGGGGACTGTCGAGTTTGAGAATACGAGGATAATTTGCAAAATTTAGACTTAGGCTTAAAACATGACTTTACAGTATAAAAATCCATAACAACGTCCAAACGACCCCGTAAGACTCACGAACATCTCACACGAGACCATGTAACATGTATGAATTTACTACGTAGTCACGGGACTCTCGGATTGAGAATACGACTATAATTTACAAAAATCTAGACTTAGGCTTAAAAGTATGCCGTTGACAGGTGAAAACCCAAAACAGTCCCTAAACGGCCCCGTAAGAGGCACATACACCTAAACGACCCCGTAAGAGCCCAAACACCTCACACGAGACCAATGTAACATGTAGGAACTTATCGCATAGTCACGGGACTCACGGGTTTAGAATACGTCGATAATTTGCACAAATCTAGACTTTGGCTTAAAAATATGCCGTTAGAGGTTAAAAATGCAAAACAACCCCTAAGCTACCCCATAAGACGAACGAACACCTCCCACGAGACCAACGTAACACGTACGGACTTACCACATAGTCACGGGACTGTCGGGTTTGAGAGTACTATGATAATTTGCAAAATTTGAACTTAGGCTTAAAACATGACTCTAGAGGGTAAAAATCCAAAATAGCGCCCTAACGATCTCATAAGAGGCACGAACACGTCACATGAGACCAATGTAACATGTTGGAACTTATCGCGTAGTCACGAGACTCTCGTTTCTAGAGTACGATGATAATTTGCAAAAATCTAGACTTGGGCTTAAAAATATGCCCTAAGAGGGTGAAAACTCGAAACAGTCCCTAAGCGGCCCCGTACGAGGCACGAACACCTCCCACGGGACCAATGTAACACGTACGGACTTACCACGTAGTCACGGGACTATCGAGCTTGAGAATACGAGGATAATTTGCAAAATTTATACTTAGGCTTAAAACATGACTTCACAGCGTAAAAATCCAAAACAACGTCCAAACGACCCCGTAAGACTCACGCACATCTCACACGAGACCAATGTAACATGTATGAATTTACAACGTAGTCACGAGACTCTCGGATTGCGAATACGACGATAATTTACAAAAATCTAGACTTAGGCTTAAAAGTATGCCGTTGACAAGTGAAAACCCAAAACAGTCCCTAAACGGCCCCGTAAGAGGTACATACACCTCCCACGGGACCAACGTAAGGCGTAGGGACTTACCACATAGCCACTAGACTTTCGGGTTGAGAATACGAGGATAATTTGCAAAGTTTAGACTTACGCTTAAAACATGACTTTGGATGGTGAAAATCCAAAACATCGGCCAAACGACCCCGTAAGAGCCACGAACACTTCACACGAGATCAATGTAAAATGTAGGAACTTACCGTGTAGTCACGAGATTCACGGGTTTCGAATACGATGATAATTTGCAAAAATCTAGGCTTGGGCTTAAAAATATGCCGTTAGTGGTTGAAAACGCAAAACAGCCCCTAAGCGGCCCCATAAGAGGCACGGACACCTCCCACGGGACCAACGTAACACGTACGGACTTACCACGTAGTCACGGGACTGACGGGTTTGAGAATACGATGATAATTTTGCAAAATTTAGACTTAGGCTTAAAACATGACTCAAGAGTGTAAAAAGTCAAAACAGCGCCCAAATGACCCCATAAGAGGCACGAACAATTCACACGAGACCAATGTAACATGTAGGAACTTATCTAGTAGTCACGGGACTCTCGGGTTGAGAATACGATGATAATTTGCAAAAATCTAGACTTAGGCTTAGAATATGCCATTAGAGGTTTAAAACCAACAACAACCCCTAAACGTCCTCGTAAGAGGCACGAACACCTCCCACGAAACCAAGGTAGCACGTAGGGACTTATCTCATAGTCACAGGACTCTCGGGTTGAGAGTACAGGGATAATTTGCAAAATTTAGGCTTAGGCTTAAAACATGATTTTAGAGGGTGAAAATCCAAAATAGCCCCTAAACGGTCCCGTAAGAGGCACGAACACCTACCACGGCACCAACGTAGCACGTACGGAGTTACCACGTAGTCACGGGGCTGCCGGGTTTGAGAATACGAGGATAATTTGCAAAATTTAGACATAGTCTTTAAAATATGCCGTTAGCAGGTGAAAACCCAAAACAGTCCCCAAACGGTCCCGTAAGAGGTACATAGACAAACTTAACACGTAAGAACTTATCGTGTAGTCACGAGACTCTCGTTTCGAGAATACGACGATAATTTATAAAAATCTAGACTTAGGCTTAAAAATATGGCGTTAGCGGGTGAAAACCCAAAACAGCCCCCAAACGGCCCCGTAAGAGGCATGAACACCTCCCACGGGAACAATGTAACATGTAAGAACTTACCGCGTAGTCACGAGACTCTCTGGTAGAGAATACGATGACAATTTGCAAAAATGTAGGCTTGAGCTTAAAAATATGCCATTAGGGGTTGAAAACCGAAAACAGCCCATAAACGTCCCCGTAAGAGGCACGAACACATCCCACGAGACCAAGTTAACACGTAGGGACTTACCTCGTAGTCACGGGACTCTCTGGTTGAGAGTATGATGATAATTTGAGAAATTTAGACCTATGCAAAAAACATGACTTTTGCGGATAAAAATCCAAAAGAAAGTCCAAACGACCCCGTAATAGGCATGAACAGCTCACACGAGACCAATGTAACACGTAGGAACTTATCGCGTAGTCAGTAGACTTTCATTTTGAGAAAAAGATGATAATTTGCAAAAATCTAGACTTGGGCTTAAAAATATGGCGTTAGCGGTTGAAAACGTAAAACTGCACCTAAGCGGCCTCGTAAGAGGCACGAACACCTCCCACGGGATCAATGTAACACGTAGGGACTTGCCACGTAGTCACGGGACTCTCGGGTTGAGAATATGAGGTTAATTAGCAAAATTTGGACTTAGGCTTAAAACATGACTTTAAAGGGTTAAAATCCAAAACAGCGTCCAAACGATCTCGTAACAGCCACGAACACCTCACACGAGACCAATGTAACATCTAGCAACTTGCCGCGTATTCACGAGACTCTCGTTTCTAGAGTGCGGCGATAATTTGCAAAAATCTAGACTTGGGCGTAAAAATATGTCGTTAGAGGGTGAAAATCCAAAACAGCCCCTAAGCGGCCTCGTAAGAGGCAGAAACACCTCCCACGGGACCAACGTAACACGCACGGATTTACCACGTAGTCACGGGACTGTCGGGTTTAAGAATACGAGGATAATTTGCAAAATTTAGACTTAGGCTTAAAATATGACTTTAGACGGTAAAAATCCAAAACAATGCCCAAACGACCCCTTAAGAGGCACGAATACCTCACACGAGACCAATGTAACATGTTTGAAATTACCGCATAGTCATGGGACTCTCGGGTTACGAATACGATGATAATTTGCAAAAGTCTAGGCTTGGGCTTAAAAATCTGTCCTTGATGGAGGAAACCCCAAAACATCCCCTAAATGGTCTCGTAAGAGGCATATACACCTTCCATGGGACCAACGTAACACGTAGGCACTTACCATTTAGCCACTAGAATCTAGGGTTGAGAATTCGAGGATAATTTGTAAAGTTTAGATTTAGGCTTAAAACATGACTTTAGAGGGTGAAAATTAAAAACAACGCCTAAACGACCCCGTAAGAGCCACAAACACCTCACACGAGACCAATGTAACGTGTAGGAACTTACCGCGTAGTCACAGGACTCACGGGTTTAGAATACGGCGATAATTTGCAAAAATCTAGACTTGGGCTTAAAAATATGCCGTTAGAGGTTGAAAACGCAAAACAACCATTAAGCTGACCCATAAGAGGCACGAACACATCCCACGGGACCAACGTAACACGTACGGACTTACCACGTAGTCACGGGACTGTCGGGTTTGAGAGTACAATGATAATTTGCAAAATTTAAACTTAGGCTTAAAACATGACTCTAGAGGGTAAATATCCAATACAACTCCCAAACGATCTCGTAAGAGGCACGAACACCTCACACGAGACCAATGTAACACGTAGGAACTTATCGCGTAGTCACGAGACTCTCGTTTCTAGAATACAACGATAATTTGCAAAAATCTACACTTGACCTTAAAAATATGCCCTAAGAGGGTGAAAACCCGAAACAGTCCCTATGCGGTCCCGTAAGAGGTACGAACACCTCCCACGGGACCAACATAACACGTACGGACTTACCACGTAGTCACGGGACTGTCGAGTTTGAGAATATGAGGATAATTTGCAAAATTTATACTTAGGCTTAAAACATGACTTAACAGCGTAAAAATCCAAAACAACGTCCAAATGACTCAGTAAGACTCACGAACATCTCACACGAGACCAATGTAACATGTATGAATTTACTGCATAGTCACGAGACTCTCGGATTGCGAATACGAAGATAATTTACAAAAATCTAGACTTAGGCTTAAAAGTATGCCGTTGACAGGTGAAAACTCAAAACAGTTCCTAAACGGCCCCGTAAGAGGCACATACACCTAAACGACCCCGTAAGAGCCCAAACACCTCACACGAAACCAATGTAACATGTAGGAACTTACCGCGTTGTAACAGGACTCACGGGTTTAGAATACGACGATAATTTGCAATAATCTAGACTTGGGCTGAAAAATACTCCGTTAGAGGTTAAAAACGCAAAACAACCCCTAAGCTGCCCCATAAGAGGCACGAACACCTCCCACGGGACCAACGTAACACGTACGGACTTACCACGTAGTCACGGGACTGTAGGGTTTGAGAGTGCTATGATAATTTGCAAAATTTAAACTTAGGCTTAAAACATAACTCTAGAGGGTAAAAATCCAAAATAGCGCCCCAACGATCTTATAAGAGGCACGAACACCTCACACGAGACCAATGTAACACGTTGGAACTTATCGCGTAGTGACGAGACTCTCGTTTCTAGAGTAAGACGATAGTTTGCAAAAATCTAGACTTGGGCTTAAAAAATATGCCGTAAGAGGGTGAAATTCCGAAACAGTCCCTAAGCGGCCCCGTACGAGGCACAAACACCTCCCACGGGACCAACGTAACACGTACGGACTTACCACGTAGTGACGGGACTGTCGAGCTTGAGAATACGATGATAATTTGCAAAATTTATACTTAGGCTTAAAACATGACTTTAAAGCGTAAAAATCCAAAATAACGTCCAAATGACCCGTAAGACTCACGAACATCTCACACGAGACCAATGTAACATGTATGAATTTACTGCGTAGTCACGAGACTCTCGGATTGCGAATACGATGATAATTTACAAAAATCTAGACTTAGGCTTAAAAGTATGCCGTTGATAGTTGAAAACCCAAAACAGTTCCTAAACGGCCCCGTAAGAGGTACATACACCTCCCACGGGACCAACGTAAGACGTAGGGACTTACCACATAGCCACTAGACTTTCGGGTTGAGAATACGAGGATAATTTGCAAAGATTAGACTTAGGCTTAAAACATGACTTTAGAGGGTGAAAATCCAAAACATCGCCAAAACGACCCCGTAAGAGCCACGAACACCTCACACGAGATCAATGTAACATGTAGGAACTTACCGCGTAGTCACAGGACTCACGGGTTTCGAATACAACGATAATTTGCAAAAATCTAGGCTTGGGCTTAAAAATATGCCGTTAGTGGTTGAAAACGCAAAACAACCCCTAAGCGGCCCCACAAGAGGCACGGACACCTCCCACGGGACCAACGTAGCACGTACGGACTTACCACGTAGTCACGGGACTACCGAGTTTGAGAGTACGATGGTAATTTGCAAAATTTAGACTTAGGCTTAAAACATGACTCCAGAGGGTAAAAATTCAAAACAGCGCCCAAATGACCCCATAAGAGGCACGAACAATTCACACGAGACCAATGTAACATGTAGGAACTTATCTAGTAGTCACGGGACACTCGGGTTGAGAATACGATGATAATTTGGAAAAATATAGACTTAGGCTTAAAAAAATGCCATTAGAGGTTGAAAACCTAAAACAGCTCCTAAATGTCCTCGTAAGAGGCACGAACACCTCCCACGAGACCAAGGTAGCACGTAGGGACTTATCTCCTTGTCACGTGATTCTCGGGTATAGAGTATAGGGATAATTTGCAAAATTTAGGCTTAGGCTTAAAACATGACTTTAGAGGGTGAAAATCCAAAACAGCCCCTAAACGGTCCCGTAAGAGGCACGAACACCTCCCTCGGGACGAACGTAGCACGTACGAACTTACCAAGTAGTCATGGGGCTGTCGAGTTTGAGAATACGAGGATAATTTGCAAAATTTAGACATAGGCTTTAAAATATGCCGTTAGCAGGTGAAAACCCAAAACAATCCCCAAACGGTCCCGTAAGAGGTACATAGACAAACTTAGCACGTAAGAACTTACCACGTAGTCACGAGACTCTCGTTTCGAGAATATGACGATAATTTGCAAAAATCTAGACTTAGGCTTAAAAATATGCCATTAGGGGGTGAAAACCCAAAACAGCCCCGTAAGAGGCATGAATACCTCCCACGGGACCAATGTAACATGTAAGAACTTACCGCGTAGTCACGGGACTCTCGGGTTGAGAATACGACGATAATTTGCAAAAATCTAGACTTGAGCTTAAAAATATGCCATTAGGCGTTGAAAATCAAAAATAGCCCCTACACGTCCCCGTAAGAGGCACGAACACATCCCACGGGACCAAGGTAACACGTAGGGACTTACCTCGTAGTCACGGGACTCTCTGGTTGAGAGTATGATTATAATTTGCAAAATTTAGACTTATGCTAAAAACATGAATTTTGCGGATAAAAATCCAAAACAAAGTCCAAACGACCCCGTAATAGGCACGAACAGCTCACACGAGACCAATGTAACACGTAGTCAGTAGACTTTCATTTCGAGAAAAACACGATAATTTGTAAAAATCTAGACTTGGGCTTAAAAATATGGCTTTAGCGGTTGAAAACGTAAAACTACTCCTAAGCGGCCTCGTAAGAGGCACGAACACCTCCCACGGGATCAATGTAACACGTAGGGACTTCCCATGTAGTCACAGGACTCTCGGGTTTAGAATACGAGGTTAATATGCAAAATTTGGACTTAGGCTTAAAACATGACTTTAAAGGGTGAAAATCCAAAACAGCGTCCAAACGATCTCGTAAGAGGCACGAACACCTCACACGAGACCAATGTAACATGTAGGAACTTACCGCGTATTCACGAGACTCTCGTCTCTAGAGTATGGCGATAATTTGCAAAAATCTAGACTTGGGCGTAAAAATATGCCCCTAGAGGGTGAAAATCCAAAACAGCCCCTAAGCGGTCCCGTAAGAGGCACGAACACCTCCCAGGGGATCAACGTAACACGTACGGACTTACCATGTAGTCACGGGACTGCCGGGTTTGAGAATACGAGGATAATTTGCAAAATTTAGACTTAGGCTTAAAATATGACTTTAGAGAGTAAAAATCCAAAACAATGCCCAGGCGACCCCTTAAGAGGCACGGATACCTCACACGAGACCAATGTAACATGTATGAATTTACCGCAAAGTCACGGGACTCTCGGGTTGCGAATACGATGATAATTTGCAAAAATCTAGGCTTGGGCTTAAAAATCTGCCTTTGACGGAGGAAACCCCAAAACAACCCCTAAATGGTCCCGTAAGAGGCATATACACCTTGCACGGGACCAACGTAACACGTAGGCACTTACCATTTAGCCACTAGAATCTCGGGTTGAGAATTTGAGGATAATTTGTAAAGTTTAGATTTAGGCTTAAAACATGACTTTAGAGGGTGAAAATTAAAAACAACGCCTAAACGACCCCGTAAGAGCCACAAACACCTCACACGAGACCAATGTAACATGTAGGAACTTACCGCGTAGTCACAGGATTCACGGGTTTAGAATACGGCGATAATTTGCAAAAATCTAGACCTGGGCTTAAAAATATGCCGTTAGATGTTGAAAACGCAAAACAACCATTAAGCTGCCCCATAAGAGGCACGAACACCTCCCACGGGACCAACGTAACACGTACGCACTTACCACGTAGTCACGGGACTGTCGGGTTTGAGAGTACTATGATAATTTGCAAAATTTAAACTTAGGCTTAAAACATGACTTTAGAGTGTAAAAATCCAATACAACGCCCAAACGATCTCGTAAGAGGCGCGAACACCTCACACGAGACCAATGTAACACGTAGGAATTTATCGCGTAGTCACAAGATTCTCGTTTCTAGAATACAACGATAATTTGCAAAAATCTAGACTTGGGCTTAAAAATATGCCCTAAGATGGTGAAAACCCGAAATAGTCCCTAAGCGGTCCCGTAAGAGGAACGAACACCTCCCACGGGACCAACGTAACACGTACGGACTTACCACGTAGTCACGGGACTGTCGAGTTTGAGAATACGAGGATAATTTGTAAAATTTATACTTAGGCTTAAAACATGACTTTACAGCGTAAAAATCCAAAACAACGTCCAAATGACTCCGTAAGACTCACGAACATCTCACACGAGACCAATGTAACATGTATGAATTTACTGCGTAGTCACGAGACTCTCGGATTGCGAATACGATGATAATTTACAAAAATCTAGACTTAGGCTTAAAAGTATGCCGTTGACAGGTGAAAACCCAAAACAGTCCCTAAACGGCCCCGTAAGAGGCACATACACCTAAACGACCCCGTAAGAGCCCGAACACCTCACACGGGACCAATGTAACATGTAGGAACTTACCGCGTTGTAACAAGACTCACGGGTTTAGAATACGACGATAATTTGCAAAAATCTAGACTTGGGCTTAAAAATATGCCGTTAGAGGTTAAAAACGCAAAACAACCCCTAAGTTGCCCCATAAGAGGCACGAACACCTCCCATGGGACCAACGTAACACGTACGGACTTACCACGTAGTCACGGGACTGTAGGGTTTCAGAGTACTATGATAATTTGCAAAATTTAAACTTAGGCTTAAAACATAACTCTAGAGGGTAAAAATATAAAATTGCGCCCAAATGATCTTATAAGAGGCACGAACACCTCACACGAGACCAATGTAACACGTTGGAACTTATCGCGTAGTCACGAGACTCTCGTTTCTAGAGTACGACGATAATTTGCAAAAATCTAGACTTGTGCTTAATAATATGCCCTAAGAGGGTGAAAACCCGAAACAGTCCCTAAGCGGCCTCGTACGAGGCACAAACACCTCCCACGGGACCAACGTAACACGTACGGACTTACCACATAGTGACGGGACTGTTGAGCTTGAGAATACGAGGATAATTTGCAAAATTTATACTTAGTCTTAAAACGTGACTTTAAAGCGTAAAAATCCAAAACAACGTCCAAACGACCCCGTAAGACTCACGAACATCTCACACGAGACCAATGTAACATGTATGAATTTACTGCGTAGTCACGAGACTCTCGGATTGCGAATATGACGATAATTTACAAAAATCTAGACTTAGGCTTAAAAGTATGCCGTTGACAGGTGAAAACCCAAAACAGTCCCTAAACGGCCCCGTAAGAGGTACATACACCTCCCACGGGACCAACGTAAGACGTAGGGACTTAGCACGTAGCCACTAGACTTTCGGGTTGAGAATACGAGGATAATTTGCAAAGTTTAGACTTAGGCTTAAAACATGACTTTAGAGGGTGAAAATTCAAAACATCGCCCAAACGACCCCGTAAGAGCCACGAACACCTCACACGAGATCTATGTAACATGTAGGAACTTACCGCGTAGTCACGGGACTCACGGGTTTCGAATACGATGATAATTTACAAAAATCTAGGCTTGGGCTTAAAAATATGCCCTTGATGGAGGAAACCCCAAAACAACCCCTAAATGGTCCCGTAAGAGGCATATACACCTTCCACGGTACCAACGTAACACGTAGGCACTTACCAATTAGCCACTAGAATCTCGGGTTGAGAATTCGAGGATAATTTGTAAAGTTTAGATTTAGGCTTAAAACATGACTTTAGAGGGTGAAAATTCAAAACAACGACTAAACGACCCCGTAAGAGCCACAAACACCTCACACGAGACCAATGTAACGTGTAGGAACTTACCGCGTAGTCACAGGACTCACGGGTTTAGAATACGGCGATAATTTGCAAAAATCTAGACTTGGGCTTAAAAATATGCCGTTAGAGGTTGAAAACGCAAAACAACCATTAAGCTGCCCCATAAGAGGCACGAACACCTCCCACGGGACCAACGTAACACGTACGGACTTACCACGTAGTCACGGGACTGTCGGGTTTGAGAGTACTATGATAATTTGCAAAATTTAAACTTAGGCTTAAAACATGGCTCTAAAGGGTAAAAATCAAATACAACGCCCAAACGATCTCATAAGAGGCACGAACACCTCACACGAGACCAATGTAACACGTAGGAACTTATCGCGTAGTCACGAGACTCTTGTTTCTACAATACAACGATAATTTTCAAAAATCTAGACTTGGGCTTAAAAATATGCCCTAAGAGGGTGAAAACCCGAAACAGTCCTTAAGCGGTCCCGTAATAGGCACGAACACGTCCCACGGGACCAACGTAACACGTACGGACTTACCACGTAGTCACGGGACTGTCGATTTTGACAATACGAGGATAATTTTCAAAATTTATACTTAAGCTTAAAACATGTCTTTACACCGTAAAAATCCAAAACAACGTCCAAACGACTCCGTAAGACTCACGAACATCTCACACGAGACCAATGTAACATGTATGAATTTACTGCGTAGTCACGAGACTCTCAGATTGCGAATATGATGATAATTTACAAAAATCTAGACTGAGGCTTAAAAGTATGCCGTTGACAGGTGAAAACCCAAAACAGTCCTTAAACGGCTCCGTAAGAGGCACATACACCTAAACGACCCCGTAAGAGCCCAAACACCTCACACGAGACCAATGTAACATGTAGGAACTTACCGCATTGTAACAGGACTCACGGGTTTAGAATACGACGATTATTTGCAAAAATCTAGACTTGGGCTTAAAAATATACCATTAGAGGTTAAAAACGCAAAACAATCCCTAACCTGCCCCATAAGAGGCACGAACACGTCCCACGGGACCAACGTAACACGTACGGACTTACCACGTAGTCACGGGACTGTAGGGTTTGAGAGTACTATGATAATTTGCAAAATTTAAACTTAGGCTTAAAACATAACTCTAGAGGGTAAAAATCCAAAATAGCGCCCAAACGATCTTATAAGAGGCACAAACACCTCACACGAGACCAATGTAACACGTTGGAACTTATCGCGTAGTCACGAGACTCTCGTTTCTAGAGTACGACGACAATTTGCAAAAATCTAGACTTGGGCTTAATAATATGCCCTAAGAGGGTGAAAACCCGAAACAGTCCCTAAGCGGCCTCGTACGAGGCACGAACACCTCCCACGGGACCAACGTAACACGTACGGACTTACCACGTAGTGACAGAACTGTTGAGCTTGAGAATACGGGGATAATTTGCAAAATTTATACTTAGGCTTAAAACATGACTTTAAAGCGTAAAAATCCAAAATAACGTCCAAACGACCCCGTAAGACTCACGAACATCTCACACGAGACCAATGTAACATGTATGAATTTACTATGTAGTCACGAGACTCTCGGATTGCGAATACGACGATAATTTACAAAAATCTAGACTTAGGCTTAAAAGTATGCCAGTGACAGGTGAAAACCCAAAACAGGTACATACACCTCCCACGGGACCAACGTAAGACGTAGGGACTTAGCATGTAGCCACTAGACTTTCGGGTTGAGAATATGAGGATAATTTACAAAGTTTAGACTTAGGCTTAAAACATTACTTTAGAGGGTGAAAATCCAAAACATCGCCCAAACGACCCCGTAAGAGCCACGAACACCTCACACGAGATCAATGTAACATGTAGGAACTTACCGCGTAGTCACGGGACTCATGGGTTTCGAATACGATGATACTTTGCAAAAATCTAGGCTTGGGCTTAAAAATATGCCCTTGATGGAGGAAACCCGAAAACAACCCCTAAATGGTCCCGTAAGAGGCATATACACCTTCCACGGGACCAACGTAACACGTAGGCACTTACCATTTAGCCACTAGAATCTCGGGTTGAGAATTCAAGGATAATTTGTAAAGTTTAGATTTAGGCTTAAAACATGACTTTACAGGGTGAAAATTCAAAACAACGACTAAACGACCCCGTAAGAGCCACAAACACCTCACACGAGACCAATGTAACGTTTAGGAACTTATCGCGTAGTCACAGGACTCACGGGTTTAGAATACGGCGATAATTTGGAAAAATCAAGACTTGGGCTTAAAAATATGCCGTTAGAGGTTGAAAACTCAAAACAACCATTAAGCTGCACCATAAGAGGCACGAACACCTCCCACGTGACCAACGTAACACATATGGACTTACCACGTAGTCACGGGAGTGTCGGGTTTGAGAGTACTATGATAATTGGCAAAATTTAATCATAGGCTTAAAACATGACTCTAGAGGGTAAAAATCCAATACAATGCCCAAACGATCTCGTAAGAGGCACGAACACCTCACACGAGACCAATGTAACACGTAGGAACTTATCGCGTAGTCACGAGACTCTCGTTTCCAGAATACGACGATAATTTGCAAAAATCTAGATTTGGGCTTAAAAATATGCCATAAGAGGGTGAAAACCCGAAACAGTCCCTAAGCGGTCCCGTAAGAGGCACGAACACCTCCAACGGGACCAACGTAACACGTACGGACTTACCACGTAGTCACGGGACTGTCGAGTTTGAGAATTCGAGGATAATTTGCAAAATTTATTCTTAGGCTTAAAACATGACTTTACAGCGTAAAAATCCAAAACAACGTCCAAACGACTCCGTAAGACTCACGAACATCTCACACGAGACCAATGTAACATGTATGAATTTACTGCGTAGTCACAAGACTCTCGGATTGCGAATACGACGATAATTTACAAAAATCTAGGCTTAGGCTTAAAAGTATGCCGTTGATAGGTGAAAACCCAAAACAGTCCCTAAACGGCCCCGTAAGAGGCACATACACCTAAACGACCACGTAAGAGCCCAAACACCTCACACGAGACCAATGTAACATGTAGGAAGTTACCGCATAGTCACGGGACTCACGGGTTTAGAATACGACGATAATTTGCAAAAATCTAGACTTGGACTTAAAAATATGCCGTTAGAGGTTAAAAATGCAAAACAACCCCTAAGTTGCCCCATAAGAGGCATGAACACTTCCCACGGGACCAACGTAACAAGTACGGACTTACCACGTAGTCACGGGACTGTCGGGTTTGAGAGTACTATGATAATTTGCAAAATTTAAACTTAGGCTTAAAACATGACTCTAGAGGGTAAAAATCCAAAATAGCTCCCAAACATTCTTATAAGAGGCACGAACACCTCACACGAGACCAATGTAACACGTTGAAACTTATCGCGTAGTCACGAGACTCTTGTTTCTAGAGTACGATATAATTTACAAAAATCTAGACTTGGGCTTAAAAAATATGCCCTAAGAGGGTGAAAACTCAAAACTGTCCCTAAGCGGCCCCGTACGAGGCACGAACACCTCCCACGGGACCAACGTAACACGTACGGACTTACCACGTAGTGACGGGACTGTCGAGCTTGAGAATACGAGGATAATTGCAAAATTTATACTTAGGCTTAAAACATGACTTTAAAGCGTAAAAATCCAAAACAACGTCCAAACGACCCGTAAGTCTCACGAACATCTCACACGAGACCAATGTAACATGTATGAATTTACTGCGTAGTCACGAGACTCTCGGATTGCGAATACGGTGATAATTTACAAACATCTAGACTTACGCTTAAAAGTATGTCGTTGACAGTTGAAAACCCAAAACAGTCCCTAAACGGCCTCGTAAGAGGTACATACACCTACGTAAGACGTAGGGACTTACCACATAGCCACTAGACTTTCGGGTTGAGAATACGAGGATAATTTGCAAAATTTGGACTTAGGCTTAAAACATGACTTTAGAGGGTGAAAATCCAAAACATCGCCCAAACGACCCCGTAAGAGCCACGAACACCTCACACGAGATCAATGTAACATGTAGGAACTTACCGCGTAGTCACGGGACTCACGGGTTTCGAATACGACGATAATTTGCAGAAAATCTAGGCTTGGGCTTAAAAATATGCCGTTAGTGGTTGAAAACGCAAAACAGCCCCTAAGCGGCGCCACAAGAGGCACGGACACCTCCCACGGGACCAATGTAGCACGTACGGACTTACCACGTAGTCACGGGACTGCCGAGTTTGAGAGTACGATGGTAATTTGCATAATTTAGACTTAGGCTTAAAACATGACTCCAGAGGGTAAAAATTCAAAACAGCGCCCAAATGACCCCATAAGAGGCACGAATAATTCACACGAGACAAATGTAACATGTAGGAACTTATCTACTAGTCACGGGACACTCGGGTTGAGAATACGACAATAATTTTGAAAAATCTAAACTTAGGTTTAAAAATATGCCATTAGAGGTTGAAAACCTAAAACAGCCCCTAAATGTCCTCGTAAGAGGCACGAACACCTCCCACGAGACCAAGGTAGCACGTAGGGACTTATCTCCTAGTCACGGGACTCTCGGGTTGAGAGTAGAGGGATAATTTGCAAAATTTAGGCTTAGGCTTAAAACATGACTTTAGAGGGTGAAAATCCAAAACAGCCCCTAAACGGTCCCGTAAGAGGCACGAACACCTCCCTCGGGACGAACGTAGCACGTACGGACTTACCACGTAGTCATGGGGCTGTCGAGTTTGAGAATACGAGGATAATTTGCAAAATTTAGACATAGGCTTTAAAATATGCCGTTAGCAGGTGAAAACCCAAAACAGTCCCCAAACAGTCCCGTAAGAGGTACATAGACAAACTTAGCACGTAAGAACTTACCGAGTAGTCACTAGACTCTCGTTTCGAGAATATGACGATAATTTCCAAAAATATAGACTTAGGCTTAAAAATATGCCATTAGCGGGTGAAAACCCAAAACAGCCCCGTAAGAGGCATGAATACCTCCCACGGGACCAATGTAACATGTAAGAACTTACCGCGTAGTCACGGGACTCTCGGGTTGAGAATACGACGATAATTTGCAAAAATCTAGACTTGAGCTTAAAAATATTCCATTAGGCGTTGAAAATCAAAAATAGCCCCTACACGTCCTCGTAAGAGGCACGAACACATCCCACGGGACCAAGGTAACACGTAGGGACTTACCTCGTAGTCACGGGACTCTCTGGTTGAGAGTATGATTATAATTTGAAAAATTTAGACTTATGCTAAAAACATGAATTTTGCGGATAAAAATCCAAAACAAAGTCCAAACGACCCCGTAATAGGCACGAACAACTCACACGAGACCAATGTAACACGTAGGAACTTATCGCGTAGTCAGTAGACTTTAATTTCGAGAAAAACACGATAATTTGTAAAAATCTAGACTTGGGCTTAAAAATATGGCGTTAGCGGTTGAAAACGTAAAACTACTCCTAAGCGGCCTCGTAAGAGGCACGAACACCTCCCACGGGATCAATGTAACACGTAGGGACTTGCCAGGTAGTCACGGGACTCTCGGGTTGAGAATACGAGGTTAATTTGCAAAATTTGGACTTAGGCTTAAAACATGACTTTAAAGGGTGAAAATCCAAAACAGCGTCCAAACGATCTCGTAAGAGGCACGAACACCTCACACGAGACCAATGTAACATGTAGGAACTTACCGCGTATTCACGAGACTCTCGTTTCTAGAGTATGGCGATAATTTGTAAAAATCTAGACTTGGGCGTAAAAATATGCCCCTAGAGGGTGAAAATCCAAAACAGCCCCTAAGCGGTCCCGTAAGAGGCACGAACACCTCCCACGGGATCAACGTAACACGTATGGACTTATCACGTAGTCACGGGACTGCCGGGTTTGAGAATATGAGGATAATTTGCAAAATTTAGACTTAGGCTTAAAATAGGACTTTAGAGAGTAAAAATCCAAAACAATGCTCAGACGACCCCTTAAAAGGCACGGATACCTCACACGAGACCAATGTAACATGTATGAATTTACCGCATAGTCACGGGACTCTCGGGTTGCGAATACGATGATAATTTGCAAAAATCTAGGCTTGGGCTTAAAAACCTGCCTTTGACAGAGGAAACCCCTAAATGGTCCCGTAAGAGGCATATACACCTTCCACGAGACCAACGTTACACGTAGGCACTTACCATTTAGCCACTAGAATCTCGGGTTGAGAATTCGAGGACAATTTGTAAAGTTTAAACTTAGGCTTAAAACATGACTTTAGAGGGTGAAAATTCAAAACAACGACTAAACGACCCCGTAAGAGCCACAAACACCACACACGAGCCCAATGTAACGTGTAGGAACTTACCGGGTAGTCATGGGACTCACGGGTTTAGAATACAACGATAATTTGCAAAAATATAGAGTTGGGCTTAAAAATATGCCGTTAGAGGTTGAAAACGCAAAACAACCATTAAGCTTCCCCATAAGAGGCACGAACACCTCCCACGGGACCAACGTAACAAGTACGGACGTACCACATAGTCACGGGACTGTCGGGTTTGAGAGTACTATGATAATTTGCCAAATTTAAACTTAGGCTTAAAACAATATTTTAGAGGGTAAAAATCCAAAACAGCGCCGAAACGATCCCGTAAGAGGCACGAACACCTCACACGAGACCAATGTAACACGTAGGAATTTATCGTGTAGTCACGAGACTCTCGTTTCTAGAATACGACGATAATTTGCAAAAATCTAGACTTGGGCTTAAAAATATGCCCTTAGAGGGTGAAAACCCAAAACAGCCCCTAAGCGGCTCCGTAAGAGGCACGAACACTTCCCACGGGACCAACGTAACACGTACGGACTTACCATGTAGTGACGGGACTGTCGAGTTTGAGAATACGAGGATAATTTACAAAATTTAGACTTAGGCTTAAAACATGACTTTACAGTATAAAAATCCTAAACAACGTCCAAACGACCCGTAAGACTCACGAACATCTCACACGAGACCAATGTAACATGTATGAATAACTGCGTAGTCACGAGACTCTCGGATTGCGAATACGATGATAATTTACAAAAATCTAGACTTAGGCTTAAAAGTATGCCGTTGACAGGTGAAAACCCAAAACAGTCCCTAAACGGCCCCGTAATAGGTACATACACCTCCCACGGGAGCAACGTAAGACGTAGGGACTTACCACGTAGCCACTAGACTTTCGGGTTGAGAATACAAGGATAATTTGCAAAGTTTAGACTTAGTCTTAAAACATAACTTTAGAGGGTGAAAATCCAAAACATCGCCCAAACGACCCCGTAAGAGCCACGAACACCTCACACGAGATCAATGAACATGTAGGAACTTACCGCGTAGTCACGAGACTCACGCGTTTCGAATACCACAATAATTTGCAAAAATCGAGGCTTGGGCTTAAAAATATGCCGTTAGTGGTTGAAAACGCAAAACAACCCCTAAGCGGCCCCATAAGAGGCACGGACACCTCCCACGGGACCAACGTAACACGTACGGACTTACCACATAGTCACGGGACTGACGGGTTTGAGAGTACGATGATAATGTGCAAAATTTAGACTTACGCTTAAAACATGACTCCAGAGGGTAAAAATCCAAAACAACGCCCAAATGACCCCATAAGAGGCACGAAAAACTCACACGAGAGCAATGTAACATGTAGGAACTTATCTAGTAGTCACGGGACTCTCGGGTTGAAAATACGGCGATATTTTGTAAAAATCAAGACTTAGGCTTAAAATATGCCATTAGAAGTTGAAAACCAAAAACAATCCCTAAACGTCCTCGTAAGAGGCACGAACACCTCCCACAAGACCAAGGTAGCACGTAGGGACTTATCTCGTAGTCACGGGACTCTCGGGTTGAGAGTACAGGGATAATTTGCGAAATTTAGGCTTAGTCTTAAAACATGACTTTAGAGGGTCAAAATCAAAAGGAGCCCCTAAACGGTCTCGTAAGAGGCACGAACACCTCCCACGGGACCAACGTAGCACATACGGACTTACCACGTAGTCACGGGGCTGTCGGGTTTGAGAATACGAGGATAATTTGCAAAATTTAGACGTAGGCTTTAAAATATGCCGTTAGCAGGTGAAAACCCAAAAAAGTCCCCAAACGGTCCCGTAAGAGGTACATAGACAAACTTAACACGTAAGAACTTACCGCGTAGTCATGAGACTCTCGTTTCGAGAATACGACGATAATTTGCAAAAATCTAGACTTAGGCTTAAAAATATGCCGTTAGCAGGTGAAAACCCAAAACAGCCCCCAAACGGCCCCGTAAGAGGCATGAACACCTCCCACGGGAATAATGTAACATGTAAGAACTTACCGCGTAGTCACGAGACTCTTGGGTTGAGAATACGACGATAATTTGCAAAAATCTATACTTGAGCTTAAAAATATGCCATTAGGGGTTGAAAACCAAAAACAACCCCTAAACGTCCCCATAAGAGGCACGAACACATCCCACGGGACCAAGGTAACACGTAGGGACTTACCTCGTAGTCACGGGACTCTCTGGTTGAGAGTATGATGATAATTTGCAAAATTTAGACTTATGCTAAAAACATGACTTTTGCGGATAAAAATCCAAAACAAAGTCCAAACGACCCCGTAATAGGCACGAACAGCTCAGACAAGACCAATGTAACACGTAGGAACTTATCGCGTAGTGCGTAGACTTTCATTTCGAGAAAAAGACAATAATTTGCAAAAATCTAGACTTGGGCTTAAAAATATGGCGTTAGCGGTTGAAAACGTAAAACTGCTCCTAAGCGGCCTCGTAAGAGGCACGAACAGCTCCCACGGGATTAATGTAACACGTAGGGACTTGCCACGTAGTCACGGGACTGTCGGGTTGAGAATACGAGGTTAATTTGCAAAATTTGGACTTAGGCTTAAAACATGGCTTTAGAGGGCGAAAATCCAAAACGGCGTCCAAACTATCTCGTAAGAGGCACGAACACCTCCCACGAGATAAAGGTAGCACGTAAGGACTTATCTCGTAGTCATGGGACTCTCGGGTTGAGAGTACGAGGATAATTTGCAAAATTTAGACTTGGGCTTAAAACATCATTTTAGAGAGTGAAAATTCAAAACAGCCCCTAAGCGGTCCCGTAAGAGGCATGAACACCTCCCACGGGACCAACGTAGCACGTACGGACTTACCACGTAATCACGGGACTGTCGGGTTTAAGAATACAAGGATAATTTGTAAAATTTAAACTTAGGCTTAAAAATATTCCGTTAGTGGGTGAAAACCCAAAAGAACCCCCAAACGTCCCCGTAAGAGGTACATACACCTACCACGGGACAAACTTAACACGTAGGAACTTATCGCGTAGTCACGAGACTCTCATTTCGAGAATTCGACGATAATTTGCAAAAATCTAGACTTAAGCTTAAAAATATGCCGTTAGCGGGTGAGAACCCAAAACAGCCCCCAAACGGCCCCGTAAGAGGCACAAACACCTCCCACTGGACCAATGTAACTTGTAAGAACTTACCGGTTAGTCAAGGGACTCTCGGGTTGAGAATACGACGATAATTTGCAAAAATCTAGACTTAGGCTTAAAAATATACCATTAGCGGGTGAGAACCCAAAACAGCCCCGAAACGTCCCTGTAAGAGGCCCGAACACCTCCCACGGGGCCAAGGTAACACGTTGGGACTTACCTCGTAGTGATGGGACTCTTCGGTTGAGAGCACGATGATAATTTGAAAAATTTTGACTTAGGCTTAAAACATGACTTTAGAGGATAAAAATCCAAAACAACGCCCAAACGACCCCGTAAGAGGCACGAACAGCTCACACGAGACCAATGTAACAGGTAGGAACTTATCGCGTAGTCACGAGACTCTCCTTTCTAGAATACGATGATAATTTGCAAAAATCTAGACTTGGCTTAAAAATATGCCCTTAGATGGTGAAATTCCAAAACAGACCCGAAGGGGCCTCGTAAGAGTCACGAACATCTCCCACCGGATCAATATAACACGTAGGGACTTGCCACGTAGTCACGGGACTCTCGAGTTGATAATACGAGGATAATTTGCAAAATTTAGACTTAGGCTTAAATATGACTTTAGAGGGTAAAAATCCAAAACAACGTCCAAACGACCCCGTAACACTCACGAACATCTCACACGAGACCAATGTAATATGTATGAATTTACTGCGTAGGAACGGGACTCTCGGATTGCGAATACGACGATAATTTACAAAAATCTAGACTTAGGCTGAAAAGTATGCCGTTGACGGGTGAAACCCCAAAACGGTCCCTAAACGGCCCCGTAAGAGGCACATACACCTCCCACAGGACCAATGTAAGACGTAGGGACTTACCACGTAGGCACTAGACTTTCGGTTTGAGAATACGAGGATAATTTGCAAAGTTTAGACTTAGGCTTAAAACATGATTTTAGAGGGTGGAAATCCAAAACATTGCCCAAACGACCCCCTAAGAGCCACGAACACCTCACACGAGATCAATGTAACATGTAGGAACTTATCGCGTAGTCACGGGACTCAGGGGTTTCGAATACGATGATAATTTGCAAAAATCTAGGCTTCAGCTTAAAAATATGTCGTTAGTGGTTGAAAACACAAAACAGCCCCTAATTGGGACTATAAGAGGCACGGACACCTCCCACGGGACCTACGTAACACGTATGGACTTACCACGTAGTCACGGGACTGCAGGGTTTCAGAGTATGATGATAATTTGCTAAATTTAGACTTAGGCTTAAAACATGACTCCCGAGAGTAAAAATCCAAAACAGCGCCCAAATGACCCCATAAGAGGCACGAACAATTCACACGAGACCAATGTAACATGTACGAACTTATCTAGTAGTCATGGTATTCTCGGATTGAGAATACGACGATAATTTGCAAAAATCTAGACTTAGGCTTAAAAATATGCCATTAGAGGTTTAAAACCAAAAACAGCTCCTAAACATCATCATAAGAGGCACGAACATCTCCCACGAGACCAAGGTATCACGTAGGGACTTATCTCGTAGTCACGGGACTCTCGGGTTGAGAGTACAGGGATAATTTGCAAAATTCAAACGTAGGCTTAAAACATGACTTTAGAGGGTGAAAATCCAAAACAGCCCCGAAACGGTCCCGTAAGAGGCACGAACAGCTTCCACGGGACCAACGTAGCACTTACGGACTTATCACGTAGTCAAGCGGCTGTCGGGTTTGAGAATACGAGGATAATTTGCAAAATTTAGACATAGGCTTTAAAATATGCCGTTAGAGGGTGAAAACTCAAAACAGCCCCCAAACGGTCCCGTAAGAGGTACATAGACAAACTTAACACGTAAGAACTTACCGCGTAGTCACGTATTCTTGTTTCGAGAATACGACGATAATTTGCAAAAATCTAGACTTAGGCTTAAAAATATGCCATTAGGGGTTGAAAATCCAAAACAGTCCCTAAACGTCCCCGTAAGAGGCACGAACACATCCCATGGGACCAAGGTAACACGTAGGGACTTACCTCGTAGTCACGGGACTCTCTGGTTGAGAGTATGATGATAATTTCCAAAATTTAGACTTACGCTGAAAACATGACTTTTGCGGATAAAAATCCAAAACAAAGTCCAAACGACCCTGTAATCGGCACGATCAGCTCACACGAGACCAATGTAACAATTAGGAACTTATCGGGAAGTCAATAGACTTTCATTTCGAGAAAAAGATGATAATTTGCAAAAAGCTAGACTTGGGCTTAAAATTATGGCGTTAGTGGTTGAAAACGTAAAACTGCTCCTAAGCCGCCTCGTAAGAGGCACGAACACCTCCCACGGGATCAATGTAACATGTAGGGACTTGCCACGTAGTCACGGGACCCTCGGGTTGAGAATACGAGGTTAATTTGAAAATTTTGGACTTAGGCTTAAAACATGACTTTAGAGGGTGAAAATACAAAATAGCGTCCAAACGATCTCGTAAGAGGCACGAACACCTCACACGAGACCAATGTAACATGTAGGAACTTATCGCGTCTCGTTTCTAGAGTACGGCGATAATTTGCAAAAATCTAGACTTGGGCTTGAAAATATGCCCTTATAGGGTGAAAATCCAAAATAGCCCCTAAGCGTCCCCGTAAGAGGCACGAACACCTCCCACGGGACCAACGCAACACGTAGGGACTTACCACGTAGTCACGGGGCTGCCGGGTTTGAGAATACGAGGATAATTTGCAAAATTTAGACTTAGGCTTAAAACATGACTTTAGAGGGTAAAAATCCAAAAGAACGCCCAAACGACCCCGTAAGAGGCACGGACACCTCACACGAGACCAATGTAACATGTATGAATTTATCGCGTATTTACGGGACTCTCGGGTTGCGAATACGACGATAATTTACAAAAATCTAGATTTAGGCTTAAAAATATGCCGTTGACGGGTGAAAACCCAAAACTGCCCCTAAACGGCCCCGTAAAAGGCACATCCACCTCCCACGGGACCCTCGTCACACGTAGGGACTTATCACATAGCCACTAGAATTTCGGGTTGAGAATACGAGGATAATTTGCACAGTTTAGATTTAGGCATAAAACATAACTTTCGAGGGTGAAAATGCAAAAGAGCCCCCAAATGACCCCGTAAGAGGCACGAACACCTCACACGAGACCAATGTAACATGTAGGAACTTACCGCGTAGTCACGGGACTCATGAGTTTGGAATACGATGATAATTTGGAAGAATCTAGGCTTGGGCTTAAAAATATGCGGTTAGAGGTTGAAAATGCAAAACAACCCCTAAGAGGCACGGACACCTGCCATGGGACCAACGTAACACGTCCGGACTTACAACGTAGTCACGGGACTGCCAGGTTTGAGAGTACGATGATAATTTGCAAAATTTAGACTTAGGTTTAAAACATGACTCTAGAGGGTAAAAATCCAAAACAGCGTCCAAATGACCCCATAAGAGGCACAAACAACTCAAACGAGACCAATGTAACATGTAGGAACTTATCTAGTAGTCACGAGACTCTCGGGTTGAGAATACGACGATAATTTGCAAAAATCTAGACTTAGGCTTAAAAGTATGCCATTAGAGGTTGACAACCCAAAACAACTCCCAAATCTCCTCATAAGAGGCACGAGCACCTCCCACAAGATAAAGGTAGCACGTAGGGACTTATCTCGTAGTCACGGGACTCTCGAGTTGAGAGTACGGGGATGATTTGCAAAATTTGGACTTAGGCTTAAAACATGACTTTAGAGGGTGAAAATCCAAAATAGCCCCTAAGCGGCCCCGTAAGAGGCACTAACACCTCCCACGGGACCAACGTTACACGTACGGACTTACCTTGTAGTCACGGGACTGTCGAGGTTTGTGAATATGAGGATAATTTTCAAAATTTAGACTTAGGCTTAAAAATATGCTGTTAGTGGGTGAAAACCCAAAACAGCCCCCCAAACGGCCTCGTAAGAGGTACATACACCTCCCACGGGACAAACTTAAAACGTAGGAACTTATCGCGTAGTCACAAAACTTTCATTTCGAGAATAAGATGATAATTTGCAAAAACTAGACTTAGGCTTAAAAATATGCCGTTAGCGGGTGAAAATCCAAAACAGCCGCGTAAGAGGCACGAACACCTCCCATGGGACCAAGGTAACACGTACGGACCTACCTCATAGTTATGGGCCTCTCTGGTTGAGAGTACGATGATAATTTGCAAAATTCAGACTTAGGCTTAAAACATGAATTTAGAGGGTAAAAATCCAAAATAACGCCCAAACGACTCCGTAAGAGGTGCGAACAGCTCACACGAGACCAATGTAATAGGTTGGAACTTACCGCGTAGTCACGAGACTCTCGTTTCTAGAATACTATGATAATTTTCAAAAATCTAGACTTGGCTTAAAAATATTCCCTTACATGGTGAAATCCCAAAACAACCACGAAGCGGCCTCGTAAGAGGCACGAACATCTCCCACCGGATCAATATAACATGTAGGGACTTGCCGCGTAGTCACGGGACTCTTGGGTTGAGAATATGAAGATAATTTGAAAAATTTGGATGTAGGCTTTATATATGACTTTAGAGGGTGAAAATCCAAAACAACGCCCAAACGATCCCGTAAGAGGCACGAACACCTCACACGAGACCAATGTAACATGTATGAATTTACCGCGTAGTCACGGGACTCTCGGGTTGCAAATACGACGATAATTTGGAAAAATATAGACTTAGGCTTAAAAATATGCAGTTGACGGTTGAAAACTCAAAACAACCCCTAAACGGCCCCGTAAGAGGCACATACACCTCCCACGGGACCAACGTAAAACGTAGGGACTTACCACGTAGCCACTAGACTCTCGGGATTAGAATACGAGGATAATTTGCAAAGTTTAGACTTAGGCTTAAAACATGACTTTAGAGGGTGAGAATCCAAAACAACGCCCAAACGACCCCGTAAGAGCCACGAACACCTCACACGAGACCAATGTAACATGTAGGAACTTACCGCGTAGTCACGGGACTCACGGGTTTAGAATACGGCGATAATTTGCAAAAATCTAGACTTGGGTTAAAAATATGCCGTTAGAGGTTGAAAACGCAAAACAAATCCTAAGCTGCCCCATAAGAGGCACGAACACCTCCCACGGCACCATTGTAACACGTACGGACTTACCACGTAGTCACGGGACTGTCGGGTTTTAGAGTACGACGATAGTTTACAAACTTTAGACTTAGTCTTAAAACATGACTCTAGAGTTTAAAAATACAAAACAGCGCACAAACGATCTCGTAAGAGGAACGAACACCTAACACGAGACCAATTTAATACGTAGGAACCTACTGCGTTGTCACGAGATTCTCGTTTCTAGAATACGATGATAATTTGCAAAAATCTAGACTTGGGCTTAAAAATATACCATTAGAGGGTGAAAATCCAAAACAGCCCCTAAACGGCCCCGTAAGAGGCACATACACCACCCACGGGACCAACGTAACATGTAGGGACTTACCACACCTCCCACGGGACCAAAGTAACACGTAGGGACTTACCACGTAGCCCCTAGACTTTCGGGTTGAGAATACGAGTATAATTTGCAAAGTTTAGACTTAGGCTTAAAACATGACTTTAGAGGGTGAAAATCCAAAACAACTCCCAAACGACCCCGTAAGAGCCACGAACACCTCGCACGAGACCAATGTAATATGTAGGAACTTACCGCGTAGTCACGGGACTCACGAGTTTGGAATACGACGATAATTTGCAAAAATTTGGGCTTGGGCTTAAAAATGTGCCGTTAGAGGTTGAAAACGAAAAACAGCCCCTAAGCGGCCCCATAAGAGGCATGGTCACCTCCCATGGGACCAACGTAACACGTACGGACTTACCACGTAGTCATGGGACTGTCGGGTTTGAAAGTACGATGATAATTTGCAAAATTTGGACTTAAGCTTAAAACACTACTCTTGAGGGTAAAAATCCAAAACAACGCCCAAATGACCCCATAAGAGGCACGAACAACTCACATGAGACCAATGTAACATGTAGGAACTTATCTAGTAGTCACGGGCATAGTTGTGAAAATCGTCCGATTCGCGAAATGAATCGGACGATTCATTTTGATTCACTACCAAAACGATTCGAATCAAACTTAGAATCGCAAATGTCTAAAGAATCGGACTGAATCGGCAATTCACGATTCGAATCTTCCGATTCGGGTCCGATTCCCGATTCAGTCCGATTCACTTTTTTTTTCCGCGATTTTTTTACATTAAATTAATATATAGGCTCTTTATGATATAGATTTGTTTTATGTAGGGTGTTTTAAATTAATATGTAGGCTATTTTATGATATATTTTTGTTTTTTAAATTTTGAAGCTTAAAATAAATGAGAACATGTGCTACGGTTAATTTTTGTGATATATTTTGGTATATTATCATGTGCTACGATTATTTTTTTTATCATATTACGCTTAATTACCAATTCTATAGTGTTAAATTCCATTTACGTATGTTTTACTACGTTTTTATCATTTGGTTCTGATTCGACCGATACGATTCACGATTCGATTCACGATTCGGGGGGTAAACGATTCACGATACGATTCGCGATTTGACAACTATGGTCACGGGACTCTCGGGTTGAGAATGCTTAAAGCATGCCATTGTAGGGTAAAAATAAAAAAAAAAACCCTCAAACGGCCCTTTAAGAGGTACGAACACCTCCCACGGGCCCAAAGTAACATATAGATGTTGATCGCGTAGTCACGGGACTCTCGATTTGAGAAAACGACAATAATTTGCAAAAATCTAGACTTAGACTTAAAGTATGTTGTTAGAGGGTGAAAATCTAAAACAAATCCAAAACGGTCCCGTAAGAGGCACACACACATCGCACGGTACCAATGTAACACGTAGGAACTGACCGCGTGTCACGAGATTCCCTATTTGAGAATACGATGATAATTTTGCCAAAATCTTGACTTAGGCCTAAAACATACCGGTTGTTGGTGAAAACTCAAAATAGCCTCCAAATCGCCCTGTAAGAGGCACGAACTCGTCACACGGGATCAATTTAACAAGTAGGAACTTAACGCGTAGTCACGGGACTCCCGGTTTACGAATACGATGATAATTTGCAAAAATTTAGACTTTTGCTTAAAACATGCCGTTAGAGGGTGAAAATGAAAAACAATCCCGTAAGAGGCATGAACAACTCCCCCGGGACCAATGTAACACATAGGTACTGACTGCGTAGTCACGTGACTCCCGATTTGAGAATAAGATAATAATTTGCAAAAATATAAAGTTAGGCTTAAAACATGCCTGCCGTTAGTGGGTGAAAACCCAAAAGATCCTCCGAAAGGCCCCGTAAGAGGCACGAACACCTCCCACGGGACCAACGTAACACGTACAAACTTACTACGTAGTCATGGGACTGTCAGGTTTGAGAATACGAGGATAATTTAGAAAATTTAGACTTAGGCTTAAAAATATGCCGTTAGCGGGTGAAAATCCAAAACAACCCCCAAACGGCCCCATAAGAGGGACAAACACCTCCCGCAGGACCAATGTAACATGTAAGAACTTACCGCGTAGTCACGGGACTCTTGGGTTGAGAATACAACGATAATTTGCAAAAATCTAGACTTAGGCTTAAAAATATGCCGTTAGCGGGTGAAAACCCAAAACAACCCCTAAGCGCCCTCGTAAGAGGAACGAACACCTCCCACTGGACCAATGTAATAGGTAGGGACTTGCCACAATGTCACGGGACTCCCGGGTTGAGAATACGGGGTTAATTTGCAAAATTTGGACTTAGGCTTAAAATATGACTTTAGTGGGTGAAAATCCAAAACAGCGTCCAAACGATCTCGTAAGAGGCACGAACACCTCACACGAGACCAATGTAACATGTAGGAACTTATCGCATAGTCACGAGACTCTCGTTTCTAGAGTACGGCGATAATTTGCAAAAATCTAGACTTGGGCTTAAAAATATGCCCTTAGAGGGTGAAAATCCAAAATAGCCCCTAAGCTGCCCCGTAAGATGCACGAACACCTCCCACGGGACCAACATAACACGTACAGACTTACCACGTAGTCACGGGACTACCGGGTATGAAAGTACGATGATAATTTCCAAAATTTAGACTTAGGCTTAAAACATGACTCTAGAGGGTAAAAATCCAAAACAGCGCCCAAATGACCCCATAAGAGGCACAAACAACTCACATGAGACCAATGTAACATGTAGGAACTTATCTAGTAGTCACGGGACTCTCAGGTTGACAATACGACGATAATTTGCAAAAATCTAGATTTAGACTTAAAAATATGCCATTAGAGGTTGACAACCCAAAAACAACTCCTAAACGTCGTCGTAAGAGACACGAACACCTCCCACGAGATAAAGGTACCACGTAAGGACTTATCTCGTAGTCACGGGACTCTCGGGTTGAGAGTACGGGGATAATTTGCAAAATTATGACTTGGGCTTAAAACATGACTTTAGAGGGTGAAAATCCAAAACATCCCTTAAGCGATCCCGTAAGAGGCACGAACACCGCCCACGGGACCAACGTAACACGTATGGACTTACCACGTAATCACGGGACTGTCGGGTTTGAGAATACGAGGATAATTTGTAAAATTTAAACTTAGGCTTAAAAATATGCCGTTAGTGGCTGAAAACCCAAAACAGCCCCAAATGGCCCCGTAAGAGGTACATACACCTCCCACGGGACAAACTTAACACGTATGAACTTACCGCGTAGTCACGAGACCCTCATTTCGAGAATATGATGATAATTTGCAAAAATCTTGACTTAGGCTTAAAAATACGCCGCTAGCGGGTGAAAATCAAAAACAGCCCCCAAACGGCCCCGTAAGAGGCACAAACACCTCCCACGGGACCAATGTAACATGTAAGAACTTACCGTAAAGTCACGGGACTCTCGGGTTGAGAATACGACGATAATTTGCAAAAATCTAGACTTTAGCTTAAAAATATGCCATTAGGGGTTGAAAATCGAAAACAGCCCCTAAACGTCCCCGTAAGAGGCACGAACACCTTCCACGGAACCATGGTAACACGTTGGGACTTACCTCGTAGTCACGGTACTCTTCGGTTGAGAGCACGATGATAATTTGCAAAATTTATACTTAGGCTTAAAACATGACTTTAGAGGGTAAAAATCCAAAACAACGCCCAAACGACCCCGTAAGAGGCAGGAATAGCTCACACGAAACCAATGTAACAGGTAGGAACTTACCGCGTAGTCACGAGACTCTCCTTTCTAGAATACGACGATAATTTGCAAAAATCTAGACTTGGCTTAAAAATATGCCCTTAGATGGTGAAATTCCAAAACAGACCTGAAGGGGCCTCGTAAGAGGCACGAACATCTCCCACCGGATCAATATAACACATAGGGACTTGCCACGTAGTCACAGGACTCTCGAGTTGAGAATACAAGGATAATTTGCAAAATTTAGACTTAGGCTTAAAATATGACTTTAGAGGGTAAAAATCCAAAACAACGCCCAAACGACCCCATAGGAGGCACGAACACCTCACACGAGACCAATGTAACATGTATGAATTTACCGCATAGTCACGGGACTCTCGGGTTGTGAATACGATGATAAGTTGCAAAAATCTGTACTTAGGCTTAAAAATATGCCTTTGCTGGTTGAAAACTGAAAACAGCCCCTAAACGGCACATACACCTCCCACGGGACCAACGTAACACGTAGGGACTTACCACATAGGCACTAGACTCTCGGGATTAGAATACGAGAATAATTTGCAAAGTTTATACCTAAGCTTAAAACATGACTTTAGAGGGTGAAAATCTGAAACAACGCCCAAGCGACCCCGTAAGAGCCACGAACACCTTACACGAGATGAATGTAACATGTAGGAACGTATCGCGTAGTCACGGGTTTAGAATACGACGATAATTTGCAAAAATGTAGACTTGGGCTTAAAAATATGCCGTTAGAGGTTGAAAACGCAAAATAACCCCTAAGCGGCCCCATAAGAGGCACGAACACCTCCCACGTCACTAATGTAACACGTACGGACTTACCACGTAGTCACGGGACTGTCGGGTTTTAGAGTACGTTGATAATTTACAAAATTTAGACTTAGTCTTAAAACATGACTCTAGAGGGTAAAAATCCAAAACAGCGCACAAACGATCTCATAAGAGGAACGAACACCTTACACGTGACCAATATAACACGTAGGAACTTACTGCGTAGTCACGAGACTCGTTTCTAAAATACGGCGATAATTTGAAAAAATCTAAACTTGGGCTTAAAAACATGCCCTTAGAGGGTGAAAACCCAAAACAACCCCTAAACGGCTCCGTAAGAGGCACATACACCTCCCACGGGACCAACATAACACGTAGGGAAGTACCACGTAGCCACTACACTTTTGTGTTGAGAATACGAGGATAATTTGCAAAGTTTAGACTTAGGCTTAAAACATGACTTTAGAGGGTGAAAATCCAAAACAATGCCCAAACGATCCCATTAGAGCCACGAGCACCTCACACGAGACCAATGTAACATGTAGGAACTTATCGCGTAGTCACGATACTCACGGGTTTGGAATACGTCGATAATTTGCAAAAATCTAGGCTTGGGCTTAAAAATATGCGGTTAGAGGTTGAAGACGCAAAACAGCCCCTAAGCGGCCCCATAAGAAGCACGGACACCTCCCACGGGTCCAACGTAACACGTACGGACTTACCACATAGTCACGAGACTGCTGGGTTTGAGAGTACGATGATAATTTGTAAAATTTAGTCTTACGCTTAAAACATGACTCTAGAGGGTAAAAATCCAAAACAGCGCCCAAATGACCCCCCATAAGAGGCATGAACAATTCACACGAGACCAATGTAACATGTAGGAACTTATCTAGTAGTCACGGGACTCTCGAGTTTTGAATACGATGATAATTTGCAAAAATATAGACTTAAGCTTAAAAATATGCCGTTAGACGTTGGCAACAAAAAAAAACTCCTAAACGTACTCGTAAGAGGCATGAACACCTCCCACAAGATAAAGGTAGCACGTAGGGACTTATCTCATAGTCACGGGACTCTCGGGTTGAGAGTACGGGGATAATTTGCAAAATTTAGACTTAGGTTTAAAACATGACTTTAGAGGGTGAAAATCCAAAATAGTCCCTAAGCGGCCTTGTAAGAGGCACGAACACCTCCCACGGGACCAACGTAACACGTACGGACTTACCACGTAGTCACGAGATTGGTTTGAGAATACGAGCTTTTTTTGTAAAATTTAGACTTAGGCTTAAAAATATGCCGTTAGTGGGTGAAAGCCCAAAACAGCCCCCAAACGGCTCTGTAAGAGGGACATACACCTCCCATGGGACAAACTTAAAACTTAGGAACTTATCGCGTAGTCACGAGACTCTCATTTCGAGAATACGACGATAATTTGCAAAAATTAGACTTAGGCTTAAAAATATGCCGTTAGCGGGTAAAAACCCAAAACAGTCTCTAAACGGCCCCGTAAGAGGTACGAACACCTCCCACGGGACCAATGTAACATGTAAGAACTTACCGCATAGTCAAGGGACTCTCGGGTTAAGAATACGATGATAATTTTCTAAAATATAGACTTGAGCTTAAAAATATGCCATTAGGGGTTGAAAACCGAAAATAACCCCTAAACGTCCCCGTAAGAGGCACGAACACCTCCCACGGGACCAAGGTAACACGTAGGGACTTGCCTCGTAGACATGGGACTCTCTGGTTGAGAGTACGTTGATAATTTGCAAAATTTAGACTTAGGCTTAAAACATTACTTTAGAGGGTAAAAATTCAAAACAACGCCCAAACGACCCCGTAAGAGGCACGAACAACTCACACGAGACCAATGTAACAGCTAGGATGGAACTTACCGCGTAGTTACGAGACTCTCGTTTCTAGAATACGACGATAATTTGCAAAAAATCTAGACTTGGCTTAAAAATATGCCCTTAGATGGTGAAATCCCAAAGCAGCCCCGAAGCGGCCTCGTAAGAGGCACGAACATCTCCCATCGGAACAATAAAACACGTAGGGACTTGCCACGTAGTCACGGGACTCTCAGATATAGAATATGAGGATAATTTGCAAAATTTGGACTTAGACTTAAAATATGACTTTAGAGGGTGAAAATCCAAAACAGCGCCCAAACGACCCTGTAAGAGGCACAAAAGCCTCACACGAGACCAATGTAACATGTATGAATTTATCGCGTAGTCATGGGACTTTCGGGTTGTGAATATGACGATAATTTGGAAAAATCTAGACTTAGGCTTAAAAATATGCCTTTGCTGGTTGAAAACTAAAAACAACCCCTAAACGGCCCCGTAAGCGGCACATACACCTTCCACGGGACCAACGTAACACGTAGGTACTTACCACGTAGCCACTAGACTCTTGGGATTAGAATACGAGAATAATTTGCAAAGTTTAGACCTAAGCTTAAAACATGACTTTAGAGGGTGAAAATCCGAAACAACGCCCAAGCGACCCCGTAAGAACCACGAACACCTCACACGAGACCAATGTAACATGTAGGAACTTACTGCGTAGTCACGGGTTTAGAATACGACGATAATTTGCAAAAATCTAGACTTGGGCTTAAAAATATGCCGTTGGAGGTTGAAAACGTAAAACAACCCCTAAGCGGCCCCATAAGAGGCACGAACACCTTCCACGGCACCAATGTAACACGTACGGACTTACCACGTAGTCACGGGACTGTCGGGTTTTAGAGTACGTTGATAATTTACAAAATTTAGACTTAGTCTTTAAACATGACTCTAGAAGGTAAAAATCCAAAACAGCGCACAAACGATCTCGTAAGAGGAATGAACACCTCACACGAGACCAATTTAACACGTAGGAACTTACTGCGTAGTCACGAGACTCTCGTTTCTAGAATACGGAGATAATTTGCAAACATCTAGACTTTGGCTTAAAAATATGCCCTTAGAGGTTGAAAATGCAAAACAGTCCCTAAAGTGCCCCATAAGAGGCACGGAGACCTCCCACGGGACCAACGTAACACGTACGGACTTACCACGTAGTCGCGAGACTGCCGGGTTTGAGAGTACGATGATAATTTGCAAAATTTAGACTGAGGCTTAAAACATGACTCTAGAGGGTAAAAATCCAAAACAGCGCCCAAACATAAGAGGCACGAACAACTCACACGAGATCAATGTAACATGTAGGAACTTATCTAGTAGTCACGGGACTCTCGGGTTGAGAATACGATGATAATTTGCAAAAATCTAGACTTCGACTTAAAAATATGACATTAGAGGTCAACAACCAAAAATAACTCCTAAACGTCCTCGTAAGAGGCACGAACACCTCCCACGAGATAAAGGTAGCACGTAGGGACTTATCTCGTAGTCACGGGACTCTCGGGTTTAGAGTACGGGGATTATTTGCAAAATTTAGACTTGGGCTTAAAATATGACTTTAGAGGGTGAAAATCCAAAACAGCTCCTAAGCGGCCCCGTAAGAAGCACGAACACCTCCCACGGGACCAACGTAACACGTAGTCACGGGACTGTCGAGTTTAAGAATACGAGGATAATTTGCAAAATTTTGACTTAGCCTTAAAAATATGCTGTTAGTGGGTGAAAATCCAAAACAGCCCCCAAATGGCCCCGTAAGAGGTACATACACCTCCCACGGGACAAACTTAACACGTAGGAACTTATCGCGTAGTCACGAGACTCTCATTTCGAGAATACGACGATAATTTGCAAAAATACAGACTTAGGCTTAAAAATATGCTGTTAGCGGGTGAAAATCTAAAACAGCTCCCAAACGGCCCCGTAAGAGGTACGGACTCCTCCCATGGGACCAATGTAACATGTAAGAACTTATGCGTAGTCAAGGGACTCTCGAGTTGAGAATACGACGATAATTTGCAAAAATTTAGACTTGAGCTTAAAAATATTATGCCATTCGGGGTTGAAAATCCAAAACATCCCCTAAACGTCCCCGTAAGAGGCACGAACACCTCCCACGGGACCAAGGTAACACGTAGGGACTTACCTCGTAGTCACGGTACTCTCAACAGCTCACACGAGACCAATGTAACAGGTAGGAACTTATCCCGTGGGCACGAGACTCTCGTTTCTATAGTACGGCGATAATCTGCAAAAATCTAGACTTGGGCTTAAAAATATGCCCTTATATGGTGAAATCCCCAAACATCCCCGAAGTGGCCCCGTAAGAGGCACGAACACCTCCCACCGGATTAGTGTAACATGTATGAATTTACCACGTAGTCTCGGGACTCTCGAGTTGCGAATACGACCATAATTTGGAAAAATCTAGACTTAGGCTTAAAAATATGTCGCTGACGGTTGAAAACTCAAAACAACCCCTAAACGGTCCTGTAATAGGCACATACACCTCCCACGGGACAAACGTAACACGTAGGGACTTACCCCGTAGCCACTAGAATCTCAGGATTAGAATACGAGGATAATTTGCAAAGTTTAGACCTAAGCTTAAAACATGACTTTAGAGGGTGAAAATTCAAAACAACGCCCAAACGATCCCATAAGAACCACAAACACCTGACACGAGACCATTGTAACATGTAGGAACTTACCGCGTAGTCACGGGACTCACGGGTTTAGAATACGGCGATAATTTGCAAAAATTTAGACTTGGGCTTGAAAATATGCTGTTAGAGGTGGAAAACGCAAAACAACCCCTAGGCGGCCCCATAAGAGGCATGAACACCTCCCTCGGCACCAATGTAACACGTACGGACTTACCACATAGTCACGGGATCGTCGGGTTTTAGAGTACGATGATAATTTACAAAATTTAGACTTAGGCTTAAAACATGACTCTAGAGGGTAAAAATCCAAAACAGCGCACAAACGATCTCGTAAGAGGAACGAACACCTCACACGAGACTAATTTAACATGTAGGAACTTACCGCGTAGTCCCGACACTCTCGTTTCTAGAATACGACGATAATTTGCAAAAATCTAGACTTGGCGTAAAAACCAAAACAGTCCCAAAGCGGCCCCGTAAGAGGCACGAACACCTCCCATGGGACCAACGTAACACCTACGGACTTACCACGTGGTCATGGGACTTCCGGGTTTGAGAATATGAGGATAATTTGCAAAATTTAGACTTAGGCTTAAAATATGACTTTAGCGGGTAAAAATCCAAAACAACGCCCAAACGACCCCATAAGATGCACAAACCCTTCACACGAGACCAATGTAAATGTAACATGTATGAATTTACCGTGTTGTCACGGGACTTTCGGGTTGCGAATACGACGATAATTTGCAAAAATCTAGACTTAGGCTGAAAAATATGCCGTTGACGTGTGAAAACCCAAAGCAGCCCCTAAACGGCCCCGTAAGAGGCACATACACCTCCCACGGGACCAACGTAACACGTAGGGACTTACCACGTAACCACTAGACTCTCGGGTGAGAATACGAGGATAATTGGCAAAGTTTAGACTTAGGCTTAAAACATGACTTTAGCGGGTGAAAATCCAAAACAACGCCCAAACGACTCCGTAAGAGCCACGAACACCTCACACGAGATCCATGTAACATGTAGGAACTTATCACGTAGTCATGGGACTCACAGATTTAGAATATGACGATAATTTGCAAAAATCTAGACTTGAGCTTAAAAATATGCCGTTAGAGGTTGAAAACGCAAAACTGCCCCTAAGCGGACCCATAAGAGGCACGAACACCTCCTACGGGACCAACTTAACACGTACGGACTTACTACGTAGTCACGGGACTGCCGAGTTTGAGAGTACGATGATAATTTGCAAAATTTAGACTTAGGCTTTAAACATGACTCTAGAGGGTAAAAATCCAAAATAGCGCAAAAACAACCCCGTAAGAGGCACGAACATCACACAAGACCAATGTAACATGTAGGAACTTATCTAGTAGTCTCAGGACTCTCGGATTGAGAATATGATGATAATTTGTAATAATCCAGACTTTGACTTAAAAATATGCCATTAGAGGGTAAAAATCCAAAACAACATCCAAATGACCCCGCAAGAGGCAAGAACAGCTCACACGAGACCAATGTAATACGTAGGAACTTACCGCGTAGTCAGTAGACTCTCATTTCGAGAATATGTCAATAATTTGCAAACATCTAGACTTAGGCTTAAAAATATGCCGTTAGCAGGTGAAAACCCAAAACAACCCCTAAGCGGTCCCGTAAGAGGTACGAGAACCTCCCCCGGGATCAATGTAACACCTAGAAACTTTCCGCGTATGCTTAAAACCTGTCGTTAATGGGTGAAAACCAAAAATAGCTTCCAACGGGTGAACCTTTTTATCGGTTGAGTTATTTATGAGCTTATTCATGTTTAATCGTTGGAAGGGAGTTGTTGATTATTTATTTATGGCTTTTGCTGATGTCGTTGAGTTTATTTAAATGTTAAACATGTTGGATTTCTTCAATAAACAAAGGAAATTTTGCCGATCTTTTTGTTGAAATTATTGATTGTTTTATATTGATTAATTCAAAAATAAGTTTATGAAACATGTTGAGAAGTGGGGGTGGAGCATGTAACTAAAGTAAGACCATTGTTGGAAGGGAGTTGTTGGTTATTTATTTATGGCTTTTGTTGATGTAGTTGAGTTTATTTAAATGTTAAACAGGTTGGATTTCTTGAATAAACAAAGGAAGCTCTGTCAAATTTTTTTGAAATTATTGAGTGTTTTAAATTGATTAACTCAAACATAAGTTTAGGAAACATGTTGAGAAGTGGGGGTGGTGCGTGTAACTAAAGTAAGACCATTGTTGGAAGGGAGTTGTTGATTATTTATTTATGGCTTTTGTTGATGTCTCCGAGTTGATTTTAAATGTTAAAACAAGTTGGATTTCGTGAATAAACAAACTAAACTCTATCGAAATTTTTTAAAATTATGAAGCGTTCCAAATTGATTAATTCAAACATACCCGAATTTGAAAATTGAGCGTCGAGGCGCGAAAATGTCAAACGACTATCAAAAATAGCAAAAAGGGGCACACTTATGATAAAAGTAGATTTTTTTTTCATATTATGCAATTCGATTATGGTTAACACGTGATTATTTGTTTCTTGTCACAGATTGATGATGGATTTCTTGGGTGGAGCGTGTAACTAAAGTAAGACCATAGTTGGAAGAGATTTGTTGATTATTTATTTATGGCTTTTGTTGATGTCTCTGAGTTAATTTTAAATGTTAAAACAGGTTGGATTTCGTGAATAAACAAAGGAAACTCTGTCGAAATTTGTTAAAATTATGAAGCGTTCCAAATTGATTAATTCATACATACCCGAATTTGAAAATTGAGCGTCGAGGCGCGAAAATGTCAAACGACTATCAAAAGTAGCAAAAAGGGGAACACTTGTGATAAAAGTAGATTTTTTTTTTCATATTATGCAATTCGATTATGGTTAACACGTGTTTATTTTTTTCTTGTCACAGATTGATGATGGATTTCATTGGGCTAGATGATTGGATGACTCAAAGTTTCTCGCGAAATGTGTATTATTTTTGTAGTTCGTGTTACTTTGAACATTTGTTGTAATCATATTCATTTGAATGAAATGAATTTTCTCTTAACGAAGAATTGTTGATTTGAATATGGTGTCATTTTATGTGATAGTTTGGATGCACATTTATACAGGTTATATCATGGCAAAAATTTATATATATGCATCTTTCAATCTTCTTTTGGAATTATTTATTGGAAAAAAATCTCTTCTAGCGAGATAACTTGGGTGTTGGTAAAAATCAAATCATATTCTAAATAATGATTTTAGTGGTACTATAAATGACATTTATCCACATACACTGTTGTCTAATTAGATGACATTTTGTGACGTGGTTATCATGTCGTCAAAAGAAGACATTTCGCGACATGCTATGTATGTCGCCTAAAATATGACATTTTGCCACATGCATTGCATGTCGCCTAAAGAATGACATTCTGCGACACGTAATGGATGTCGCGTAAAGAACTACATTCTGCGACATGTATGGCATGTCGCGTAAAGAACTACATTCCGCGACATGTCATTATGTCGCGAAAGGTATGATATTATTTAATATGAAAAATAAATTTTAATATATATATACATTTCGCAACATGCATCCTGTCGCGATTGGTATATACATTCCGCGACATAGATATGTATGTCTCGGAATACATTCCCAAATGGGGCTATCGCGACACGGCCGCGACATGCAATCTTATGTCGCGAAATGTCTTTGGCGACATAATTAATATATTTCGCGACATATTTTTTGTGTTGCGAAATGTGTTTTTTCTTGTAGTGCGTTGATGCCACAGACCCATGAGAGTGATCGTAGAACTGTTGCAAATAAATAAGGACATGGACACAATCTCATAACAATTATCTTCAATCCTCACCCCTTGCAATAGAAGTTTACCGACTTGATCATAAATATTGCACTCGTTCGGGTCAAACTTTACTGCAAAGTCAGCTTCGCACAGCTGGCTAATGCTGAGAAGATTTTCTTTCAAACCTTTGACGTACAAAACATTCTTTAGCTTAGGTAATCCTAGTATCTCTATTGTACCTCTCATCCTACTATGCTAGACTTGTTCCCATCTCTAAAGGTGACTTTACCTTCTTTACGATCCTCTAGGTAGGTGAAAAATGAGATATCACCAGTCATGTGCTGGAGCACCCACAGTCAAAATGCCACTATGAGGTGTTATGTTCTTTAAGATCAACATGAACAACAAGGTCTTTTACGTCATGCTTAGGTACCTAAGAAATCATAACCTTATGTTTTCCATTGTCATTGTTGGTCCTAGCCGGGATTTTATAAGTATCCACTAACGGCAAAGACATCCATTGGAACTCTTCCATTAAACTCTGAGATGTGGTAACTAAAAACTCAACCTACTTTCTAGGACTAGTAAGATTGCTAGTGGTATGTGGAGGAGCAAAAGTACGTCGTGTCCGACCCAAACTATAGCAAAACTCTCTAAGGTGTCCTTTCCTCTTACAGTAAGTACAAAAATAGACAGTCTTAGGCCAGCCTTGTTTTGCTTTTCTTGGCCAAACTCTTCTTTGGGGTTTTGGGTAATGGCCATATGGATTTGTAGTAAACTTAGGAATTGGTTCTGGTGTCACATGAGACGTGGAAGCACCATCAAAACCTATTCCCTGCTTTTCACCAAACCCTAAAGCAGTGGCGAGGAGCATATTTCTCATCTTTTCAGATCTGTCATCTATCTTTACGTTGATCTCCCGGGATCTCTCAAAGTCATAAGTCAGTTGGGCAACAAGGGATACAAGTTTCTTCCGAACCTCCATGGAGAAGTGGAGATCACTCGTAAGACTAGCCACTTGCTTGGTCAAGTGCCCTTTCTTTTTATCAAAACAACTCTCTCTCTCTCTCTCTCTCTCCAAATTGACTCTCTTCACACACAAACTCTCTCTCTCAACACAAACTCTCTCTCTCTCTCTCTCTCTCTCTCTCTCTCTCTCTCTCTCTCTCATCTCTCCGAAATCTTTCTCTAAGGCGATGATTCTAAGAGCTAACATTTTATTCCTCATTTTAGTTTTAAATGAAACAGCATACAAATCTTCGTAGGTGCATCGTAGATCACTCTCGCTCTCACTTGCAGCATCCTCACCTCACTCACCTCACTTTCACTGTCGAGGTGTCTCTCTGAAGTAGCTTCCTCATCATCGTGAGGCACACTGTCAGTACTCACATGACTAGCCATTCATGCGGTAAAGTTACATTCATGCGGTGACTCGTCTCCAAAATCCATCGACTCGACCTCAATGTCGTCACAGAGGGAGGCATTGAAAGTATCTTGCCTTTGCCTTGACGTTTCAACTTAGTTGGACACTCAAAAGTCTTAAACCTCTACCGTCACACTCATAACATCCATCTTCGTCTCTTTTAGGCATTTCCTTTTTATCCTTATCATTTTTCTTTTCAGATTTTATTTTTCTCAAAATTCTTTTTATCTTTTTATCTTTGAAATTTCAATTATTTTTATTTAATTTGAGAAATTTCTTGAATTTTTTTGCAAACAAAGTCAAATCGTCTAAATGAAAATCATACTCCGAATCTGACGTCTCTTCCTGTTTTCTCTTAGACGACTCACCCCTCTTTCTTACTGACCCCTTACTTTTTGTAGCCTGGGCTTTAAGTGCAACCCCTTTATCTTCTGATTTAATCACATTAGGAAACATGTCAATTTCATAAGTCTGGTGGTCTCCTACCAGTTCTTATAATTTTAGACTACTCATATTTCCTATAGAATTTAACATGTGACTTTAGGGATAGAACGCTTAGGCAATGATCTCAAAATCATTTTAATTACTCAATCATCATGATTATGTTCACTAAAATTGAAACTGGTGTTAACAATATTATATAAACGTGCATAGAATTCATCAAAACACTCAGATTCAAGCATGGTGTTTGTTTCAAATTGAGTAGTTAAATTTTTCAATTTGGATTCTTTAATTGTATTAGTGCCTTCATGGGTAAGTTGAAGAACATCCCATGCTTCTTTTGACATGGTACACATCATGATGCGTTGGAACTCATCGGGTGTGACGGCTCCGAAAATTTCACTTAGTCCACCTGAGCTATATATGCTCAATTTATAATCGTCCTCAGTCCATTTAGTCACATATTTAACATTAGTGACATTATTAGCGGTGACAGTGAGAGGAGTCCACCCACTTTCACATACAACCCAGACACCTTCATCAATGGGTTTTAAATGGGATTTCATACGAGCTTTTCAATATGCATTATTTATCCCGTAAAAAATTGACACTCGATTATACAAGTTTTCCATTGAATTTGTGCTTTTTTCAAAAATCAATTATTAGACCAAAATTGATATCCAGAAAAATTTTGCGAAAAAATTACACGGTGTA
Source organism: Sambucus nigra (assembly GCA_949130495.1). Lineage (NCBI taxonomy): Eukaryota > Viridiplantae > Streptophyta > Magnoliopsida > Dipsacales > Adoxaceae > Sambucus > Sambucus nigra. The sequence goes on along the minus strand of OX422214.1, from coordinate 650,473,713 downwards.
ATTGGCTCTTATACCAATTTGAGAGTGCACTAGCAATCAATGAACAAACTTGTTTAATTAAATTCCAATTTTATGCCCAGATTTTAATTAAAATCACAACTCTTGCAAATAATTGTGATTGACAGAATATACATAATCAAGCATGCAGACAATTACATACAAATAAGAAAAATTCTATTTGCAGATAGAGAAATTTATCGAGTATTGTACTGACTGAGTTGGCTAAATAAAAGGGTGAGTTTGTGTGTGTTAATCTGACTTTAGCACTGATATTTAATACATTATAAAAACTATATAGTATTTTTTAATTAAAAAAAATCATAATCCATAACATAAATATAATATGTAAGAAAAAAAGACTAGTTATAAATATTATTTAAAAAGTATTTTTTTAAAACGTTTTTAACTTTATATAACTATTTTAAAAAAGTTATATATAAAAGGTAAAATGTTTAAAAAACTAAAAAATTGTATCTTTAATAAAAGTCATTTTCAAAAAAACTGATTAAATGACGTGGGTCCGCGCCAGCGACACTAACCAATCGCGATGATGACGTGGGTCCGTGCCAGCGGCACTAAATAAATGCGATGATGCTGTGTGTCCAAGCCAACAACACTAAGTAATCGCGATGATGATGTGGGTCCGTGCCAGCGATACTAACCAAACGCGATGATGCTGTGGGTCCGCGCCAGCGGCACTAACCAAACACGATAATGTTGTGGGTCCGCGTCAGCGGTACTAACCAAGCATGATGATGTGGGTCCACGCCAACTTCAAATAGACATTATTTTCATTTACAAAAATAGACGTAAACTTTTTTTCAGAAGTTTTATTTTTGTAACAAAATTTTTTATAATCATTTTAAGAATTTTTTTATCTTAAATAAAAACCATTTTCTTAAAATAAATGATACTTTTTATAAATAAAAATGGCGCTGGCTATTCCCACTCCCCCACATTCTTCCTACACTCCATTTTAAGATTCAAGGACTATAATGCCCCTAAACCCATTAACTCCCTTAAACCCATTAACTCCTTTTCATTTCAAATTCTCATTTATACCCAAAATTTATATTTACTTTTTTATCCCAACTAAATAAATATTTTATTTATTTAATAAAAAGTTTTATTTATATTAAAAACTGCTTTGAATGTAAAAAAATGTTTATTTAAAAAATCACTTTTAAAAAAAAAAAAAAAAATTTGTATAAAAAACAGTTTCAACTTTATATAAAGTAAAAAATTATTCCCACTGTTAAATTAAATGTAATTTTAAAAAAAATGTTTTAAAAAAGTAAATTGTTTTAGCTTTTAAAAATACGAATTATAAATAAAAAATTGTACATCTTATTTAAAAAAAATTACCACTCTTTTCTATTAATATAAATAAAACACTACAAAAAATGTCATGTTATGTTATACTCTTTTTCCTCTGACTACGTTTTTTCCCACTTGATTTTTCAAGTAAATATTTAAAAAAAGTATTTCGTGTCGTGTCATTTTTATTTTGGTTGGATTCGTTTTTTATTTAAAAAATAACATTTTGTGTTGTGTTGTGTTGTTTTTACTTTGGTCGTGTTCATGACAAGTAAAAAAAATATTTTATGTTTGGTCGTGTCGTGTCACGTAATGTCATTTTATTTTGATCGGGTTCATTTTTGGTTTACAAAATAACATTTTTTGTTATGTCGCTTTTAATTGGTTCGTGTTCGTGACAGGTTGAAAAAAATATATCAAATCATGTCGTATCGTCCTGTCACTTTTTTTTTCGTTTTTGGTTAAAAAAAATATATTTTATATCACGCCATGTCGTGTCGTGTCACTTTTGGAATGTGTTTGTTAAAAAAATAAAATTTTGTGTCGGGGGGTATTGTGTCGCTTTTAATTGGCCGTGTCTTCTTAAATAAAAAAAAATAAGATCTCGTATCGTGATGTGTCGTGCCATGTCATGTTAATTTTATTTTGTTCGCATTCGTGTTTGGTTTAAAAAAATAACATTTTTTGACATGTCGTTTTTACTTGGGTCGTGTTCGTGTTAGGTAAAAAAATAATCATACGTGTTGTACCACTTTTATTATGATCGTGTTCGTGTTTGGTTAAAAAAAAGATTTCATGTCGTGTCGTATCCTTGTATCGTGTTATGTTGTATTACTTTTCGTTGGGTTGTTTACATGTCACGTTAAAAAATAAAATTTCGTGGCAGCAACACTCAATGTGTATTGAACGTTTAACTTGCAACTTTACATTTTACGGTCTCACTGTAACAAAAAAAATATTAATATTAATATTATTTTTTTTTCATTTTTATTCTTAACTAAATATTAGTTATCATTCTTGATTACATATTAGTTATCAATTTTTTATTTATAATTCGTATTTTTAAAAGCCTACTGTTTAAAACAAACCATTTTTATAATATATTCCAAATCTATGTACATCTCTCGTTGTGCACATATAAAAGCTCTACAAATAATAGTGTGGCAAAATAATATGAGTATGGTCTAATAGTGTGTTTAAGACCGCTGAAAGTGGAAAGCCTAAAGGTCTGAACTACATGTGTTGTATTCAAAATATAGGGAGAAGGAGTAGAGACCCACAGACTATATTAGAGAGACACATATAGAGAGATTGGAATATGAACTACATCTGTTGTAACATATATTAGAGAGAATATAGAGAGAGACTTTACGTATTAACAAACATTTACTGTCACTCTGGAATATGAAAACAAGGGGATGGACTATGAAATGACTGGGAAAATTCACAACCCCTACACTTATTTAACCAACTTTCTCACTCTAATTTCCCACATATGGCAGAACAAGGTTTTGTTCATTTTCCTGGACGTTTAGATCCTATGGCGCAAGAATTCAAACCTATGGATGAACAAGGTTTTCCTGGACATTTAGATCCTATGGCGCAAGAGTTCATACCAACTGGACATTTAGATCCTATGGCGCAAGAGTTCATACCAGCAACAAACCCCTCAATAACGTTACTCCAAACCCAAATTTACTACCTCTACCCTTACCCACCTTATGATCTTCACCTTCAATTTCAACCCATGCCTGTTTGTAACTACCCGGCACCACTGGCGCAGGTTAGCCCCCTACCCACATCACCCACTCTACCTCTGTCGTCCACCACGCCATCACGGACATTATTACTGAGTTCCGTACAGACGGACGTTAGCGAGTCCGTTATCAGGCGGGAATTGGAGGTTTTTGGAGACGTTAGAGCTGTGCAAATGGAGAGAGTCCGTAACGGAATAGTGACGGTTCATTTTTACGACTTGAGAGATTCGCAGGTGGCGTTAGTGGCCATTCAAAACCAACACATGCAGCAACAGTACAGGTTGAAGAAGCATTACGACACCGTTTTGACTCGCAATTCTTATTTTGAGCCGGAAATATTAGGTCCACCTTTACCCTCTCCGGCTTTTGGGCTTATTGCCGGCCGACCAGTTTGGGCTCAGTTCATGTTTTCGGTAACCGATTGTCTCCCGGAAGGTTACAATCAGGGCACGATTGTTATCTTCAATTTAGCCTCCGACGTCTCCACTGGTTTTCTTAGACAAATCTTTGAAGCTTTTGGTATGAATATTTGTTATTATTGTTTCTCTATACTCATTAAAACAAGGATCAAATAACAAAAAGTCACTCAAACAATTTTTAATACATATTTAGTCCAAGTATTTTATTTTATTTCAAAAAGCTCCTTATTTTCTTATCATTAAAAGCGGTATGGCAAAACCTTTTTTGGTGTGGTGAAGGACTTTTTGGTGCAAATAAAAAATTTGGTTTAAACGTGTATTAAAAAAATTCAAGGGACTATTTAATATAGAGTAGTGATATAGGTACTCGACATAATAACCGGAATTTTACCGGATGCCCCCCCCCCCCCCCCCCTTTTTTTCCCTTTTTTCTTCCCTTTCTTTGGGTTTGTTAAAGCCTTGTGAATAAATGAAGAGCAAAGTGTATTTTTATCTTATTTTTCTGAAAAAAATGTTTCAAAAAAAAGTTAGTTTAATGTAAATAAAAAAAACTTTTTTTTTAATATTTTTAAACAGTTTTAAGAAATTCAAAAATTAGTTTAAATGTTGTAAAATAAAAAAAAAAGTTTAAAAATAAGGGGTACCGCTTGCGCGAACCTTTAAAAATAAAAAATAAAACTTGCTGGACAAATAGTGTTGACGCAGACCTTTAAAAAAATTTAAGAAATACAAAAATAGTTTTAAATGTTGTAAAATTAAAGAAAAAATGGTTTAAAAATAAGTGATGCCGTTGGCGCGGACCTTTAAAAATAAGAGAATATTGGTTAATGGGTGATTGAGGGACTAAATGAGTTAAAAATATTATAAAAAAATAAATATACTAATTAAAAAGAGTCGTGTACGTACAGGAGGATTTTATCGAAAATTTATCGGATGCCATTTTTTTCCTTTTCTTTGTGTTTGTTAAAGCCTTGTGAACTTTATTAATTATTTTATTTTTGAAAAAAACTGTTTCAGAAAAAAAAATAGTTTAATATAAATAAAAATTATTTTAAATTATTTTAAAAGTTTTCTATTAATAAAAAAACAGTTTTTTAAAATAGTTTTTAACTATTTTTGTAAACTATTTATAAGATGATTTTATAAAAAAAATAAAATCAACGACACACAAATCCGATTAAATTTATGCGATGCACTGACGTGTCACATCTGATTTTAAATGATTTTATAAAAAAAATATTTGTTATTATTTTTTCTCTATACTCATTAAAAAAAGGATCAAATAACAAAAAGTCACTCAAACAATTTTTAATACATATTTAGTCCAAGTCTTTTATTTTATATAAAAAAGTTCCTTATTTTCTTATCTTTAAAAGCGGTATGGTAAAACCTTTTTGGCGTGGTGAAAGACTTTTTGGTGCAAAATAAAAAGATTTGGATTAAATGTGTATTAAAAAAAATTCAAAGGACTATTTAATATATGTCTCTTAAAAAAAATCATTTACAAGTACTTATAATTGGGGTTGTTATTATATGTGACATTTAGAATTCGGAGTGAACCCATTTGGCTTCTCTAGTGTTTTAGGTTTTTTTGTTACATTATAATCATGTTTCTTTTAATGTTTGTGAATTAGGGGCAATAAAGGAATTAAGGCATACTCCAATGAAGCGGCATCAAAAGTTTATTGAGTTTTTCGACATAAGGGATGAATCAAAGGCTGTTTTGAATATGAATGGGAAATAAATTAATGGGAAGCAGGTAGTGATTGAGTTTAGTCGGCCTGGTGGACATAACAAGAGGTTTTCAAAGCCTATGTATAATGCAAACTCCAGCAGATTCAATTCTAATGCCAATTACTCCGGAACATTCCGTTGTTCGCCGCCGCATCTGTGTAAAACAAAGAGTAACCCTAATAGTAGTGTTGAAGCTCAAATGGGATCCTTGTGTTTAAATGGGGGGAATGGGAATGGGAATGATAGGGTAATTGAGGGGAGTGGTAGTGATAGTACGACTCAAAAGAAAAGTTATAAGAAGGGTGGTCAGGTTTCGAGTAGTAAGGCTGGTAGTAATAGGCCATGGAAGGGGTTGAGGCAATCTTCTAAGGAATATGATCCTCGATTTTTGATAGACGAAGATGGTGTTATGGAGTCGAATTACAGAGATTATAGAACCACTGTCATGATTAAAAACATACCCAACAAGTACAGGTTTGTGTTTTTCGCGCTTGCTTTGTTGATTTGCTGATTTTCTGCTTCGGGCTGTTTTTCGTCTTTTTTATTGCTTGATTTTTTATATCCATTGTTAGGTTTTATACATTGAGGTATGTGCATGGTAGAGATATAATATAGAGAATGAGTTCAAGTTCAAATGTTATGTCTAACCAATTTTCTTAAAGTGGAGTTTATATTTCAATTTTCAATCTTACGTCTTTAACAATAGTTTCTCCATTATTTTCCAGGAAAATAAGACATGTTTCATATTCTTTAAGATTTGAATCTCCATTTTTCTAGGCTAACCACACCCGTAAATCATCTTGTTATCTTAATCACACTATATTTTTTATTAATTAATGATAAAGTCTATCAATCCAATGCACTTTTGGGACTACATTGGATGTGTTGTAATAATATGTACATAAATTTTAATTGTAGAGAGGACAATAATTTAGAAAAGAGCACAAAATTGGTCGTGTAAAAATTATTTTTAATTAGAGGTTTTGAAACAATAAATGTGAATATGTCTATTTTTTTTAATATAGATGATATACTTTTAGGACTTAAAATAATACTGATTGTCAATACAGGACAACAAATATTTTGTTTTATGAATATGGGTTCGCGCCAGCTATTTTATTCAAAAATTGAAATTAAAATTATAAATAAAATATTTATTATCCTATTTTTAAAATACATATTATAATAGGTCCTAATTTTGTGAATGACCTTTTTTTATTTGAGTAAGGTAGAAAGTTGTGATTAGTTTTGTATATTGACTTGATGGAGATGGTGCAGTTAGAACCTACTATTGAACATGCTGGATAACCACTGCATTCACTGTAACGAGCAGATTGTCGACGACGGCGAGGACGAGCCCTTGTCCTCCTATGATTTCGTCTACCTCCCTATTGATGTCATGTGATTTTTCTCTCTTTTCTTCCCTCTCTTTATATTCATCATGTCTATATAAATATATTTATATATCTTAATTGTCTTGAGGATAAGTAGGGAATGTTTTGGTTCTGTTTAATTGATTGATTACTAATTCGTTGGAAACAGTAACAAACGCAATCTGGGATATGGGTTTGTGAACATGACATCACCAGAGGCTACATCGAGACTCTATAAGTCATTTCACAATAAAAATTGGGAGGTTTTCAACTCAAGAAAGATTTGTGAGGTTACTTATGCGAGATTGCAGGTATGTTTTATCATTTCGTACATTGAATCAACCTATAATTTAATCATGAGTTGTACACTCGAAAATAAAATAAAATAGAGGAATTTTAAGTTGATATAGTTTGATCATGTGTATCACATTTTTGTTACTAAAACTCAATTAATAATGCAAAACAATTGATTATGACATGTAATCCGTAAATCAAATTTTATTATAAAATAATATTCACATGCAAGGTTCTAAAAAACGCGGGACGTGATTGAGGTGTCGAGACCACGTCTTAAACTTTAGAAGCGTAGGCGGTCTTAGGCGTAAAAAGGCATTTAGAACTTTTTAATATATTTTAACATTTTTAACTATAACAAGGTTATTAAAAATATTAAAATGGTACATACCTTAAAATATGTCTGAATATATGCAAACTATAATACTATTTTTTTAGGGCCATATACCAAATAGTCCCTCGAACTTTTTTTAATATACGTTTACTCCAAGCATTTTTATTTTGCATCAAAAAGTCCTTCACCATGCCAAAAAGACTTTACCATGCCGCTGGCGCAGACCTTTAAAGATAAGAGAATATGAGACTTTTTGGTACAAAATAAAAGTCCTGGACTAACTGTGTATTAAAAAATGTTTGAAGGACTTTGGAATTTTATCTTTTTTTAAATACTAAGAAAAAACAAAAAAAGACCAATAAAATGCGCATTTTTTTGGACGAAAGGTAGAGAGGTTTGACATACAATTTGTCATTCGATTGTTTTGAATGAGATGTTGGTCTGTTTTCTTTAAAAAAATCTTTAAAAAGTGATATCGTTTGACTAAAGCGTTTTTGTTTTTTAAAAAAGTGGGCCCTAAACTTTTTATCAAGAATAAGGCGTAAAAAACTTAAGGGGAGACATTTCTCCCAAACCTCAAGGCCGCCTAGGTGTGCCTTTTTAAACACGGTTCCCATGTTATTATTCATTAAAAAATCATAATAATTCGTAAATACCGACTCACAAACAAAATGTCAATAACATGTGTGTTAGTCTTAAATTACTTATCTTATTATGGGATGCAAGTCGATATTAAAACGGGGATTTCTAAGCTGAGCATTTTTTCTGATAAAGCTTATACACTTGTGCCTGTCTTTGAACTATTAATTAAAAAAAAAATTAACAACTCGTAAAAGTCTAAAAAACTTGCAACCTCGTCACATAAAATTGTAGCTAAATTTCTGACTAGGGGCGAAATTCAAATATATGAAGTTGCTCTCCGGTTTGTTCTTTGTCCAATATATTTATCCCACTCTTGTCCAGTAACATATATGTTGGGAATCAAGATAACTCAAAACATTGACTGGACTGTATCTTAGTATTCATGGTTCAAAGTCTCGGTATTGGTCCCGGTATCAGGCACCCAACTTTCAACTCGGTCGCGGTATCGGGCGATACGCATAAATATGCTATTTAGAGAGCGCAAAAAATTTCGAAAAAAATATAGAAAATTTTAAAAAAATAAGATTAACAATGTGGATTAATGAGATACATTCAAACCTATCATTCAATATGCATTGCATTGTAGAATTGGTTATACTGAAGCGCGACAAAGTTGTCAGATTCAATATTGCATAGTAAATCAATAATAATATTGAAAAACAATCTATTTCCACCAACAACAGTCCATGTTCCCACCAAATATCTAGTTTAGGAGCCATTCTACAAAATAAAAAAGGTACAAATGTTATTTTTTTTATTATGTTATTTTGTTCAAAGTTATTAAAAAATAACTCTACTAAAAAAATAAGTCTACTTTTATTTTTTAGTGGAGTACTTTTTCTTAAAGGATGCAAATGTTATTTTTTACAAGAGTTAATGTTGTAAAAAATAACTAAACTAAAAAAAAACATTTGCATCTTTTTTTTCAAAAAAACTATATTGTTATTTTCGTTTGTCGCTGGCGCGGACCTTTAAAAATAAGAGGATATTAGTTAAATGGGTGTTTGAAGATTTTTTTGAAACATTCAACTTTTATTTTTTAGTAGATTTTTTTTTAAAAGTATGCAAATGTTATTTAAAAATGTTAACTATGGTAAAAAAATACAATTTAGAGTTATTTTTTTTTAAAAAGGATGCATATATTATTTATTTTTACAAAAAAAATACAAACATTCTTTACAAAAAAATATAAACACATTCTTTAAAAAAACAGGAAAGAGACATTCTTTTAAAAAACATTCAAAAAATAACATTCTTTTAAAACCATTTTTAAACACAACTTAAGTTAAAATAAAAAAGACAAACCTTTCTTTTAAAAGCTTTAAACCACTAACTCAAAAGAGAAACTTAAGTTAAAATTAAAAACACACAAAAAAATAACATTCTTTAAAAAACATTCTTTTAAAACCATTTTTAAACACACCAATTTAAGTTAAAATAAAAAGACAAACCATTCTTTTAAAACCACCGGCCCATTTTTAAACCACTAACTCAAAACTCAACTGGTGGAAGCAAATACCTAGGGCCGAAACATGAAAGAGAGAGAGAAATCCAGGGCTGAAAAAACTTTTGTCTCTTCTTCTTCTTCTTCTTCTTCTTCTTCTTCTTCTTCTTCTTCTTCTTCTTCTTCTTCTCCGGTCGGCTAATGAAAGGTTTCAGCTGCTTTTTTGGGGTGAAAATTGATGAGTATGAAGTTGTTTGCTGCTGCTTTATTTTATAGCTAAAGATCAGACAATTTTACAACACCCGTGACCCTATTTTTGTCCCAAGCTGTTAACAGGTAATTAATTACATTATTGGACAATATCATCAAGATTCCTTGTTTTTTTCCCCACTTTTTCAACATTTTCACTATTTTTCAACTAACTCGCCCGTGATGGTTTATATTGGCCGATATATCGGGCCTTCATCTCGGACCGCCAAATATATCGGCGAGTCAAGCAGATATCGTCCGATATTTATAGTTTTTCGAATCGTGACCCGGTATCGTTTCACCCCCTACCGATTTCGAGTCAACTCAGTCGATTCCGAGTCAACTAGGTCGATTCCGAGTTGACTCGACCGAGACTTTGAACCATGTTAGTATTAGCCTAAACTTATGCATGCTTAAGTTATAAAGAATTATATTTATAAAGAGTTAATGACAAAGACCAGGCAACCATGCAATAATTAAATCATTAACAACATATTATTGTGTTGGTCAAATTTTGTCATAAAATAGAGTGTTCCCCTTTGGCATAAAAGAATTCATAAGGACTAAAAATATAGCATTACTTCACAAACTTGTCGCATAAATCACCCCAAAATGTTGCCAAAATTCGAAATATGGATGAAACTAGTAAAAAATTTTTTTCGGTTCCATTATATAAAAATCTTAAAATCTAATATTTTACGTGAAAATAAAAGGGTGTAGAAGAATTGAAAGAGCACTTCAAGAACTCCAAGTTCCTTAGCAAGACGGAGGAGTGCTTTCCAGTTTTGTTTTCACCACCTCGAGATGGGCGACTTTTGAGTGACCCCATCCCCATCGTTGGTCGAGTCTTTCTCTCTCCTGATGCCGTCACTTCTTCTTCCTCTAAGTATCACCTAGAAGATGATGATGATGATCAACAACTACAAGATGAAGAAGAAAACAGTAATCTTATTAATGAGTATGCTGATGTGGACGTGAGTGCTGGCATAAGCAGCTACAGCTATGGTGCAACCAGCAACTATACTGAAAGGTGTCAATCTTAGGTGTGAAAGAAGATATTATTTTCAGTTTTTTGTTTTGTTTAACTTGTAGGAAGGTTGCGTAAATCTGAGTTGTATTTGATTTCATGTGATCACTACTACTATATATATGTTTGCCAACAACAGCATGCAATATCCAATGAGCCATCTTATCTCTTTCCTTTATTGATTGGGCACTTTGATGTGATTTAGGTGGGAAGAATGAATTGAGTGTTTTCATTGGCGTTTCAAAGCTAAATATAACACTGAAGAATTTATTCTGAAATCTACTGTAACAACATGATTGAGTTGTCGTGTCCTAAATTTATCTAATCAGAAATCTACTTTAAAGTGAACAAAGTAAATTAAATAGATTTAAATTCTAAGGTCTCCAAAATTCATATTCTAAACATATCTTTGACTTGCCTAATTTTGTGATCCTTTTTACTTTATCCCTTAATTTTGAATAGTCATTCGATGAAAAGTTTTTATGGTTTAAGTAATGTTATGCTAAGTTTTTTTACTTTGTTTCGAATGATAGGAAATTTTTGTAATATAAAAAATATGTTAAATAGAAAATGTAATTAACTCTCAGTCAACTAATGGTCTTGATCCAGTGGTATAAGACTGTCACTGGGACAGCCTTGGAGGTGGATTGGATTTGGTCCCCAGTTTAATTCTCGGCATTGTCAAAATAATGCTTGGCCAGCGAAAGCCACGAACCACGAATGGAAATTATTCGAGGTTCGTTCAGGCTGACCCGGACACTGCATGGTGTACTATAAAAAAAATTAACCCCTAGTTACTAAACATTAATTGTGTCATTTTTCTTTATCACATCTATAAGGAATTCTTATTTAGTATTTAGATTTGACATTAGATGCTTATGACTTGAAAACCCAGTGTTGAAGCTAGCCTTTGGTGAGGGAGCTATGGCCCCTCTACTTTGAACATTTTAGAAATATTGCCCCTTGTCTTATTCACACAATTTTTATCAACACAATATAACATTTAAGAATATAATTAACATATTATGTATTTCCCAATACGTAATATCATAATACTATTGAGATTATAATTAGTTTTGTATTATAGACAATTATAACTTCTTTAATTTTCGAGTTAATTACTTTTAGCATAAGATAATTATTTTTTAACCTTTAATTGTAAAAATAATTATCTTTCCCTCTAATATGGTATTACTAACTTCATCACTATTGATGCCTTTACATTTAACTAAAACATAGGGGCTTGGGTTCATCGTATTTATCAAAAGTAAAATCCTAATTTTTAACAAATCTTAATTCAAGACCGGGGGTAAGTAAAAAAAGGTTATGCATCACCTAATATAAAGAATCATGCTATAAGTGTCAAATAAGTCTCTGAAAACCTTCTCCAAAAGAAATAAATTTTTGTTCTTGGTGGGACTTATATCACAAGGTAACACTTAATAGGTAAATCAGAAAATAAGTGAAATTCACGCCAATTTTTGAAGAGGTTTTGGTACCCATATCATTATTCTAATATAAATATATTCTCGTGTTAGGCTTAAGTAATGTCATACGTGAGAGGCCAATTGAGACGTAAATTTTCCTATCTACAATATATAATATCCTGATATTCTTTCGCTTATAGCCACTTTATTTTCGATTGAATGTCCCAATAACTAATAAAGTGAGGTGAATAAAAAATATTTCAAAAATCAAGGTGAGTAAAGAAGGTGTATTATAAAACATTAGGAAAATAACGTTGGAGCATATAAGAAAAGAGTGTTAAAATGTCATTATATACTTGGAGCATCCACAATGGTGGATGCTCATGAAGGATATCTTTACTGAACCAAAAGCGCATTTGACATTCATGAGTACTAAATTTCCACAATAGTGAAGTAAGAGAATTTTTACAAATAGTTTTAACGAACTATAGTAATCCATAGGAAATAAAAACCATATTTTCTTACGAACAAAATTTGTTCGTATTACTTGTTACGAAGTAGTGTTGTTCGTAAGAATTCAAATATCTAATAAAGTTGATTATTTATATTTGATACTAACTTCCAACGAATTTCAGAAGTTTGTAAGAATTTCTACGGATAAATGAAGTTCGTAGGAACATTTGCAAATTCAGTAGCTATTCAGAAAATTTAGAGAACCACTGCCTATTCATCTACAAAATTTGTCCAATTCAACCCATCACCACAACTCTCAAAATTTGTAAATTTATAATTTCTGTCTAATTTTAGCATCCCTGCTGTGGATGCTCTTAGTTTGAAAAGCATGTAACACTCACTAAAGTATCTTTTTTAATTGAAATGCCTCTTTAACATATTGAGTTTGAAAATATTGTGATGAATATGATGGGAGTCAACTTTGAATCATACTTGCGTGACCTTATAAGTTGATATGGAGTGTAAATTTATCTCACGTGAGACTTATCTGTCCCTCGAACCCTTTATCTAGTTGAGGTATTAACTAATCTTTATCAAAAAGAAGAAACAGCTACAGGTGGAGATTAATAACTTGATATAAGTCTAATACTACATTGTTACTATATATATATATATATATATATATGTGTGTGTGTGTGTGTGTGTGTGTGTGTGTGTGTGTGTGTGTGTGACCTTGCTCAAGATATGGCCTGAAGTTCGAATCGTGGGAGAAGTTTTTCCATATATGGGGGTAAAGCCAATCGTCATTCATTTCTTCCAAATTCTGTAGTTAAGTGGGAGCCTTGTGCACTAAGTACAACCTTTTTTTTATTAATCAGAATGTTCTATAATCACACGCGCTGAATTTTCATTGAAAATTTTGGTCATTGTGAAATTGCCGTGTGGGTTCAAGTGTTTATTCCTTTCGGAGGATGAGTTTGGGGATATTTATAGGGAACAAAATATCTCCATACTCCGTGATGTTGATTTATGTAACAGATCAGGAAAGCATCTTTGGAACTGAAACAAATTCAGACTAAGCATTGATGTTTGTAGCTAACATGAATTAATTTGGATTTTAGGTTAAAGTTATGATGGGTTGGAAATAAAAATAGGTCAGAGCAACCCAAATGAGTATGGTATGTCTTTTCGTATAATGATACATAGGGTTGTTTAGGACCAAATTATCATGGGTTGAAACGATTGTTTTACCCTGTAAGTTTATACAAATGGTATACCCATAAGGACCGCTCTTGGAAGAGCGATGATGTATATAATGTTTCCTTTTTTTTTCAGAGGCTGTATGCTATTTGTTTTTATACTGTTGAGTGCATAGTATTGATTATACTATTGTTTTGGTGGACAATACATTACCTTATTATAAAAAGTAATTATAATGTGTAACTCGGTTGAAATAATTTTTTTTCCATATAAAACATATTTTTAAATATCCCTTTTATTTTTGTGAATTTTAAATTTATGCTAAACATCAGCTATTAATATAAATGTGTATTTTCATATGTGGCGACTTGTGTAGGAAAAATAGTTTTTTACCTCCAAAATGGTAAAATTTAAAGTTCATGCTAATACTATACTGTTCCTTGTAATACTCATGTGATGCATATGTACATGTGTTCATATGCACAATGTATCTTAAGTATTATTAGTATAGATAGGTTTGGCGAAGTTCATTATTTTATGGGTATTGAATCATTTAACCGCATAAAGTTTTTGGCTAATAATTATTACTTATTTATTGATCAAATAGTAATTTGTTTCTCAATGAAAAATGATGTGTTTTACGCGGAACGCTTGTCAGACCGTACTAAAACGTAATATTATACATTTGAATAGGATATATTTTTTTATTCTTTTAAAATATTTATTCTTTTTACAAGGTATTGCATGGTAACTCGGAAGTTAGTAGTGCGCGAAAGAAATGAGTTTTTGAATGATCCTTTTATGCATCTAGTTCCCTAGAGCAAAAAGAAAATTTTTGATATTTTGTATGTGGCTGTTATGCATTTGTACAATACAATTTCATAAAGAATATATTGTACTTGGGGCATCCGTGGAGCTCAAACAGAAAGAAATTGTAAGTTTACCAAATGCATGCCTCCACTGGTTGGCTTACAATTTTCAAAACTCTACAAATTGTGCCTTTTTCATTCCAACGTTTATACCAACTTTTGAAAACTATAACAACTAGACTTAAAGAGATTAGGGTGTAAATGAGTTGAGCCTAGGTGAATCTAAGGTTAATTCAAATTTCACTTAAAATGTTTAACATTCTTATAAATATGATTTGGCTTCAAATGCTTAACATTCTTATCAATTTAATCAATTTTTTTCTTATGAGTAGAACTTTTAGACGAACGAGTACGAGTTGACAAGGGTTGTTAATGGTTCTCCAATGGCACGAACTTTAGAAACACGTATGAAATCCGATAATCGTTCCACTGATGTAGAAGTGGGCAACCGCGAATGGTAAATGGTTTGGTGGGCTTCTATATTACACCTCATTGATATCACGTGTTGTGGATGCTTTTAGATTTTAGACCTTCCTGTCAAAAGCAAATTGACAGAGTAGGAGAGGCTTAGGGTTTGTTTAGTCGTCGAAAATAATTTTTCATTTCTATTTTTCATATTTTGTTTTATTGTTTGGCAAAGTATGCCTTCGAGATGGGAATAAGTATGTGATTTAATGGAAAATTGTTTTCCATCTTATATTAATTTGAAAATCATCAAATAAATGTTTTTTTGAATAGCTTAAGTTGGAAAACATTTTTTCACTCATCCTTCCCATTTTAGTGGCATATTGGCAAACATTTTGCTTCAAAAAGTGGCAACAAAAAATAAAAAACAGTTCTTCACATCTAAACTTGCCCTTGATATCTTAGGATAAACTTGGTTAAAGATATGAAAAATAAAACATTTGAAATATTTTACCTGCAAAAGTTTTAAAAAATGTATGTTTTCCATGACAAACATTATGCACTACCGAAACATCAAACACTGGCATAAGTTTATCCATGAAAAGAGACGAGACATGCAGAAGGGGTGGAGTGTAATGATCTAAAATTTTAGCACTCTTACATGTCTTGATATACATTCATGATATGGGATTCAATAATGTTATGGGAATAAAATACTACTACATATCCACAAATCTAGGAAAAATATTTTTCATACAGGAGAGAATACATTTGTAGTGTTAAGAACTACGTTGTTCAAAAGGAAAAAAAGCTAAAAGTAAGCAGTGGATTAGGTCAAAACACTGCACAGATTACTGCCTTTATTATTATTAGCACAATTCAAGATAAAATTATGGAAAAGAAGCTACATTGTATAGTTCTTTTAGTAGAGCACCTAGTTATATGGCATTTGATGACCATGTAATGTGTAGTGTACTTTCTTGGGAAATTTTCAGCGAAAAAAAGCATGAAAAAGAAAGATATGTAGAGTTTGATAGTGATTATAGCACTGATCCTCAGCTGGGTCACCCAATATCTTCTGTGTAAAAGGATGATCCCATCGGGAGCTCGGTTATCCACAGATATACACTTAAATGGCGTGAAAGAGATATTTCACTGCCACATGTGATAACAGTGGTGAAATGGCATCTACGATTGGTTGTAAAAGTTTTGTCCTTGTGAGTTGTGACGTATCATCACCACCTCTTGTCAGAGGGTGGCAGAGTGGTGGAGACGAAAGGCTTCCTCTTTCTTTGCTTTATATGTTTACCATTGACTCTTCAAACTTCTCCATGTGAATTAAAGTTTTTGAGCCATTTTGAAAGGGTAAGGATAAATACACTAAATTTTTTAATTCAAAACATCACATATAAATTAAATATACATTTTACTAACCACATTAAAAAATTTGTATCTTTTTTTTCTTTCAAAATATATAATATAGTTCCAAATAAACAAGAAATTTCACACATACTAACACCACAAACTCAACATCACACCATACAAAATCTCAAAACTTTTCAACTCTAAAATAACCTAACTATTTCAACTTGTTAATTTGTCTCCCAAAGTCCAAAAATACATTTCAATAGTCCTTAAAACACCTCTAAAAAGTATATAATGTCTAAAACTATTTATAAAACAAAGGTCAGATTAAAAAAAATTGGGTCTGCTGTACTTACGGCTCCCTGCCGTCGTAAGTGACGAGTAGTTTCGGTGCAATGTAATTGTAAGTTATTTTTCCACGGTTGGAAGTGACCGTGAAAATATTTGTTACGATGTCAAGTGGATTACGGTGGAAAGAAACTGAAAAAAATAAATCACGGTGGGATGCAACCAAATGAACCTATATATGGTGAAATTAAACCGAGCTAGACCAACACTACGGTGGCGTGAAACCGTAGGTTCAGGTTTCGTAGATTTTTTATTTTTATTTTAAAATCCTAGTTTGTTCATTTCCTTTTTTATTCAATATATTATTATAGTACGATTTGTTAAATGGGTCTATATTTGGCTTTGTAAGGTTGAGAGATAGGTTTGGGAGGGAAGTTAGATAGAGAGAGGAAATAGAAAAAAATGAGGTTTGTTTGATGTTGCGTTTGGATAGGTTTTGGATTTTTATATGGGATAAGGTTAATGTGGTGTTGCGTTTGTTTGGTGCTTTCTACAAATATTGGATACTTATATGGTGTTTTGTACAAAAGGGTGTTTTGGAGTAAAATTTTTGGTGTATTTATCAGGACCCATTTTGAAATAATAGATGGAAGAAATGATAGAAAAACAAAGACTCATGTTATATATAAAAAAGCTAAAATAAAATAAAATAAGAAGATAAAAATACTCCTTTTGTAATATAATTAATAGTGACGTTTTCCTAGATAGTTTATTCCAAAATAATCACTGTGTTTCCTAAAATAATATATAAATGACCATTCCCAAGGCATGGAACAAATACAATAATGGTAATTTGCACTATCAATTTGTTGATTTTGGCTCTCAAGAACATGAATAGAACTTAAAGAGTTGTTTTAAATAAGAAAACTCTGGCATAAAACGCTCTTGAATGTTTTTGATTAGGAAAAATATAGTTATTCTTGAGGAGGTAGACCAACCATCTCGGGAATGATACGTGAATATTACAATGCAATGGGATTTTTTCGTTTATTTTTTAAATCTTTGTATAATTTCAATTGTTTTGTTAAATTTAATTTTGGGTCACCTTTAATTAAATTCAGTTACCGATCAAATTCAATTTAATACAAATAAAGGAAACAAGGACATAGTATCAAGCGAAAATAAATGCATATGCATAACAAACATCTCTACTACTATAAAGGAGGGGAGTTGTTGTTTAACTATCAAATCTCTAAAATACCCTCATTATAATCTCTAAAATACCCTCATTATTTTTAAGATACCTATACTATCCCCTGATAACCCCTCATAGAAAGAATGCTACCCCTGCTCCTCATACAACAAATGCCCTGATACTCCTCATACAACAAATGTTCTCTCCAAAAAGAATGCTACCCCCTCATACTCCTCATACAACGAATGTTCTCTCCAAAACCCTCATAGCTCGGTTGCTTATCGGAAATTAATGAAAGAACCTTGATACTCGACATTCATCCATTGTATCTGTTAATTGATTTTCTACATTCATTCATACTCTGAAATGGAATTGGAATCATCAACTATCAGGAGTCCAGTAGCTTGTTCGTATATAAGCTACCTCATTTCCTTCATTATTGGTATCGATTCCTCTTGCCAAAAAAGGTCAGTTCTATTACTTCCCTCTATAATTTTTGGTTGCATGCTGTTTTTCATGCTTTTAATCGACATCTATTTTACCTAAAGTTTAACATCTAAGATTTAATTTAACGAGAGTTAAATTGCCAAAAATTTACTTTGTGAATCATTGATGATCCATACTGTATAATACCTGACTTTTTGGTGTGTAATTGTAAGGAACCAAACTTATTGGATTTCCTAATTTTTTCATTTTCATAAAATGTAGTTTTTTTATTTTATTTTTGTCATGAAAATTTATTTTGCCAAAACTTAGTGATCTAAATGTAATTTTAAAAAATACATAGATTATATTTTCAATTTTTCAAATAAACACTTCATTTAACTGAACATTACACCTTCAATGAACTTCAGAGGCCTAATTGCATGCACTGCAATAATTCGAATACTGTACCTGTCTTTGATTCAGTTTCTTTATGTTCTGTGTTTATCTCTTGTAGGTTTTTTCTGCATGCATTGGTGTCAATTTCATCGAAAAATATAAAAAGAAGCCGAAGAGTAATAATAAGAGGTAACTTATTTGGATGCTTAACTATACTTTTATCTTGCCTAGCATTTTCTTTGTCATGTGAGTAACTATAATTCAAAATCATCAACCTGATTTTTCTCTGGTCCCAATACCTGATTTTTCGAAAATCAAGATGCTAATATGAATGTGGGGTTATTGGGGGATGTCTTTGTATACTGGTTACATCTTTCTCTGTTATGGACATTGATTTTGATGTTTTGAAGTGCTATTTGATATTGTGAAATTCTTTGAATAACTTCGCTTTAATTTTGTTTTCTTTAAGATACACACATTTGATTCTTTGGAGAACACTCTAAAGTGGCATTGACCTCTGTGAATACATTTTAATCAACCGAGACAAACAAAATATAAGTTTAAAAATAGCAATATTAAAAAATCATATGAAGGATATGGTTTTGATAAATTCATGGGTAAGTTGAATAAAACTTACGGGATAATCATATGAAGGATATGGTTTTTTTTGTTGCGACAGTCTTTCATCACTCATTCGTGCAAACTCAATTTTGTCCCGCCAAGTTTTCGGCTTCAATATTCTAACCTCACCAACAACTTTTTCCTTTAATCCACCTAGGAATGACCCAATCAATTCCTTTTGCAGCCAACCCACCACACGATTGTCTATGCGCTGAAATTCACGTTCATAATCTCGAAGGGTCCCCATTTGCTCAATTTAGACAACGATTCATTAAATTCCTTGTACTTTGTGGGCCCAAAACATCTCAGCAGCCGTGTATCAAAACTTACCATGTAATTGCAATGCCTTCAATCTCATAAGTTTGTTGCAACCATTGGCTTCTTTGCGGTAGAAACAAAACCAAGAGAATTCCTTTCGGTAAGAATAAAAGCACAGGACAGTTAGACTAAAGCCTAGCGCTCCCCCCCCCCACCCCACCCCCCCCCCCTCCACACACACAATTTCATTGCTGCAGAGTACTAGAAATACAAGTAAAACATTAAAATGAATGCAAGGGGAATAGGAGAAAAAGGAAAAAATGAAGATAGTTAAAGAGTTCTTAGTAAAAGAAAATACATATTTAGTTGTGTTACAAGAAAAAAAAATGGCATCAAATTTATAGGACTGTTTGGGGAGTGATTCTCTTAGCGTTCTTGCCATCAGAAGGGAGGATGAATGAAGATAGTTAAAGAGTTCTTAGTAAAAGAAAATACATATTTAGTTGTGTTACAAGAAAAAAAAATGGCATAAAATTTATAGGGCTGTTTGGGGAGTGATTCTCTTAGCGTTCTTGCCATCAGAAGGGAGGATGCAGCGTATCTCGGTCATTTGAGATGTGAGGTTCGTGGAGGTGTCCAAGTGTTTGTTAGGAGAGTTATGGAGGGAGGGAGAGGATTGGTGAATATATTATATTATTGAACTAAGTTTATCGTTAGTTTTTTTTATGTAATTATTTTATGGACTTTGACTTGCTATTAGCCCACCCCTTTGAGTAATCATGTTCCACCCTTCACTTGATTTTACATCAACCAGAAGCTTTCCCCTATCAAAACAGAATTTTAGACCTCTTTTAATAGCTAAAGCCTCAGGCTAGAGGCTTATACCATTAGACTCATAGCTATAATAAGCTCAAACAAATCTACATTGATTATTTCTTATGATTGCACCCTGCCCCGTATGGCCATTTGCATCAGACTTACCCCTGGAATTGAGAGTAATTTTGCTCAACCTTGGATTCTTCCAATAAGATATTTCATAAGATCATATTTACTGAATTTTGTCTAGCTTGATAACCTGATAACTTTCTTGATTAACCTCCCTTTTTTCCACTTCTGAACACAGTATTCTTGAGTATATCTGATATTCTATTGATATTATTTTTAATGATAATACCATGATGCATCTTTTTATCTTCAAAGACTGCCTTATTCCTACTAATCCATATTCCCCACAAGATTCTTAGATGAATGACTTTATATAACCACTTTGAGAGATCTGATTTCTGAGCATGAATCCACCATTAAATAAAACTCCCATGGAAAGAAGAAGATTTCCTTACCACTCCCATCAAATTACAAAAATATTTCCACACTTTAACAGCAATCGAACCTGGCAGAAATAGATGAGAAGAGTATTCATTTATCCAACATTTTTTATATTCTCTTCAAGAGGAACACAATTAAACAATAATTTCCAAAAGAAACCTGATATATTAGGAGAAATTTTAGGATCCCAGATATACTTATGGGATAAAGAAATAATATTATAGTTTCTCAGTTTGTCATAGGCAGAATCAAATGTGAAATTCCCAATGTTAGAAGTTTGATGAGGTTCCCATTAGATATATCTACATTCTCTTTCAATTTATCCCGAACAGATCTAATTCTTCTATAAGCCAAAGATCCATACCTGCTATTGGCACTAACATATCGGACATTCATAAACTCAACCCAAAGCCCTGCAAGTGTTGTTGAGTGGTAGCAGTAGGTAAAACATTATTATGGTTTTCACCTTCCCGCTCGATTGAAAGAGCTTTGTCAGAGGTCAGGGAACTCTGGAATTGCCATGGATATGCCATAGGATGGTTTGGAGGTGTTATGAAATGATATCCATTTAAGCTGATGATTAGATTACCTATGGATGCCATTTTAATTCAGACTGAAGTCTGATGTGTACGTCATTAAAGGGAGATGTCGGTACAGTGGTCTCTGATCTTGGTTACGAAGACATGTTGGAACAATTGAGAACTTTGGGAAATTATGGAGGTTCCTGAGGCTTGCTACAGTACAGTAGTTATTTTTTTAAGGTTATGAAGGTCTTGTGGGGGGGGGGGGGGGGTCTAAGAAGTCTTGGAATACCAGTGGTTGGATATGGTATCATCAATATCCCTCACAATCCTTACATTTTTGAATATATTATTTACTCACATGCTTCTACTCATGTATGGGGCAACTTACATTGCAACTCTTCTTTGACTCATAGACTTCAGTGGACTTTTGGATTTTATTTAGATATGATATATGACCTCGATCAAGTTTAGGATGAAGTCCCTTTGCCCACATATTTTTTCCCACATTTCCTCCACTTATTCTTCCACACACCTGTGTTCAGGGATATGACCACTGTGTACCATTTTTTTTGTTTTTTATGGTCGTACGCATAATTTGAAAGCCTCCATGCACATGGACTTTGGAGATATCATATAATGTATTTCTTCATTGTAAAATCATTTTTTATAAATTAATTTTGATATCTTACTTCTCCTTGAAAATAAATTAGATCAATGCTATTAGCCCACCCCTTTGAGTAATCCTGTTCCACCCTTCGCTTGATTCTACATCAACCAGAAGCTTTCCCCTATCAAAACAGAATTTTAGACCTCTTTTAATAGCTAAAGCCTCAGGCTAGAGGCTTATACCATTAGACTCATAGCTATAATAAGCTCAAACAAATCTACCTTGACTATTTCTTATGATTGCACCCTGCCCCGTATGGCCATTTGCATCAGACTTACCACTGGAATTGAGAGTAATTTTGCTCAACCTTGGATTCTTCCAATAAGATATTTCATAAGATCTTCTTCACTGAATTTTGTCTAGCTTGACAACCTGATAACTTTCTTGATTAACCTCCCTTTTTTCCACTTCTGAACACAGTATTCTGTAGTATATCTGATATTCTATTGATATTATTTTTAATGATAATACCATGATGCATCTTTTTATCTTCAAAGACTGCCTTATTCTTACTAATCCATATTCCCCACAAGATTCTTAGATGAATGACTTTATATAACCACTTTGAGAGATCTGATTTCTGAGCATGAATCCACCATTAAATAAAACTCCCATGGAAAGAAGAAGATTTCCTTACCACTCCCATCAAATTACAAAAATATTTCCACACTTTAACAGCAATCGAACCTGACAGAAATAGATGAGAAGAGTATTCATTTATCCAACTTTTTTTATATTCTCTTCAAGAGGAACACAATTAAACAATAATTTCCAAAAGAAACCTGATATATTAGGAGAAATTTTAGGATCCCAGATATACTTATGGGATAAAGAAATAATATTATAGTTTCTCAGTTTGTCATAGGCAGAATCAAATGTGAAATTCCCAATGTTAGAAGTTTGATGAGGTTTCCATTAGATATATCTACATTCTCTTTCAATTTATCCCAAACAGATCTAATTCTTCTATAAGCCAAAGATCCATACCTGCTATTGGCACTAACATATCGGACATTCATAAACTCAACCCAAAGCCCTGCAAGTGTTGTTGAGTGGTAGCAGTAGGTAAAACATTATTATGGTTTTCACCTTCCCGCTCGATTAAAAGAGCTTTGTCAGAGGTCAGGGAACTCTGGAATTGCCATGGATATGCCACAGGATGGTTTGGAGGTGTTATGAAATGATATCCATTTAAGCTGATGATTAGATTACCTATGGATGCCATTTTAATTCAGACTGAAGTCTGATGTGTACGTCATTAAAGGGAGATGTCGGTACAGTGGTCTCTGATCTTGGTTACGAAGACATGTTGGAACAATTGAGAACTTTGGGAAATTATGGAGGTTCCTGAGGCTTGCTACAGTACAGTAGTTATTTTTTTAAGGTTATGAAGGTCTTGTGGGGGGGGGGGGGGGTCTAAGAAGTCTTGGAATACCAGTGGTTGGATATGGTATCATCAATATCCCTCACAATCCTTACATTTTTTAATATTTTATTTACTCACATGCTTCTACTCATGTATGGGGCGACTTACATTGCAACTCTTCTTTGACTCATAGACTTCAGTGGACTTTTGGATTTTTTTTAGATATGATATATGACCTCGATCAAGTTTAGGATGAAGTCCCTTTGCCCACATATTTTTTCCCACATTTCCTCCACTTATTCTTCCACACACCTGTGTTCAGGGATATGACCACTGTGTACCATTTTTTTTGTTTTTTATGGTCGTACGCATAATTTGAAAGCCTCCATGCACATGGACTTTGGAGATATCATATAATGTATTTCTTCATTGTAAAATCATTTTTTATAAATTAATTTTGATATCTTACTTCTCCTTGAAAATAAATTAGATCAAAGAGTTATCTTTATCTATTTAAAATCCCTAAATGATATTTGATTTTAAATCCCAGATATCTAATAGGCCCTTTTTGGAAACCAGTTAATTCAATCACTATATTTTTAACATCCATGGCTTTATTTAAGAGAAGGCACGTAAAGGTGGAAGGAAGATTATTATCCAAAACACAGAATACTCAATAACCCGTGTTAAAATTCAATGAAATAACTAAATTTCTTATACTATTCTAAATTCAGACACCTCTTTGCATACTGTTTGACATATTGTTTAAGGTTGAACCTAGCTATGATGTTTTCGCGATTTTGGCAATTGTCTTCAATTTAGTTTAATTACTTTGTAGCTTTCTCCGGAGGATATTTCAGGTACTACCAAATTGATTACAAATCAGGTATTTTAAGATAATAAGTTTTATGCCTCTTCATATTAATCTTCTTAGTAAGTTATTTGTTTTTATTCTACCAAATACTAACGCAATTATACCACATCACCCCAAACAATACTCTCTACTAAAACCGAATAAAAAATATCCTTACTTTTTGTTATTTTAAAATTATTAGTCAAACTTCAAATGTTTTAACTTACAAACACCAATAATGTAAATTCTCTCCATGCATTTAACAATCCATATTTAATGTAATGATTTCATTTCCTCTTCGCTTCATTATTTTATTTTTCTCTAAACTCTTAGGTTTATCTATTTGGAAGATTATACATTTATTTTATTTTTTTATTATTTTTCGCTAATCTCTTAGTTTTATCTATTTGGAAGTTTATACATTTATTTTATTTTTTAAAGTTATACTGACTCGACGTTACTCATTATTCAAATGATATTGAACTATTTCAAAATCACCAAGTAAACAATATACAGAAAATATCCTTATTTTTAGAAATTTTAAAAAAATGAGTCAAAGTTCAAATGTTTTAACTTACAAACACCACTAATGTAAATTCTCTCCATGCATTTAACAATCCATTTCTAATATGATGATTTCATTTCCTCTTCGCTTCATTATTTTATTTTTCTCTAAACACTTAGGTTTATCTATTTGGAAGATTATACATTTATTTTATTTTTTTATTATGTTTCTCTAATCTCTTACTTTTATCTATTTGGAAGATTATACATTTATTTTATTTTTTAAAGATAAAAAAGTAAATATGAAATATACGTGCCATTTACATGAAGTTATTTAAATTAAAAAATGTATTTCCTTACATCTATTTTCACCATTCTTATACTTAATTACAATTTTCTTTAAAATTATAAAATCATTAAATTACATTTCTCATGCTCCTTTGTTACTAAACTTATTAAATATAATCTTTCAGACACATCATCTCCCAAATTCTTAGGAATGTCGTCCGTTCAACCATCCGAAAATGTATCTGCGAAAACAAATACAAGGAAAAGACAAAGAATTACGTGGTTACTTCGAGCTCAATTAAAAATATATTTTACGTTTAAATAAATCGTCTTACACTTAAGAAACAGATATTTAACTATACAATTGCTCTGATGTTAGGAGAAACCATATATGAACCCCTCTGCTCTACGTTGCTAGAACTTGAACTGGCTCCCGATTGCCATCACTGCAATGCAAAAAGATTCCAATACGAAACACCAACATTTTGTTGTCAAAAAGGTCAAATCTCCCTCGCTCAAACTTCAGTCCCCGAGGTTCTATTGGATCTTTTCACATCAAATTCTTCTGAATCAAGAGAATTTCGTGCTAATATCAGAGCTTACAATAGCATATTTGCCTTCACCTCATTTGGAGTTACTCTTGACAAGCAACTAGCTTCATCAAGACGTGGTGTATACACATTTCGAGCTCAAGGCAAAGTTTATCATCACTTACCCTCATTGGGACCCAGCAACAACCCCTGTTATTTCCAACTCTACTTCCATGACACTAGCAATGAGGTTCAAAATCGAATGGGAATCTTACCAGCGTTATCCTTAAACGTTGATATAGTGGAAAAGCTCTTGAATGTACTAAATCAAAATCCATACGCTCAATTTTTACGACGATTAAAGGACTACCCTTCACTCGATGCACTTCAAGTTCAAATCAATAAACATGTTAACCTTGATCAACGTGTTTACAATGCGCCTACATCCGATGAAGTTGCTGCAATATGGATTGAAGGAAACAATGCAAATATTCCTTTCGAGCGAGACATCATTATCGTGTCGCACTCCGGTCAACGACATCAAATAAAGCACTACTTTGGATGTTACGACCCATTACAGTACCCATTGCTTTTTCCAAGAGGAGAGGTTGGATGGCATCAAGACATAAGGCGCAAAAATGATACCTCAGCTAACACATCTACAAACATCCAGGGATCCATACCTGAAATCACATGTACAGAGGACATTTTATCATCGGAGCAAGAAGGTATAAATTTAACATAATTATATTTTAAAAATACCATTCTTAAATTAAATTTTTTTTACGTTAAACAATAATTCAACGTTTCCTTTTTCCATAACCATACACTCTTCTAGGTGTTCATCGAGAGAACTCATCTAAAGTATCATGTCGAGAATACTACGCACACAAATTGCAGATCAGAAATAATAGACAATCAACGTTGTTATTCGCTGGAAAGCTACTACAACAGTATTCAATCGACATGTATATAAAGTTAGAAACAACCCGACTTGACTTTTATCGTACGCAATAGAAAAAAATCAGAGGTGAATTATACCAAGGGTTGGTCGACAGCGTCACAGCAGGTGAAACAAGAGCAAGCAAAGTTGGTCAAAGAATTGTTCTCCCAGCATCATTCATTGGTGGACCTCGAGATATGCGGCGTAGATACTTGGATGCAATGGATTTAGTTCAAAGATATGGGAAACCATATTTATTCATCACAATGACTTGCAACCCTGAGTGGAAAGAAATCATTGACAATCTTCATCCAGGTCAAGTCCCTCAGGATCGTCCTGATCTAACTTCGAGAGTATTTCGAGCTAAATTAAAGGACTTAAAGGATCAACTTTTTAAGAAAGAAATATTTGGAAAGGTAGCAGCGCATGTACATGTAATCGAATTCCAAAAGAGAGGATTGCCACATGCTCATATTTTGGTAATTCTGCAACAAGATTACAAGCTCAATACTCCAGATAGTTATGATAAATTCATTTCTGCAGAGATACCGGATGTTCATGACTACCCATTACTTCATTCATTAGTCAACAAACATATGATGCATGGTCCCTGTGGAGAATTGAACCAAAATAACCCCTGTATGATAAATGGGAATTACAAATTCCATTACCCTCGCGAATTCGCATCATCTACCTGTCAAGGCCAAGACTCATATCCTGTTTATAGACGCAGAAATAATGGAAGACAAGTACGCGTGCGCAACAAGTTGTTAGACAATCGATGGGTTGTTCCTTACAATCCATATCTCCTTACAAGATACAATTGTTATATCAACGTTGAAGTGTGCTCGGGGTTAAAAGCAGTGAAGTACCTTTACAGGTACATTTACAAAGGGCATGATAAAGTGGCAGTTCATGTTTCATTCGTTGAAAATGACAGAACCACTATTGACGAGATCAAACAATTCCAAGATGCAAGATGGGTATCAGCACAAGAGGCCATTTGGAGAATTTTTGAATTCGAGCTAAATGAAATCAAGCCATCGGTGATAAACCTTCAACTCCACTTGCCCAATAAGCATACTGTCACTTACGGGGAGAACCAAAGCTTAAATAATGTGCTTGACACACCCAACATTAGCAAGACAATGCTAACAGAATTCTTCAATATGTGTTCAAGATTCAGCGAAGCATGTCAATATTTGTACAAGGAATTCCCCGAACACTACGTATGGGATAATAAAGCAAAAATCTGGTCTAAAAGGAAGAATAAACTCAATGCAATTGGACGTGTGAATGGTGCAAATCCTGTAGAAGGAGAACGTTATTACCTACGACTTCTTCTAAATCATATTCGGGGGCCAACATCATTTGAAGACCTTCTAACTTATGATGGAATCACTTACTTGATATTCAAAGAAGCCTCGCAAAAACGTGGACTCCTAGAATCAGATGATAGCATTGCAGATTGCCTCGCCGAAGATGCCACTTTCCAAATGCCTGAAGCACTAAGAAGATTGTTCGCAATTATTTTAGTTTATTGCGAGCCCTCCAATGTGAGAAAACTATGTGAAACAAACTTTGAGTTTTTGTCCGAAGATTTTCAAAGAATACACCCAAATTCGTTGGCTTCCCAAAAAGATGGCACATTAAATAGCATCAGCGTCTTTCTAGATTCAATGGGAAAATCAATTAAAGACTTTGACTTGCCTCCAATTAGCGGTATACAATTATCATCCAATATCACAAATAGAAGAGAAATTACAGATGAAATCCACATCGAGACACCAGAAGAAGACTACCAATTCTGTACGCATTTAAACGAAGACTAACGACATGCGTACTTGGTTATACTCGAGAGGGTGATGGCTGGAAATTTGGGTTCCTTCTTCGTTGATGGTCCAGGAGGAACTGGAAAGACATATCTTTATAGAGCATTACTTGCGGACATTAGAAAGAAAGGTATGATTGCACTAGCTACAGCAACATCAGGAGTAGCTGCATCATTATTACCTGGAGGTAGAACTGCACATTCTCGCTTCAAAATACCTATTCTAGCCACTGAGACAAGCTTATGCAACATTCCCAAGAAAGTGGCACAACAGAACTCATACGGCAAGCACGAATCATAATTTGGGATGAAGCACCAATGGCAAAGCGATTCGCAATTGAAACTCTTGATAGAACATTAAAGGATTTAATGGATAGTGTTGAACCTTTTGGGGGAAAGGTCATTGTCTTTGGTGGAGATTTCAGACAAGTCCTGCCAGTAGTACGCCGAGGGTCAAGACTAGAAACAGTAAACTCTAGCATTGTGATGTCACCGCTTTGGAATACAATGCATGTATTACCTTTGACATTGAATATGCGTGCCAGAAATGATCAACAATTCAGTGAATTCCTTCTAAGAATTGGCAATGGGACGGAATCATCAACACATGATGATCTGATAAGTCTTCCGGATGAAATCGTAATACATCCATTAGAAAACAATTGTCCCGAACAATCTCTCATTGACTTTATCTTTCCATCATTAAATATCAATGCGACATTGCCAAATTTCTTGATGGATAGAGCAATTCTTGCCACAACAAACGAACACGTTGACTCCATCAATGATATGATGATTGATATGTTCCCTGGAGAGTTGACGAACTTAAATAGCTTTGATGAAGCTGTAGATGACACGCACAACTACTACCAAGAAGAATTTTTAAATTCTTTAATGCCTAATGGATTGCCACCACACACACCGAAACTTAAACCGAATTGTCCAATCATTCTTCTACGGAATATAAATCCTTCAATTGGATTATGTAATGGAACAAGAATGTTGTACAAAGGTTCTTCGAACAATGTCATACACGTGGAAATTTCAGTGGGCCAGCATAAGGGCAGAAATGTTCTCTTGCCACGCATTCCATTATCACCAGCAGAAAATGAGGGATACCCTTTCCAGTTCAAGAGAAAACAATTTCCTATTCGTTTGTGTTTTGCTATGACAATAAACAAATCCCAGGGACAAACAATAGGTAATGTTGGAGTGTACTTACCGACAAACGTCTTCTCACATGGCCAACTGTACGTTGCATTATCGAGAGGGACTTCAATGGCAACCACAAAAGTACTTCTCCAATCTGAAAAGGCAAACAAAAATAATGTCACAAAAAATATCGTTTACAAAGAAGTTTTATTGGCATCAAGGTACAATAGAATTTATTATCCCTCTCATTCACTAAAACATTCATTACTATAGCACATTTTTTTTCAAAATAAATTCATTTATTATCACTTTACATTAATTAACTATACATAATGTCATCATTTTTTAATAGGCCCAAAACTTACTGATTCCATGGCGTCAACGGAAGTCGAAATTGAGGACTACAAAATGATCAACAATCTACAACGATTCGAATCAAAGTGGCAAATTGTAGCTCAAGTCATGCGAAGAAGCAATATAGACTCTTACAACAACTCAAAAGGAGGTGGAACAATTTTAAAAATTATATTGATGGATGAAGAGGTAAAAAAATTTCATCATAAATTATTTCAAATAATTTATATCATTATGTTATATAACACAAATTTAATCAACTAAAAATATATACAGGGCACTAATATTCAAGCAGTCGTATGGAATGAAGATATACAAAGACTGGAAGGGTTGCTTCAAATTCAAAAACAATATTCCATTACTAATGGTTTGGTCAAGGGAGTCAATGATGCTTACACAACAGTTCATGACAAAATGGAGCTTTCATTCAATAAATACACAGAGATCGTTGAACGACCCCGTAATTTCAAATTCCCGTCATCATTCTACAAATTCACCTCATTTGATGATTTGATCGCTCAGACGGAGGAAGATAAAGCATATGGTATTTATTACTAAATATAGTTCTACAAAACAATGGTACAATTTCTAATATTATCTTATTGATAATTCCTCAACATACAGATGTCATTGCATTTGTCATAAATGTGAAACCAAGGAGGACAATTACAAAACCATCAAACTCTGCTAAAATGATTCTGCGTGATATAACACTCCGAGATACAAAGTATGCATTCTAAATTTTAATCTATCGATTAAAAAAAATTAATTAAACTTGACTCTAATATTTCTCATTTATATTCATAGTCCTTCATACAAAATTTAAGATTATTATTTATTATTTATGACAGGTTTCAATCAATCAAATTCACTCTATGGGGTGACTTAGCAGAGAATGAAGCCGAAAAACTAAGTGAATTAACAACAACATTTCCTATAGTAGCAGTTTCGAAAGCTAAACGTTCATCATACGAAGGTACAACACTAAATATCATATCGCCAACAATTAATAATAATCCTACTAACACAAAATAAATAAATAAATAAATTCTTTACAGGGGAGTACAGCTTGAGCAGTGTATCAAAGACTACAATTCAGATTGACCCCGATATCATACAAGCTACCGAATTAAAGGAGTGGTTAGACACTTTTTTTCAAAAAAATTAATACTTCTCCCTTATATATAATAACTTCAAAAATGTGAATTACAGGTTGTCAACTTCATCATCATCCCCACATTTCAACAAATTTTCTTCGCCTCACCAAAAAATAATTAACAATGCGGAACCAGTTTCTATTCGGGATATTATTAATGGACTCCCATCAACGACTGAGGTAATGATTCATTTACTGTGATTCCCTTATACGTTTTGAATATCCTTAATTTAATAAAATAACATATCCAATTTTTGACAAACCACAGAATCTTTTCTGCTCTTTTGTTGGAATGATTATGGAGGTTAAAAACAAAGAAACTCCATGGTATGATGCTTGCAATATATGCAACAAAAAGGTCACGGTTCAAAATGGAATAGCCACATGCTTAAATTGTGGTTCTTCAAATTCAAATTACACAACGAGGTAAATTAATAAGATCAACAATCATTCAATATTAATGATAAACCTCATATATAAAATGTTCTTAATACATTATTGAAAAAAATATAAGGTACCTACTTCAATTTGTCGTCCAAGACGAAGATGAAAGAGCATCAGTGACACTATTCGAGGAAGCAGAATCATTCATAGGCTGCAACATTCCAAATTTCATCGCTTCTAAAGACAAGGTATTATCATTCTTATTTACAATTCCAATTCATACATTTATTCAATAACATGAATAACATTTATATTTACTTGAGAATCATATAAATTATATGCTTTACACAGGGAATTCTCCACTCAGACTATGTTCGAAAGTTATATACGTGCATTGGGAAAATATTCAGATTCTACATTAAAGGGAAATCACTGAAAGCATCCGATCGAAAACTTGCACGTTTTGTAGCTCTGAAGATTGAAGAGGAAGAAGAGCCATCAAATCCTAACAAATGTCAAAAAAAACATATTTGACGATTACATTTCAATTTTTTACCCTTATGCAATTTACACATCATGTAACTTTAATTTATGGATATTGATTTCAACTATTAAGTCATAATGCATGATATTTAGCGTCAACATAACTACATTGTTCGTTACTTAACTTAATTAAAGATATGTAATTCCTACATTATTATTGATGATTTCATTCATACAGACAAACATCGGAACTCGCCCACACGTGCAACGCACGTGGGCACATCTAGTAATTTTAACTTCAAACATAAAAATTAAATGTTCGGGATACATAATTGATAGAAAAAAGGAAAAAAAAAATCATAAAAGTGAAATGTGGAACGTTGCCCTAGCTACTGTGCGACTATCGACTGACTAATGTGGTTGCCATATACCTCCCAACATGTGGTGTCCAACAAATCATATAGATGCGTCATGAGGGAGTCGCCCCAATCAAATCCACCCAAATGATATAGGTGAATTGCCAGTTCCAATAAACATACATTGAGGGTCCCATTGCTAATTGTGAAGGAAAACTGACATAGAAGGTAAAACATAAAAGTTTGAAGGTAACCCATATGATTATCGGGTGCCAGGTTATCCCTGACCCTATTCTTTAACATCCAAAAATATTTTTGCTAATGCAATGCCCCAACCCGACTTTATGGATTATTCGTAGTCAACCCGGTCCAATCCGAGCGTGAGGTGTGAAGTACAATGAACCAACTTATATAATTAACATTTTACTTGTTTAACATGCGACTCTAGTTTCAAATAAACTATGTGAGGGACCTATGGGGAAAACCCGGAAGTCCAAGTATACAGAGCTACCAACATAAAATTAAAGAAAGTTCTTACATGTATAACGCTCTAAAAATACCAAACCGCTTTTAATTTCAAAGCGAGGGTGTGAGTCGATGCTCAGTGGGAAATATACAAATGCAGTATAGAATCGAACGCCAAAAACGAGACTCAAACACGTTATGCCTATGAGCACATGCAGCTACATTGTATATATACACACATACACACATGCATATAAATATATGCTCAATGGATGAAACGATTTTTACTTTCGAAAACCTTATTTCTTAAAATTAATTTAACTTAATCTTATAGAAGACTTCCCTTTTACTCGTTTTAGCATTTCCTTATTTATTTAACACATACAGTTCAACATTTGAAACTGCTGCCATTGATTTACCCAAAAATATTCCTTTACCTCCAACACACTTTAGTATTTTTGTTAGAACTCGCTCTTTCATCACACGCGAACACTGTGTTAGAAATACTTATTTAATCTTTGAGACCTTTTAGAACACATTCTTGTGTTAATTATTGGTTTAACCACTTAGGTTGCTCAATCACCGATTTACCCACTTGCTTTACCCTTTTTCTTACATTATGGACATTTATCAATTACACATTTACTCGTCCATTTTAACCTTTATCGGAACATTTATTAATTCATTTAAGTTAGGTTGTATTAACATATTTCACCATACAAGCCATTTCCTATCATGTTCAATATTTTTTTTATCTTTTCTCAGAATCTTCCAATATCGCATACTTTAACGGGCCCCACACCGCTGGCTATGCGCACCTATATGCTCTGGCCACTGGTTTTGGACTTTTCACCCTAGCGCTCTGGTTCCTTCTTTCTTGTCCCGGTGTTATTCTAATTTTTTTTAATGTGTTTTAACATTTTATAAATGTCCACATTACCTCACTTTTTCTTTTTACCCAGTCGAAGCCAAAACTCGGGGTTACACCCCAATTTGAATTACACTTTGAAATTTTACTATTTCATGTCCCTTACATTTAAACCTTGATTTTATTTCAAAAATCATATTCATTTAGGACAATTTTGTGTAACACCTTTTTCAACATTTTTATTTCATAAAAAAATTCCACTTTATGTACAATTACCATTTTACCCATTTGTTTCCAAAATCACCTTTTACTCAATTTTCACAAGTGTTAATTTCTTACAAAAATACGATTAAGTTACCCATCCTAACTTCTTAAGTGTTTTAACATTTTAGCATCCTTTTAATGTTGGAGTAATATTCTTCTTAATTGGAAACATCTTTACCTCTTTAATTCCTTTCAATTTCATAAGTGTTAATATTTTACAATACTACTAAGTTACACACACTAATTTTTCCATGTTCATCCATTAATACTTATTCAATACCATTATTAACATTTTTCCCAACCACACATTTCTTTACTTTCTTTATTCAAGAAATCCATTTACATTAAATACTAATTTTATAAGAAAAATGTTTATTAATCCTACACATTGATATCCTCATTTATTCAAATGCTCCCTAATCATGTAATCTAATTACAGTCCAAGTCGTTCGAACAATTTCTCCATGTCGTTCCATATTTGGATCGTGGGACCCTTCGCGCGACCTGCCACTATAAAGCAGTGGCATGTCATTTGAAGCCTTGTTTCTCGTGACCTGCATCTTGTTTCTAACGACGCAGGGATGTCATTAGAACGACCCCCCATAGTCATTCGAATGATCCTGGTCCTATAATCTTATTTATCAATTTCTTGACCCGCCCACAATTCTCTCCTAATCACCATGAACTCCTCCTCACTTATAATTCGTATATAATTTAATTAAATTATTGGAACAGGGTATTCCAAATTTCCCTTCTTAGGGAATTTCGTCACTAAAATTCTCTATCCATTAATCCTCAAACTTGCGGGATCCACCAATTTTTATTCTAAGTCCTAGTAATCCTCCAAGAGATATCACTGAAGTCCTTAACACTAAGGTCACCAAATACTCTATATGAGACATGCTCTAACGCTCACCGTTTAGCTAACCATGACCTTACCCAATAAACTCCGAGTCTCCACTTTCCTTATGATCAAGTCCAAACCATTTTTAACACCACCTATGCTGGTACTTAAGGCGTACTGGCGCCTCTGCGGGTAAACCATTCCTCTAGTGGTAGACATTCATCCAATGTGAATCATAATACAACCAACCAACGCATTCATCGTTAAAATCAATTCTAGTTTAGGACCGTGCATCCTGTGCTAAATTTTTTTTCGGTCTATCCTAAATGCACACTCGCACGAGCTTGCCGATAACCATCATATGCTATTCTTTCACTCCAATGAGGAATGTTGTCATCCAGTCATCACTGTACGCCCGATTTATACTTTCCATTGCGTCACTCTGATGAACCTAATACTACTCAATATTGTTTGTGTTTGTGTTAGTACAGTTCGAGAGTGATTCCGAACTTGTATTTCCCTTAGTACGAGTGATACGGGGACTGGATAGCAGAGTATGCCCGCACCATAATTATTATGTGGGGTGCCGTTAGAATATATATATTTTATGAGTATTTAATATATATATATTAAATTCTGGAATTTGGGAACTACTTACTGTGTTTATGGTAAGTAAGAAAATGAATAATTATTTCAATTGGGGAATGGGTGTTTGAAAAGTATAATATGTTACTGAGAAACTTTATTAGCAAATAAAGTTTAAATGAGAACTTTGTTATTAAGTGGAATTAACCTCTTAAATAATTAAATTTGGCAGTTTAATCTTACGAGCAACCTAAGATAAGATAAGTTAAACCATTGGGAAGGTTAGTGCGATAGGCGTGCACATTAGAAGAGAGGTGAGAATTTCTCAAGGGAGTGTCGCACTAATATGTTGTTGAATTGGCCAGTAAACATTTTAAATACTTGCTAAACTAATTTTAAATCATTTTTATAATCGGGCTCTGACCCATCTCCATTTTCTTTTTTCTCTTGTATATATATGTATATATTACAGGTGCCCAGCCACAGGGGCGTCTTGCATAGGATCCTTTGGAAGGAACACACTGCAGCTTAGGTGGGAGTTGCAGGCCTCTTGCTTAGACGACCTCATTTCTTGATTCCACTTCTAGCATTTATTTTATCCAGTTGGGCATTTGTCGCCCTTTTTCCATTATTCAGTTGTTTTATTGGATATTGTAATTCATTTATTTCCAGTATTTGCACTTTGGGATTTATTATTGTCAGGATGTTTTCATTTAAGTATTAAATGATGGATTCAATTAGTTGAATGTTTAATTAATCGGATTATATGTTCCAGGATAGTTGTTGTGTGATTATTTAACTATGAATTATGTAAAGTTTTAAATGTTGGTTTATAAAATAAAATTCGGGAAAGTAATGTCTAAAATGGTTTTCACACTTTGCTTAATTATTTAGGGTGTTTAATTGGAAAAGTTATTTTTCGACAGTGATGCTAAGAATGAACCAACCGTTCACCTTGATTTTAATTTAATAAAGGACTGATCACCCGGTATTTAATTAGGCGGGGTGTCACAAACACTTTGTTTTTTTTATCATCAGAATCTTATTATGATATCAGATCTGCCCTTACCTCCACCAAAAGGGGTGGGCTAGACACTAGCAAACCTCCTCAGTCAGAAATGGCTGAGGTAGCAACGACTCTCCTCTCACTGGAGGTAAGCCAATAGGCCATTCAGCAGTAGCTTGCCACCTTCAGCCAAAATATAGTTAGGCCTAATGGAGCTAATATGATAACTCCGATAGAGAGAGAGAAGCCTTGAGACATAGTGGCCAGTGGAACACCCGTTTCCCCACACAAAGATCTTTCACATCAACAGAGGCGCATAGACGTGGCAGACCCTAGGCGCTTATGCCTGGGGAGGCTGGGTCAGCAATGCCCTGACGATGAGGAGCAAGAGTGTGAAGAGGAGGATGATAGGAGCTATTGGGAGCCTTACCAGATCACGGGAGTCACTATAAAACCCATTTAGCAAAGTCGAGAGTGCATGCCAAAAGCCTCAGCCCTAGACAGGTTGAGCAGAGGGTCGGCCTTTTATAGGCTCTGCCTATCCCCACACGATCTGAGGAACCACCTCTCTATATATTTAAGTATAACTGGTTCTCGAAGAAATAATAAAGGAGACAACCATTAGGTCCCTAGAGCCCAAGACGAGGATCAGAGGGATGTGAACAGCCGACACAGGTCGGCTCCTAGAGAGGGTTCAGTTCGGCCAAATGGCAGAGAAGGAGCTGGAGATAATGTAGCCGAGGTTATGGCGAACAAAAAGCCCTGGAATGACTCTATTCAAATGGGCTACTGTGAAGGTTCTCCATTCGTGGCCAGAATCATGAGCTACCCCACTCCAGCCAAATTAAAGCCGCCAGTGGTGATGCCGAGGCATGATGGGAGCACTAATCCGGTTCATCACATTGAAATGTATCAGTCGGCTATAGACATCTTCTTAGTCTCAGACAAGATGAAGTGTAGAGTGAAAAAGTACCACTTAAGTTGTTTAATTCAAGATTAAACTATCTAAATGGCTCCGAATATTTTGTTGAAGAAATAAAAAACAAATTTCTTAACACAGGATGTGTTTAAAATAGTATGATCGAGTTATTTAAGGTATATGTTTACCAGTTTTTAAAACCAAAACTTATAAAGAAATTAAATCAACACAGCCTTAAGAAAGGGATGAGAGGAAGAGTAAGTATACAAGTACAATTTTGACATGGTAAAACCCCACCCAATTGGAGAAATATCCACGGACGTGTCTACACCTCAAAAGTAAAAATCCACTAAAATAGAGCAACAGGTTACAAACTATTTAACAATCAAGATGCACAATCAAGCCTAATCTATGTTCAAAAATTATACAAACTGCTCTGGCATTTTCTGACTTCTCCGAAGGCTCTGATGTTGTTGATGTTCTCTCAGCTTTGTAACTTTACTCCTTTTAGCTTTACGTCGACTTAAATGTTCAAAATCTATCTACCAACACATTTTAGTGTTATAGTGTGAAAGTGTAAGTGGTGATGTGCTCTAAATCACATGCATGCAACCCACGCACACTTATTACAGACAAAATGATTATCAAATTACAAATAGATTCTAAAATTGAAAGAAGATTTCTAAAATCAGTTTGATCGAAACTCAGACTTTAGACCTTTCAAATTATCCACAGATCAAGAGGGAATCTTTCTATATAAAAGAACCAAGATCCTAAACACTTTTGTTATTCGAAAACATTTACAAATATTTCAAAAAAAGTGAAATAATTGAAAGTGTAAATCCCCAATCAAGATCTTAACTAGATCTAAGTCCAAGTACTCTCAAAAACTGAAATCGGAAATGATTTTATTGGTTTAGGGTTTGAAAGAAACATAACAGTTAGGTTAGGGTTTTTATTTTCTTTCTCTTTTTCTTCTCTCTCTCTCTCTCTCTCTCTCTCAAAGTTGAGGTGAACAAAAGTTAGAAATTAAAGGACGAAGTCTCCTTTTATACAAGGAAGAGAAAGATCTGGAGCGTCTCAAGTAAATGAACGATCAAGATCTGATCTAAGGAAATCTAATGGCTATTAAACCACCCCATTTATAAAATCTGTGATTGGTTTAAATGTTAACACATGGATCAAGTAAGAACGCATGCATGCCATAGATGAAAATGATCCAAGGGTTCTCAATCATACTCAGGTATGTGAGTGTAAAGAAATACAGATCCAACCATTGTAAGTCCAACACGTGTAAGGCTAAGATGACTTAAAAAATGCGTATTTTTTATCTTTCAGAAATACAAATTTTACCCACAATATTATCTAGAACTTTCATTTTCTACCCAAGTCAAGTTTTAACAACTTTTACTAATTAAAAAATAGCCCACAACATAAGTAAAAAATAATTTTAAATTTCTAAAAAATTGTTTAAAAAATCCTAGAAATTATTTAAAATATCCCAAAATTATGGAAAAATTATTTTAATGGGATTTAACTCACACACACCCATATTATGAAGAATGCAACACATGAATGCAATTCTAGATGAGGTGTTGGTGTTCTACCCTTAGGAGCAATTTGAGGAATTCAAAATAAAGAGTCTGAAGTCTTTTTAGACAAACTAGAATATGACTCAATTTTGTCACTATTTACAAACTAGACGGGTACCTATATAATATAGACTCAAGTGAGTTAAAGATATAGGGTGCTTCATAGAGAATTTTCAAGTACTCTAACTGGAACTGCACACGTATGGCATACTTCCCTTCCTAGAAACTCAATTAAAAGCTTTAAATAACTGGCTGATAGTTTCATCCACAACTTCTGCTTTGGGGTTAAATCGAAGATGAAGACGATCGACCTGATGTATGTCAAACAGGGGAAGGACGAGACTCTGAGGGAGTATATAGCCCATTTTAACAAGGAGAAGTTAGAAGTTGAGGATTATTAAGAAAGCATTGCAACGATAGCCCTTATGGGAGGTCTTCAGAAAGGAAAGCTACTCTGGAAGCTTGTCAAGGACCCTCCAAGGTCCACCGTTGAACTCCAGGCTACAGTCTAGAGGGTCATGAATGCAAAGGAGGCAATGGCCTCCAAAGGTAATGAGGAGAAGATAGGTGATGGAAAATTTCAAAAATCAAAGGGGAAGGAGAGCAAGAAAAAGCCAATAGACAACAAATTTTCAGACTACACCCCTTTGAAAGTTAGTTATGAGCACATTTTGAATGAGATAAAAAATGACCGGTCTCTTAGGTGGCCACAAAAATTGAAGTCTGCTTCTCACAAGAGGAATAAAAATCTGTGGTTTGAATTTCAACAAGATCGTGGGCATACCACCGAGAGATGCTTCGCTCTCAAAGATGAGATCGAAAAAATGCTGAAGTCTGGTAAGCTGAGGAAATATGTTGATAAGAGAAGTTCGAGTAGAGGCCAAGATGACCAAGGCCGAGATGATCCTATAAATAGGATAACAAATAAATGCAAAGAGGACGCCCCATCCAGGTGTGACGACCCTTCGGATGACAATAATGCCGATCCAGATGTCCCGGTAAAGGGAAACAACATTCCAGTGAAATGGCTCAACATGATTTCGTTTGGTGTAGGCATGATTTATTGTGGCCTAATGGGTGGAGGCATAGAGGTGGCCAATCGTAAAGCGCATGTGTCCTAGACAAAGGCAGTGACTAAGGCCGAGGGAGTGAACTCAGCCTCTATTGATGCTAAGCCCGAGAAGAGGAAGAAAGTGGATACGGAAACCCTCGTAGTTGGATTTTCAAGACTAGATTTCAAGGATATCCTATCTCCTCATGATGACCCGCTCGTTATTACCACTATAGTGCATGGGTGTGATGTACCAAGAATCTTGGTCGATGGGGGAAGCTCTACAAATGTCATGTTCTGGCCGTATTTCAAAGGCTTAGGACTTTATTAAGGCCAGACTTATCCCATACCACTATCCTCTGATAGGATTCTGAGGGGAAAAGGTTCATCCACTTGGAATGTACGAGATGCACTTTAGACTGGGAGAAGTGTAGCCGAAGAGGCTGACCAAGAAGATAAACTTTTTGGTTATGGATGAGAACGTCTTCTCGGCTTACCACCTCATATTGGGACGGGTAGCCTTCAAAGAGTTTAAGGCTGGGCCTTCAATGGTCTACCAAATGATAATATTCTCGGCTCTTTATAGAGTAAGGGAAGTTCAAGGTGACCAAACATTGGCACGTTAATGCTACTTTAACTCAACTGAAGAAAGAGAAACACATGAGAAAGGAATAACCACATACAATATTGGCACCCTTGATCTGAGAGACGAGATAAAAATCAAGAATGGATAGGCCTTCGAAGAGGTAAAATCCATCGTCCTCAATGAGGACGAGCCAAAAAAAAATTCTCGGTCGGTAAAGCCATAAATCAAGAAGTCACGGACGAGTTGGTTAAATTGCTGAGGAAGAGATAAAGTATCTTCGTGTGGAGCCATGAAGATATGTCGAGGATTTACCCAAAGATAATGTCTCATAAGTTGAATGTTGTTGATGGTGCAAAGCCAATAAAACAGAGAAGGAGGGTCTACTTAAGGGAGAAGTACGAGGTCATCAGAGACTAGGTTAAGAAGCTTGAGAACGCCGAGTTCATCAAAGAGGTAATATACCCTGAATGGCTTTCAAATGCAATCATAGTACCTAAAGACAACGACAAGTGGAGGATGTGCATGGAATTCACTGATTTGAACAAGTCTTGCCCCAAAGACAGCTTCCTTTTTCCCTCGTATTGATACGATGGTGGATACCACGACCGGCCATGAGTTAATGAGCTTCACAGATGCATACTTAGGCTATAATCAAATCTTTATGGACCCGACTAATGAAGATAAGACAACCTTTATCACCGATAAGGGGACCTATTATTATAAGGTCATACCCTTTTGCCTAAAGAATGAGGGGGCCACCTATCAGCGTCTGGTAAATAAGATGTTCAAAGATCAAATTGAAAAGTCCATGGAGGTCTATATTGATGATAAGCTGACAAAGAGCCTCAAGGCCGACACTCATGTGGTGGACCTTGAGCACACCTTTGATAGCATTGACGGGTACAAAATTAAGCTCAATCCAGCAAAGTGTGTGTTTGGAGTAGGAGCTAGCAAATTTTTGGGATTCATTGTAAATCAGATGGGGATAGAGGCAAATCTCAAAAAAATTAAATTCGTTGATGGTATAAAAACCCCAAATACCATCAAGGAGATTCAGAGACTCATTGGACGAGCAACTGCTCTATATAAGTTCGTCTCTAGAGCCACTGATAAATGCTTGCCATTGTTTAAAGTACACGGAAAAGGCCTTTGAATGGGACGAGGAGTGCGAAAAAGCTTTTTAGGAATTGAAGGTTTACCTTGTCTAACCTCTCTTATTATCCTTGTCTGTATAAGGAGAAATGCTTTATTCATACTTGGCTCTATCAGAGTCAGCCATTAGCGCGGCTATAGTAAGAGACGACAGTGGGGTACAAAGACTATTCTATTTCAATAGCTAATCCCTTCAAGGGGCTGAGCATAGGTACCCTAAGATGGAAAAATTGGCCTATGCTCTCATCCACGCTTCAAGGAAGATGATTCCCAACTTTCAAGCTCATATAATGGTCATCTTGATGGACTCCCTGCTTAGGCAAGTCATCCATAAACTCGAGAAATCGGGTAGGTTGATGGCTTGGGCCATTAAGCTGGGAGAGTATGACATAGTTTATCAGCCGAGGGTACCAATCATAGGTTAATCATTGGCAAAATTTCATGGCTGAGTTCATCTAGGATGAGGACGATAGAAAAGAAACCCAGATAGGAGGCAGTCCATCAGAGAAAGTTAAGGAATGATCGACTGGAGATGAGACTAGTATAGCTAGGCCTACTGAGGCTGACGCGAGAGCTCCCTGGCCTATTATGGCCAAAATAGATAAAATTTTTTTATTAGAAGAGGAGTCATTAAAGAAATCCAATTTCAAGAGGAGGAACTATTTGGAGCCTCACTGTTGATAGGTCATCCTGTGAGAGTGGAGGTGGCGCTGACTTGATTGTGTCCACATCAGACGGAATATATATTGAATATGCATTGAGATTCAGTTTTAAAGCCTCTAATAATGAGTTGGAGTACGAGGTGCTCATAGTAGGGATATCCCTCGCAAAAGCACTGAACGTTGGCTAACTCTTAGTACACAATGACTCCTAACTGGTGGTTAATTAGATTTTGGGCATTTACGAGGCCAAAGACGACAAGATGGCCAAATACTTGGCAAGGGTAAGAAAGATGACCAAGAGATCCGCTGAGATCAAGATCAACAGGGTGCCTTGACTAGATAATAA
Source organism: Sambucus nigra (assembly GCA_949130495.1). Taxonomy (NCBI): domain Eukaryota; kingdom Viridiplantae; phylum Streptophyta; class Magnoliopsida; order Dipsacales; family Adoxaceae; genus Sambucus; species Sambucus nigra. The sequence goes on along the minus strand of OX422214.1, from coordinate 650,431,163 downwards.
TCAAGCCGATGCTTTGGCAAGATTGGCATCAGCCATGAGAACTGATATTAGGAGGTCAGTTCCTGTTAAAAAATTTCATCGGCCTACCATTGAAGAGGATGATACAGAATTAGAGGTTTGCTTAAACTTGATCTTAGGACCGTCTTGGATGGACCCACTAATCCAATAATTCAGCGAAGGAAGGTAGCCAGAGTCTAAGGCTAATGTGAGGAAGGTAAGGTACAAAGCAGCTAAGTTCTCTATCTTGGGAAACGTGTTGTATAATAAAGGATTTCTTCTACCCCTTCTTAAATGTGTGCACCCGACTGAGGTGCAATATATTTTAAAATATATTCATGAGGGATCTTGTTCAAGTAACATCGGAGGAAGGTCATTAGCAAAGAGGATCATTACATAGGGATACTGGTGTCCGACCTTGGCCAAAGATGCAACTAAGTATGTGAATAAATACGATAAGTGCCAACCGTGTATGACTATCCCTCACCAACCACATCAGCCTTTGACATCCATCACCTCTCCATGGCCATTCGCAGTATGGGGGATTGACTTGGTAAGACCGATGCCAAGAGCCGTGGGTAACTACAGATACTTAATTATGGTGATAGACTACTTCTCAAAGTGGGTGGAAGCCGAGGCAATGATCACTATTATGGAGCAAAAACATTACAACTCATATGGAGGAATATCATATGTAGGTATAACCTGCCTAATACCCTCATCTCAAATAATGGGTAGCAGTTCAAAAATATCTCTTTAGAGAAATACTACGAAAGGGTCGGCATCAAACAATTCTTCTCAACACCTGGACAACCTCAGGCCAATGGTCAGACTGAAGTCACCAATAGAACTATTCTTGATGGAATAAAGAAAAAGTTGGAGGATGCTAAAGGAAGATGGATAGAAGAGATACATGTCGTCTTGTGGGCTTACAAGACAACAGAGAGGACACCGACAGGGGAGACCACATTCATGATGGCTTATGGCTCAGAGGCCTAGTACCTATAGAGATTGACCTTCCCACTCATAGAATTCAGACGTATGACCCTGAGGAAAACCTAAAAGAGAGAAGACTTGACCTTGACCTGATCAAACAAAGGAGAGAAGATGCATAGATTAGGAAGGCACCTACCAGCAGAGGACGGCTAAGTTCTGCAAGAATAGGGGAAAAGACAGGTCGATAGCTGTGGGAGACCTAGTCTTGAAGAAGACATGGCGAAAGACAAACAAGCTCCATGACAACTGGCATGGTCCTTACATAGTCACTGATGAAGTCGTCCCAGTGACATATCGGTTGGAGAACCTTGACGGAGAACCATTCTTTGACCCCTGGAATGTCGATCATCTCAAGAAATACTACAAGTAAGTTTATGTCAACCTTATTCACTTGTAATTTTTCTTCTTCAGTATTAAGTACAAAAAATAAAGATTATGAATGAAAATTTGAAGTGTTCCCTCATATTTTCGTTACAAAATTAGTTTGTGATGGTGAATGAATTATCCAACACCTTAAGCTACGAAACATCACCCGTGGTGAAGTGGCTCCTCCTTAACTATCGATGACATGATAGTATAGATGGGGACAACCTCTTTTATATAATCTCAGTAACACCAGGAGGGGGAATATATTAAGCATTATTAACTTAGTGAATCAACTCTCTCGGTCGAGACGATAGTATATGGACAAGATGATGCTCAACCATGCACTCTCAAAACGACGAGAGGGGACTTGTGACATAACACCATAATATAGTGAGTTCAAATTAAAAATCACTTAGTGTTCATTATTAAAACATCATTAACTTGGTGAACTATCTTTCTCGGCCGAGACGACAGTGCATGGACGAGACGATGCTCAACCATGCACTCTCAAAATGATGAGAGGAAACTTGTGACATAACACCATAATTTGGTGAGTTTAAATTAAAAATCACTTAGTGGTTATACTCATCTCGCTTAAAGATGAGATGAGATTTCAAATGTTGTGAACTTAGTGCCGAAATTACTACCAACACAACACAAAATATACAGTAAAATAGGCAAACATTTGCATTTTAACAACAATGAATGAGGATACACTTGTTCAAACAAAAGATATATAAAAAGATATATATGTAAAGATATCAGAGCTAAGTGCTCATAAGTTACATCAAGCAAAAGAAACTACGTCACAGACGACTTCCTTGATAAAAATAAAGAAGATTAAGATGCTAGATTACCCTTGTTCTCCACCTGACCCGACCTGTCAGTAACGTCGGTGTCCGTCGGGGCTGAACCATCAGCTGGAGGAACCTTAAAACCAGTAGGAATAGCCTCAGTCTCTTCAACATTGGCGTCAGTCTTGGATGCATCTTCCTGGGCTTTAAGAACATCAAGGTCAACCTCCAGGGAGCCCTCTGGCATCTCAATATCGGCGAGAGCCTTTTTGAGAAGGGGGTCACTAAAATTTGAGACCCACGAAGTTTTGAGAAGTTAAGCTCTGAGCTTTAGCTTACTTAAGAATAGATTATCGGCAAATAGTTTGTATACCCCTCTCAAGAAACTTGAAGGCATGGTCATTATACTAAACGAACTCATTGTAGTCTTCCACAACAGCCTTGATTGTAGCATCAACCTCGGACTTCTTGATCTCAGCCATCTTCTTCAAATCCTTGTCAGGCTCATACTTGATATTAGTCACCTCATCCTTAGATTTTTAGAGGTCAGAGTGGCACTGCTGAAGATCTTCCCTCAGACCCTTCTCAACCACCTCAATATATCTCCCCTTCTATATCAAATGTAGCTTCTTGTTAGCCCAGTTCCCTAGCCGATAGAGGGATACAAGGCCCTATAATTAAATATACAAATGATTGAATCAATATCTGAGACGAGTAAGAGACTACACTTGGAAATTTTTTGAAGAATTTGAGTAACATACCTGAACGACCCTATGGGTGGAGAACTCAGTGATAAGGGAGACTCCCATGGCTTGTAGAAATTGCATATCAGCCTCGGATATAAGGGAGGCGACACCATCACAAGCCTTTTTGGAATTGTAGACGATGCTCTCATCGTCCAGCTTCAGCTGAGATAAACGAGATGACAGGACCTCATTCGTAGAGATGGGGATGGCTTGTTCCGAATGACTCTTTTTTGAGGGGCGTGAGGAGGTGGTATCTTCCGTTCGGCCCTTTCTCTTCTTCAAGGCCTCAACAGTTTGGCTAGGACCATCAGCAGTGGTCTTAGTAGCAGAAGTAGTAGTAACAGGGGGGATCAGATTTCTTGCTATATTTGATAACAAGTTTGCTAAGATTTTTGACCATCATCTCCCAAAGAAAGTCTGACACATTTTCTGGATGATCGGGGAAAAGATAATAAGGTTAGCAATAAAAATTGAGGAAGTACGATACAACAGTTAAGCAAGAAAAAACACTTACGTAGCTCGGTGAGATAAATAATAAGGGGTCATCAACTGTTCAAATTTGACAAGATGACCATTGGAATCTTGATTTTGAAGCTTCTAAATTTTCTCAGTAGTGTCAGGGTTCAAGCTCGGTTCAAGTTTGGCTGATGCAGAGACTTTGGCCCAGCCCATTTCAAGTCTTTACTATTTCTAATCTCCTCTAGGATGTGATGGACACTAACTGTCAATGGAGTATAGTCCACATATTTTTTAGGTCTTTTTACTTTCTTATCCTTCTTTTTGACAGGCTTAGTCGTCGGGATTTGCTTAGCAACCATAGCTTCCTCGACATTCATAATTTTTCCAGCCTTGGCCATGAGCTCCATCGTGGTTTTAGGTGGATCTTTTGACAATGCATAATATAATTTCTCTGAAAGTATCCCACTCATCAGGGATGTTATTTTTGTCTTCTCCTCATAATCAACCATCTTAAACTTCTCATTATTGAAACGATTGATGCACTCCTTGGTGGTTTCCCCTACTGGCTGCCAAATATTCAGAAGGTGTGCTACCCTCTTAATTGGCTTGGACCCAAAGCAAAAATTACTAATAAATAGCTCGGTGAGCTGGTCAACGATAACAATTTATCCTCAGGGCAAGTTATTGTACCATATGTGGGTTGAGCCAGTGATGGTGCTTGAAAAAGCTCTGCATCTCATTTCTTTAGGAACAGAATATATATCGATTATAGCCTGATATTTCTCAACATGTGATGATACCGGAATCAGCACCACCAGGTAAGGTGTTTCCAAGCTCAATATAAGAATAACAATGTCAGCACAGCTATGCAAAGAGATAAGAGAAAGAGGTGAGGAGAAGAGGAGAATACTCCGATATATAAGTGGTTCATCCAATCCGGCCTACGTCCACTGTGAGTGTGTGTGAATAATATCACTGAAAGAAGGCACTAATGGCCATAGATACAATCTCTCAAGCTTTCTCTCTCTATTGTGAATTTAGACAGAGTTTTAGCTAGGGTTTAATAACTGGGATCCTTTTGCAAGGTAGGGGATGATCCCTATATATAGTGTCTAGGGGGTGTAATGTACTCCCCATGCATGTAATGTGCATGTGTGTGGTAGCCTCACCAATGGGGGAATACCATCTGTCACTGCCACATGTACGTAATGATGATGAAATATTCTCCCCACATGTGGAGAATAATCTTGTTACAACTGATTTGTGCCCATGTGTCCTTATCTAAATGTTCAACAGATGCTCGGCCGCCATGTTGGTGGATGACCTCGGCCAAGGAGTGGCCGAGCTGTAAAGGCTTGATATTCGTTCAATCCGAGATGTGTCATCGGAAGTCTCGGCCTGGTCTCAGCCGAGACATTATGCTGAGGTCGGCCCCAGCCGAGGTAGGAATGATTCCATGCTGACGATTACTAAGGCTTCTTTCGACCTCGGCCCAAGCCGAGGTTGGACTGGTTCCATGCTGAAGGTTACCAAGACTCCCTGTCACCTCGGCCTACCCTCGGCCGAGGTTGCCATACCCAGGTATATGAGAATGTTGTTGATGCCTGTGATGCGCGTAGTGTCCATTGGAAATGTAGATGGTAGTGTCGGCCTGGGCCGACCTTGGTCTGGACGAGGGATGATATCGTGGGCCCATGGCTTATCTAGGGTCGATTAATATCTCGGCCATCATCTCGGCATATCAACGTGTAAAATTGGATCGGTCTTACCATCATATTTAGTAGTGACCACTGGTGGCTTGATCTTAGATGGAGTAGGGTAATCAACAATCGTTTGGATGGAAGGAGACCCCTTGACAAAATTTCATTGTAATGGATTTTTCTCTTTGGCTATCTTACCCCAGGAGATCTTCTAGCCATTGAATTGATCCTTTCCATAAATAATTTCCTGCATTAAACCTATTTGAAGCAGTTTGACCATCCCTACTATGCGTTAATGCTAAGATCTCTTCTTGGGAAGTCTGTTCGGCTTGCACGGATCCTCGAATGCTTATTCTAGACCTAGTTGCTCCCTCATGGTATTCGACCCGATATTCACGTGATCGAGATGGATCCTTGTGAAAACATCTATTTGCTCGAGGGCCCAAATAATCAAAGGGTGAAGCCCTTACTAATAATTCCAAGGCGCTCGACCTTTCAGGAATGAGAGAGTGGCCATTATAGTAATCCGTAGATCTGATTGATGAATTAACTCCCAGATAATGAGACATGTCGCATGAAGACCTAGAGTAACTATTTTGATCATTACTCAGAGGAGGGGGTGTCATATCTCTTCTATGAGTTGGAGAAATATTATGCCTGGATGGAGCTATAGACCTAGCTTGCAATGATTGATCCAATTGCCTCATAGTTTCTTACATTGCTTCTTTCCCTTTAGTAAGGATGATCAGGATTCCATTTAGGTCTGTCGCGCTAGGAGGAATGGAGGGGATGATTGTATTGCCTTTATTTCTAGTGTTATTCTCTAAGTCATTCATTTCCTTTGAAAATAAAGGAACGAAACAGATATAAAAAGTAGAGAACAATGACAGACACACGTTCCCATATACTACACTAATCGGCTGATGTCTAAAATTTGTAGCTATTTTGTCTTAGCCACGTACCACCAATTCTATAATAACGAATAAAAAATACGAAAGAACTAAACAAGACATGAGAGTTTTTTTAAGTGGTTCAGCTCTGAGAAAGGTCTACGTCCACTAGAGTTGTATTATTATTGGTGATTACATAAAATTAGCTATCATTTTTAGGGTAAAAATGACCTAATCAATTCCCTCTCCTTGAGTGAAAGGAGTACAGTGTATTAATAGTGACCCAAAAACTAATAATTGGAATGACTTTATACAATTAGGCATTTACACCCATAGATGATGAATGTGATGGTTGATAGTCTTGAGCATGTGTAGAATGACTCTTGATTATTTCCCATGTGATGATTGTTCTACTTCCATAATGGTTTGTACTCTTCACGTTATTTATCCTGTTGGCAGACCAAATGTCTTCTTAACCGACCAAGTAAATGTTGACTATGATTATTGCCACGTAGGAGGATATGTGTCTATCTCCAATTATTCCACATAGGTAGATAATTTTTACATACACCACCAAGGTTTCGTCCATAGCGAAACCTTTCGAGGAAAGCCATGGTTGGCCTAGGTCCATTGAGATCTCAAGGTTGGTCGCCGCTTATGAAGCAAGGGTCAAATAGTAGGAGGAGGTAGTTTGCCTCTAGTTAGAAGATGATACTCGCCTTCAATGACGATTAGAAGAGAGAGAGAGAGAGAGAGAGATCCTCTATAATCATAAAGGTGATGCTCAAAATCCCAGCCCTCAGGCAAGCAGGACTCGTAGTCGAGGAAGGAGTCTCAAGCATGACATGGAGCGATCAGAGCATCAAGTCATCAACCTAGAAGTCGTTGGGACAATGAGCATCACAAAGATAACATATGAAATCTGCTTAGGAAAGAAATGGAAAAACATCTTACTGACTATGGGGCTAGGTCCACCAAGGAGCTGGAAAGGAAAGCTCTCATCACTCAGGTGAAAATTCCTTTCTCCAGGATCATCGAAGAATAGGAGCACCCAAAGAAGTTTGAAACCCCCTGGTTCAAGATATACCCAGGTGAGGGGATTTTTTTAGGATATTCGTCGTCGAATAGGTCCTATATGGTGCCTAACCTTGCAAGCTCTACAGTTATGGAATAAATAAACATTAAGATTAGAGACGAGTCGCCCATGTCTATTAATCCTAATCTCTAGTATGGGGACGATGCACCGGAGTGATGATCTCATTGTTACTCATACTACCCAGGTGGTCCCCGTGCTTAATTTAGAGCATCGAACCCCTTGGGTTCAAAAGAGTCATGACCCTTCCGCTATACATGGTGATCTCACACTAACTATCAAGACTCGCTCTCAACTTGAGAACGTGGTTAGCTACTTTTGGCACACCTACTTAGTAGATTCCAAAATGTGAAACAACCACTCAAGGATGAGCATAGGATATTTGTGAGGAATAAGATGGAGTTTGGGTTCTTTTTTAACTTTTCCTAGGTAGTTGGATGCTTAGGATAAAAGTTTAAGGCCTTCAAGATGACATAGGGGGAAGAAGAGACCCCACCTTGGACCAAACGCCAAGCAAGTTGTCCATTGATATGCACCCCTTCTCATTGTATATGAATTTATTTTTCTCATTATTTTCAAATTACTTCCTAGTTTCAATGTTGAACGCCATAAGGATATGAATGTCTAATTCCCAATAGTGGAGTAAGGATGCAAAATTTTAATATATTTCATTATATATATATATTTAAATACTTTAAATAAATAAATACATTTCAAGGAGAGATAAAAGTTATATATTTTAATACATAAGAATAATGGTGTATTTTAAGACATATTAAGTAAACAATGATACGTTTTAAATATATATATATATATATATATATATATATATATTTCATTCTATAAAATGCACAACACGTATTTATCACCACAATCACATAGAGTGCCACGTGGCACACTTATTGAACTTCATTTCCTACTCAATTCCTTCGTTAAAAGACACCATTTTAACTTCCCTTTATCTCTATTCACAAACCGTAATCCCCATTACCCCTTAATTCCCTCTTGATAATTTACATAAACTCTCCAATACCCTAGGCATCATCGCCTCCTTTTATTAACTCTTATATTTATATATATTTTGTGATAATATCAATATGTATTATTCGATTTGATAAAAAGATATGATTTTTGTCTCATCATATTGAATTTGTGTATCATACGTATATTATTATGTTTTGTTCGATTTGGTGAAGGAATTGGATAGGAAGATAATGATACTCTGTTTACACAAATTCATTATGTTGAGTATCATTCTATATAAATTCATTATACAGAATAATCTACACATGATACACAACCGAACAATACAGAACGATATTATTCTCCACGTAAAGGTTTGTATATTATTTATGGGTTATGATTTTAATGTTACACTATTCAATCCAATTCTATCATATTATGAGTGCTACTATTTTTGTGTTTAGTTTATACTTTTATAGTTTTTTGTTTGGTTTAGTTTATACTTCAGGGTTTTGCTATAGGGGTTGAGAATTGATGCTGGTGGTATGGTTATTTTGAGGCATAAATTAGTGGCCATTGTGATGGTGGATGTCTCCCCATATTTTTTTTTTGTCAGAATATCTCCTTGCATTCATAGTATGATTTTAGCACATCTGGTGTTAATTAAAAGGGGTCTACAGTTTGCAATAGGTTAAATTATTTATAACTGGAAAATTGTGGATTTGTATACAAAATACATATCTAACGTTTTTTGCAATAACAATATTTGATGAAAATAGAGGCTACAATTAAATTTAAGTTTTACACTATCATATTGTATTACCAATTAACTTTTGAATTGATACAATATGTTTATTAAGTTCAAATAACTTTTATGCAATATTTCAATAAATGGAAATTTTGGCTTGCATATACTGTTATCAGTATTTTTAATTACGGTATATTCTTTGTCAGAATTACAATATTTTAGATTTCTAGAAGTATTTCGTTCTTATTATTCATTACTAAATACGTAAGAATATCAAAGACTAAAAGAATATACTTTAAGTGCTTATTAACTACCAAAGTCACCTTGCCTCCAAATAGATAAAAATACGTGTCTCTAATGACGCCTAAGAAGAATGGTTACCTCCAACCTCCAATATACATCTCCCAACCTTCCTTCAACATGTCTTTAAAAATAGGGTGTTTCATCCAAAAATTAAAAAAATTGAAAGGTTTATTAATTTTTCTCTATTTAAGATAAAATCAATTACTAAAGGGGTATGATCAGAAATCCTAGGAAGATCAACATGGATATCATATTCCATACATTCATTTAGCCAACACTCATTATGCATAATCTTACAAGTTCTACACTGGATATTAGCATCCACACCTCTACTATTACTCCAAGTGAACCAATTCCCTCTAATAGGAATATCATCAACCATAATTCTATCAATACATTCATTAAAATCACCGGTTTCATCCCAATCAACACCATTCACTCTTAATCTTTCAGAACTACTTCTCACAACATTAAAATATCACCATATAGTCCATGGATCATTCTCATAGTAATGTGCAATATTCTCTAAATATCTCCATAATAATGTTCTAGGACCCCTAATATTTTCCCCATACACTCCAGTAAAGAAAATTGTTTGTTATGATATCTAAGAGTAATTTTAGCACTCAAGGCTTGATTCGTACTACTTAATTCTTCAACCTCAACACAATTTGGATCCCATGCTAACCAAACCCTTCCAGGCCCATTAACAGGGGTATTATGTATTAAATTCCAATGTGTAAAACACCCAGCCTTAACTGCCATGATATTATTCCTTCTTACTTTTATTTCAATAAGACAAACAAATCCAATGTTATTATCTCTATTATATTTATTTACCTCTCTATTTATGAGGGGCATTACAGCGCTTAATGTTCCATATAACAAACTTGGTCATGTTCAGTTCTTGGAATTACCTTCCCCCCGTTTTTCTTTGGTTTATTGACAACCTTATTGTAATTATGTTATTTTGTCCCTTTTGTCCCAATGTTGTTCTGTTGCAAAATAATTTTCCCCATATCAATCAATTCATCATCTACTTCATCTTCATTGACAGCATTATCCGTTTGACTCTCCATTTCTTAGTGTAGAACATCAAAAGGATTCTCCATTTATATTCCCCTCTTATCTGGTTTACTGTTGCTCATAGGTTGTGCAATTGCTTTAATTCCTTGAATTCTTTCATTGTTGTTATTCTGAAACAGTATATTTTCTCTCTATTTTGCATAGTTTTTCCTCTTTTCCAACCACAACTTATATATTCTCTTCATTTCCTTAATTCTCTTCTTGTTGTTTATTTGATCCTACTATATCTTCCATTTTACTGTTCTTCATATTCTCAACTTAGTGTCGTTAAATATGTGTTTATATTAAGAAGGACCCACTAAAAATCTCTTCAACATCACATCCCCTAAATGAAACTTAAGGCATCCATAATTTCACATATACTTTTTAAAATTTATTTAATATTTGTTCGAACCAGAGGGAAATATAGATAGGAATAAACCATGTTTAATGAAAACATATCACAACCGTTGATTGGAGCTTGTTCATTTGGATTTTGATTGATTGGAATTTGGGAATTATAAATCAAAATTAGAGAGTTGAAATATACCTTTTAATTGACAACTAAATTGTCTTATCTTGTTTAGTCAAAATTGACAAATCAGGGATATCATAACTAGTGAAACCCAATTATTTTAAATCATTCCATAACATGAAACAATGGGCTATTTTGGCATTCTACCAACAACCAAATTCCTAATAACTTCTTGAGAAGCACAAATGACCTGTAGAAAATTTGAATTCTAAGATGACTTGTTATTTTCATTTAACGTGTTATTAAATCTAGTATCTAAATGTAGATCTGCTTATATTACCATCAGATAAAGAAGAATATTGCTGGCTAAATGCCAAAGCATCCATACCACTATCATTTCAATGAACCAAGAGGGATCAGTCTTTAACCAAATAAAAAAGCTCTAAAATGGAGATGACATATTACTTGCCTAGAATAGTCGTGTCAACATAGACTATGGTCACTTGGTACATTAGTTTCTTATGAGCCCTTCCTCATAGGATTGAAATGATTAAACGTAGTGACATACACATGATAATATAATAATATGGGTATTTTTAACCCCAAACATCCTTCATCTCTTATTTCTCGTGTGGATTAACTCCATTCTATTGTTTTTAACCTCTCTATCTCAATTTTTCTCTTTCTTTGAGCAAACTATCTCCCACAACACTATACAACTCGCATAGAACACATAATGGACTTGCAAGATGACAAAATTCATTTGCACTAGACATCGTTGAGCCTACAGACTTTATCTTTTCAAGATAAACTACTCCCATAAAATCCAAAATATTAAAAAGTTTACTCAAATGAAAGATAAAGTGGCGGATGTTAAAAGATGGGGAAATAGATTAATGAACATTAAGGTTGTCTTTGATAAAACAATTTTGAATGTGAAAAGTGTTTATGCGGACCAAGGATCTTTAGATGGAAATGTAAAGAAATTATTTTGGGAATTATTGGATGAAATATTACAACAAATTCGCACGCATGAAAACATATTTATAGGAGGTAACTTGAATGGAATGTAGGAGTATAACGGGACGGGTATCCAAGGATAAACGGAGGTTATGGTTTTTATAGGAGAAATAAAGGAGGGGAAATTATCTTAGAATTTTCTAAGGCCTGTGATCTAGTGTTAGAAAACAAACTTTTTAAAAAAATGGTAAGAACATTTAATAACATTTAAAAGCGGAGAGAATAAAACTCAAATAGATAACTTCTTACTTAGAAGAAGAGACTTGAATACATGCAAAGACTATAAAGTTATACCAGGTGAAAGTCTAACAAATTAACACCGCCTATTAGTAATTGATTTATCCATTAAAGGATTTAAGTATCGAAAAGAGAATATAGGTTATCAAAATATAAAATGGAAGGATTTAAAAGGATGCAAATAAATAGAATTTAGGCAGAAGTTCCTTTTAAACATGAAATGGAATTGGGACGACAATGTTAATAACATTTGGTCAAGAACAAATAATGATATTGATAAAATAGGTAAGAAAATTTTAAGTAAGACTAAAGGAAAAAGACTCATTGAAAAGGAGACTTGATGGTGGAATGAGGAAGTGCAGCAGATAATACAAAAGAAACGAGTAAGTTTTAAAGAGTGGCAAAGGAGTAAAAATAAAAAAGACTTAGAAAGGTATAAGAAATTAAGAAGTGAAGTAAAAAATATTAGACATGATGTTTGTCGGCAGCATCTCAACCATGGATTGGACAATATATCAACCGCCTGTCCATCCAACCTACCCACTGTTCATCCTATTTAAACACATGTATTTAACCTCTTAATGCACTCAGAAACTTTTTTTCTCCTCCAAACTAGCTAACTATCTAGCTCTTTATCGCTTGAAATAGTAAAAGAGAATATAAGCAATAGAGTAATACACATGACTTAATGAGCTAAGGGTCCGGTTACGATGCTAAACATTAGGATCGGAACTCGTATAAACTATTTAGCGATATGTTTATCGAACGACTACTTTTAAATTGCCAACACAAAACACATACAAAATTAAAACAAAAGCTCAAGTGGATGTGTATGAACTCCCTCCCTCTTTCATACACCTTTATACCACACATACACACATAGAGAATGTATATGTCTCTATGTGTGTGGTATAAAGGTGTATGAAAGAGGGAGGGGGTGCATACACATACACATTCACTTGAGCTTTTGTTTTAACTTGGCATATATCCAAATGACCAAAAAAACGAACTAATTTTTTTTATAATTGTAAAAAAAATATTTTGAGTTGAATATTTTGTGTGATATTTAAACATTTCAGGGAAGTCAGGAAAAACCAATCAGCTCAAAAGGTGTTTTTTTTGTTAGTTTAAAAAAATCGATCAATTTATGTCAATTTTTAAGCTCCAAAAAACTGACGTATATTTGATCGTTTTTTTTAATATGAAACAAAATCCTTTTGAGCTATTGTTTCGGTTTCCGTAAAATGTTTAAATACCATACAAAAAAATTAACACAAAATAATTTATTTTACTATTTCAAAAAAATTGGTCCATTTTTTGGTCCTCTCTTTGAGGTCCTTTGGAGATCATCTCTGTAAGAGTGTATATATATATATATATATATATATATATATATATATATATATATATTTCATCAGTGTACGGGAGTTCATGAATAAGTCAACCAAATTAAACTAAGATGATCTTTGTGATTTCAATTGGTATGAATAACTTGTTCCAATGTTTAGTTTAGATAGATCATAAAACCACATGATTCAAATCTAGTTCTATTTCCAAAAATCTTATGATGGAGAAGTAAAAATTGAGACTCAATAAATCCTCGTCCATAAGGGTGCCTGCATCTCCAAGGTTATTTACATCTTCCTTTAATTTGGACACTAAGACAGACGGATTTATAGAAGCCTCAATCATCTTTTGAAGGCCTTCCGAGAAGAATAAAAGCACGAAGATCTTGAACACTAGCTCCCCGACCAAGAATGGTATCTAGGTTACAAGCAAAAGAGGTATTTCTCTAGATAAATTGCTATGATATAAGAGTAAACGAAAATAGCTCAACAATAATTGAAGACAAAATCAAACACCGATAAAGTCTTTCATTATAAACAGTTGAGGCTAGGACTTTACAGACAAACAAAGAGGAAAATAAAATACAAGGATTATCAAGCAAACTATTCCTAACTAACTTTGGGACTCCATTTCTTTCACTAACTCTGGCACCCCTGGAACTTTTCCCTGATATTACATAGAGGATCCTTAATTGATAACCTTTGCTGGTAAGGAATCTAGATCATGCTCACCAAAAAGTCCAAACTCGGCTGGGATGATGGCTTCGGTTAAATAAGCATCTCAGCCTTTTTTGAAGTTGTACTTTCGAATTAAAGTCAACTAAACTTTGATGCTCGCAAAGGCCTTATCATAGTTATTGTCATAGCCTGCATCCTTGGCAGCAGCAAGCTTTCGTTTGATCATTCTTTAACCAAACACGCTCGACCATCACCTGATCGTGATCACCCTTCAGCTTATTAAAACTAACCTAAATTCGATCAAGCTCATCCTCTAGGCTAGTTATTGCCAAGATAATGGATGACTTCTCAGCCTCATAGGCCTTCTTAGCAGTGACCAGAGTAGATTAAGAGTTCTTCAAGGCGATGGTGAGATCATCCACCTTGGGTTGCTCAGAGAGCTTCTCTATAATGGAGACAAAGTCAGCCACAAACTGTTAAGAGAAGAATAAGGATTCTGTGAGAATTTTAAAAGATTCAACAATCTAGACAACGTAGAAGAAAATGCAGTTAACCAGTGATAATGCCTAGCAACATGGGTAGAAAGTTGATCATGCGTCAATTGGTTAACCTGATCAAGATCAAGCGTGATCACTCCCTCTTCAATAGACCAAAGGCTAAGGAGGGATTTTTAGCCACCGACATCCCATAGTGGCCCTTCCTAGAGATGTGGGTATCACCATTTTTAGATGACATCATAGAAATTAAAGAATATTGGGCTTCCTCCTTATTTTTATCTCATACTGGAGAACCCAATACAAAAATGGGGGTAAAAGTACCCTCAAGCTCAGTCCTCTTGGGAACCTTAGCCCTAGAAGAAATGGGCATCATGTCGTCCTCATCTACCAACAAAATTCTTCTATTAGGAGTCATTATTTTATCCTCGGTAGCGAAGATAGACTCAACATTTAGAGATTCAAAAGAGGAGGAAGTAAAAGATTCCTTATTTATTGAAGGAAGGGGGACGTCGGGAATTACGTTTACCGATCGAGCAGTGCAGTTGCTTGTAGAGTTCTCATACTCAAGCAGAATAGAGGAAGCCATTGGGTGTTCACCACCTGGAACAAGTGGCATCCTCAGTCCCCAAACCTTGATCAACTCATCCTCGTTAAAATGAGAGGGAGAGGGTTCCTTCTTCTTTGATCGAGCTAGACAAAAGAAATAAAAAGTTATTAGTAACGAATTTATCAAATAAAGCTCGGAGCAAGAGAAATAAAATTTGGCCTATGTCATTTCCCCTCTCGGGGCACAAAAACTCGCGATACTTCTCGCCCTCAAGAAGAGGTGGGCATTACCAATTTCTAGCGATGAAACCTTGATTCCAATAACCCTTATTAGAGTCAGGAAGGTTGACAACTAATACTCTGTCAGCATTCCTTACCTTCAGATATAAAACCCCATCTGTTGTGTGAAACCAAAATAGTAGTATCTAATATCTGGAACCCCTATTTTCATCCCACAAAACTTATTGATTCTATGGACTTCATTGATAATCCACTATGTGCTTGGGGCACATTGGGCGGGAACCACCTCAAAGAACTCACAAAACTCCAAGAAAAATTGATTTTATGGAAATGATATTCACCCCCCTAACCACTGAGAGGGTATGAATCCAGTGTCCATTCACAACAGTAGTATCATTTCTAGGTACTTAGGCACATTTAATCGTTACCCGAGAAGGGAATTGAATATATATTCCTAAACTCTCCCACATTCCTCTCACTAACAGAATAAACCATTTTAGAAGAAAAGGACTACCTAACAAAAATAGGGATAATCAGGAAAGGCTACAAAGCTAGGGAAGTTGGAAGAAAAATAGATAGAAACAAAGAGAACTAACAGATGGAGTGCTCAGAGAGAGGCTCCAAATGTTCAGTTTTGAATAAAAGGAAGTGTGCAAACAATGGTGCAATTTTTTTTATTAAACTGAGAGGAAAATCCAAAGAGTCTAATAATATGAAACATAGCCCAAGATTATCTATAAAACTGGCAGTTCATTCTTAAACTTTGGACCAACTTACCCTCATCATTGTTGATTAATTACAAATCATGCCTCCGCATAAACTCAACACCAAATTATCATGGGTTGCCCAATCGTTTGGGCCATGCAAGTGTATCAGATTCTCCGACCCATTTACGCAAAGAGACTTGGGGGCAATTGTAGGGTGCAAACAATAGTGGTTCAATTCACCACGACCCAAGTGGGCCCAACCCGAAAATAATAGGTGTATCACCCAAGTCAAGATTAACGTCATAATGGATAAGTGTGGAGAGATTAATCTTGTTATCTAGAATCTCGTAGGAGATCAACATAAATTAATAAACGAGTCAACCCGTATGTGGGAGAAGTTCAAAATAAATCAGATGTTTTTATGCCTATATATAGAACCCTCACCCCAGGGGCAAAGGGGAATGTAATTCTTTATTTACGAATTATGAAGAATTAATACACAGAGAGAAACACCTCGTGGATGTAGACAGTTTCCTAACCACGTAAAATCTTTTCATTGTGAGATTGTTTTATTCATTGTTTGGTTCCAAATTGTTTAGATTCATTAATTGTGATTATTTTCACCCAAAGGGTAAGTAGTCTGAAAAAATGGGTTGAAATCGTGGGGGTAAGTCCCTAATCAACCCATATCCTTTGCACATGGTGACAACTTAAAAAGAGATGCAAATTGCTATCTCGGGTGCATCGAATCGATGCATAATCATTTTGGATCGATCCAAAATTCATTTTTTAAGTGTTGGTCCATGCCAATAATTATTATTTTAGTTTTGAGTTTATCTTGATCCAAGTTTAGTACTGTAAAAACTCTAAGTAAGATAATTTATTCGAAAATTTTTACTCTTTATTATTTTACAAAACTGGGTGTTACAGCTTACGTTTGTTGTCATTTACTTTCTTACTTCACATTACCTTAGTGTAATCCTTTACTTTGCCCGCACTTTATTTTCCTGCATTCTTTTACTTCAATAGCATTTTTCTTTCTCTTGTTTATCAAGCTTTAACTTTCCTTAGTTCTTGCAATTTTCATTTTCTTTTGTTCTAGTTAGCTATTACATCTTAATACTCACATCAAAGTCTTTCCTAAGGGAAACATACATCCTCTCAATTAAGGCATTGAGCACAACACAATTACCTGATAAATATCACTAGTCTAAGATCTTTGGCTGACAAGACACAAATCTTGTCTAGCGCGCTCGCAATCCTAATTATTCACCATGCCCAATGAAAATGACCTAAACAAAACCCATTCAAACATAAAACTAAGAGGATGACAAATGTAATTTGTTTAGAATTCCGTTCTTTAGTCAACTTCAAAGTCAGATGTCTAATCATGAAAGATAATAACAATCAAGTGTATTGTTTGTGTTCCAATATACTCTCACATCATACAAAATTGGTCACAATGTCATATAACAAATATAGTATTGTATGATTGACTAGCGTGGAAATGTTTCTCTCTATTCATGATTAAAATGATTGGATACTCTGGATTTTGTCTCGGGATAATAACCATTGTTTCTAATGAGTGTATAGTTAAGTTTGTCCGCTCTTACAATTGTCTTGGTGGTTTGACCTATGGATGCTACTATTGTACGACGAGACATTTATTTCGTAAGGATGATTGGTAAGGGCATTGTTTTTTATCGTGTTGATGGTTTTAAATTGGGGTAATCTTTTGACTTGATTTTTTTTCCAGTAAGGTCATAGGGGACTTGTGCGAGGTTCGAGGATGTGATCATTGATTTCTTTTACTTTGGTCGAGGAATCGTATCCAATTAGGCCGCGACATCAAGGAAAAGTATCCAATTAGGTCGCGACAATTGGGCGTTGATATTTTGTGGGTGTCCATCAAGACCCTCAACGGAGAACATCAATGATTTTTTTTCAATTTGATTTTTTTTTAAAAAAATTCCATAACATACACATTTACGAATTCTAAATTTTTAATTTCAAAACTTTGTACATGAACCTTGAATTGTATCACTTTCAATATGTGTTTTTTCAAATAGTGTCAATTCATGATTTAAAGATGTGATTTTTTAAATAATGTTAATTTCATTTTTTCCAAAATATTATTTTTATAAAATTATGATATTCTGAACATATAATGTTCTTATATTTTTTCTTTAAGTTTTATGATACAATGAAACTTATGTTTTCTAGCTTAATACTTCTGTTTATTAATACTCAAAACAAGCCTATGTTATTATATTCCTTTTTTACCATTAGTTTATTCATTTTATACGTTAACAAATATTCCCTTAGTATTAACCAGAAAATGGTGAAAAATACCTTAACTTTATTATAATTAACATGAAAACACCCGTTTTTTTAGACATTTCAATAAGTCCACGTGTGTTACATTATTAATATAGATACCCTGATGAATATAGATACAGTTACACTTATTAATGTAGATAAAGTCACAATGATTAATTATGAATATAAATACAATTACACTTATTAATGTAAATAGAGTTACAATGATGAACCAAATTATAATTTTAACTGTACATATATTAATCAGTGTAATTGTATTATTTGGACTTAATCGTAAATTATTTAAAAAGTTTATGGGTTCAAAGTATCAACAAGATTACCTCTTGAACTGATCATATATAAATAGACTTTGAAGGAATTTATTAGTTGATACCCCTAATATTAATTAAGAAAAATTCAAGTGAATATGCATATTTACATATGAGTAATATTAGGGAGACCCTTTTTCATGATCCTTTTTTATTAACCGACCATGTGTCAAACACACATTGAGTGGTGATTGTAATTCACGTGGATCTATTTGAAACACCACCTAATGTATGCTTGACACATCAGTAGGATCATACAAAAAATTCAGAAATTACTCATACAATATACATAATCAATTTATACTTTTTAGCAATTAATGGTAACCTTGTACGAATATGACCACAAAAATCATGAACATTTGGTTTATGTTTCTGAAAATTATTTTTTGTGTTAAAATAAAAAACTGTTAGAACATGCGTTTGATAACCTGTTTTATAAAATTTGTTTTTAAATTCAATTATCAAAAATCCATGTTTTAAACACCATTTTTTGAAAACAGGTTTGAGCTATTCTTCAACCCGTTTTTAGATTTTCACTCTCATTTTTCATCATCATGTGCCCCCAACCCACCACCACTCACCCCAACCACCAAACGCCCCAACCCACCACCACAACGTGCCCTAATTCATCGCTATGTGCCCTAACCCATCACACCCACCTCAATCACCACACGCCTCACCTCAACATAACACCACTAATCATCACCACATACTACCACTACCAAGCACCCCAACCCAGCACCAAACACCCCAATCCACCACCACATGCTCCACCCAAACACCAACCGCCCCAACCCACAACCACTACCCACCACCACCTAGCCATCACCACCAGCCCTAATTCACCACCACTTGCCCCAAACCATATATATATGTGTGTGTGTGTGTGTGTGTGTGTGTGTGTGTGTAATTTTAATTTTTTAAAATTAATTTTAAATGAAGTTTATCAAATGATCACTAATATTTAAAATTTTCACAAAAGTAATTTATAAAACTATTATCAAAAATATTTTTTAAAATCAATTTTTAGAAACATAAACCAAACGACGAAGGGTACTTCTTAAGTTTAGAGTCAAACGCGGTAATAAAATGGTAAAAGAGAAACAAAAGATTTTCTCCGATATTTACGCACTACTCTCTCTCTCTCTCTCTCTCTCTCTCTCTCTCTCTCTATCTCTCTCTCTCTCCACATAGTTTCCTTCCTCTTCCGTTTTAATGTCAAAATCCCATATAAACCTTACTCACGAGGAAACCTTCTCCTCAAAATATTTTCTCTTTCTCATAATCGACTCTTGTGTTCAAAATATACTAGAAAATGCCCTAGGCTTAGCTGCCTTATTCGTGGTATCAAATTGTTTGAGTATTTATTGCCTGGCCACTTCTTGACCATGAGGTTCTAATAGGTACTAATATACTAGAATTGTTTATCCCGGTTTCCCATTGTGTGCTCGTGATGCATATCCCTTAAAATTAATTTTGTTAGTATGATATGATTGCATTGGCGCTTTTTACATTGTTTAATATTCTATCTACCCTATATCTTCTGATATATCCAAAGGCATATTCGTGAAAATTGTGAAAATATAATGTAGAAATAATAATGGAATAATTTGAGGGAAAAAATATTGGCTTCCAAATAGGATTTCTTACATCAATTTTGAAATGAATTTGAATTTGTAAATATTACTAGTGTTAAATTTGTAAATTCCTGAAAGAACGGGGATAGAATAATGATCCCTATTTTGATTTCTACTTAAATAACAGTAAACTCAATGAAAAGAAAGTTTTAGAATATAAAATGAAAAGCGATATCTTTCATTTTCTCTAAAATTCTTTTTTTCCCATCTTTTTACTGAATGTTTTTTTTACTAATAGCTACAAATTTCCTTGTCCATTTATTGTGCCGACTTAATTTCTTTTTAAAGTTACTTGTTATACATTTATGTATTGTTTGATCAATAAATATAAAGTTGTAAAGACATAATGGATGCAAATTTGAAAGGAGGCCCTAATTTGTTTTCTAGGAAAGTATTACAACCAATATTTTTCTTTTTATCTCACATAGAGGAGCTTAAATTTGTTGAGCATTAGTTAATGAAGAATAATATAAACCTCACAAGCTTAAAGTAATAAAAAAAATATCTCACTATGTAATCATCAATAACTTAATGGATAACATAGGCAAATTATATTAACCGTAATTTTTTTTGGGATTTATCAAGAGAAATCTTGGCCCAAGATGACAGGTGGTAATTTTTCTTTGGAGAGAGATGACACAAGCCTTCTCCTGATGAGCTTGTCTTGTTGTTTCCATATTTCTGCAGAGGTTTCATCAGACGGACAAGAGTATGTACCATCAGCAAAAGGAATGAGTTTTTGGCCTGCTAAGAAAGGTTTCATTTGTGTTTTCCAAAACAGGTAAATGGAGTGAGCGAGTTTGATGGATAAGGAATGATGCGCATGACTGAGACTTCTTTAGTGGAGGAGTTAGATGTGGCTTTTGTTATCTCCTACTCTGATACCATAAGAGACAGAAATCCAAAGAGGAAATAATTATTTATATGAAACTATTTTTTTATCATCGATTTCTAGCGGAGACCTTTGTACAAATATATATACAAAGTAGGATATTTGAATTTCAACACTAGCAAACCATGGAGTTAGTAAAGGATAATTGTAATTTCAGAGTTGTCCATCAAATAGCACAACAAAGAGTATATAAAATTGTAATCAAGTATTATTTGAATGCTCAGAAATCTCAGGCCTACACATTAGTTATTTTATCCAATTGCAGATAATTCACATTAGTAACACAAAAATGAACATATAACCAACTATTGAAAAACAGAATTAATATAAAATAACAACCAACCTACCAAATAAAATTAGTAAAATTGTCCCCACGCAACTGAATTATATCCATAGACCTAGCTAATTGAAATTTCCAAAGTGGAAATTTTATGCTCCCGGCGCTTATATACGTGGCCTTTCTCCCTCCATATAAAATTTATTACAATGTAGTCTCCTCATCACAAATAACATTACATCACAAAACACGCGTTAGGATTTTCATCACTGAAAATTTGATGTCCGTTAGGATCATGAAGGTAAGCTGAAGGAGGTGGTGGTGGAGGTGGGTCTGAGTACATCGGCTAGTGTGGGTACTCCACCATGTAACCATGATTAGGGTAACCTTCATTGTGGTAAGACGTGGATACACCATAGTCTTGATTGAGAACCTTTGACTCCTCACTTTTGCTCCCGTCTCCACCAGCACTAGGGGCCTTAGTCTCTCCTTCTTTCTTTTTCTCGCCACCCGCATCTCCTTTTTTATTTTCAGCTCCATCTCCACCGTCGCCACCTTCCTTCTCTTTGTTGTCTCCTCCACCCGCTTCTTTTTCTTTTTTGTCACCGACACCATCTTTTTCTTTCTTCTCACCGCCTTCCTCTTCCTTATTTGCGGGAACAACCTCCACACTCCGCTTCAGTTTTTTATTCAAATAGGATATTAGTGCCTTCGCGTCCATTGTCCCCGTTACCATGACCAAATCCTTTTCTGAATCGACTGTAACCTTTTGTGTCCCTATTTAAAACAAAAGCACAATTAATCACTAATTCATCTTCTATTCCTTGTCGATTATTACGACAATATTTTATTCAGATAAAAAAAGAAATAGTGTTTACTGAAGGGATTTTTAAAATAAAATAGAAAAAAACTAAACTAAAAATTAAATAAAAAGAATATTGAAGAACTTTTCATTGTTTGACCCATAATATATTTAAAAAATAACTTTAATTAATTTAACAGTACGCCCCAATTCAAAGGTTGAACTTCAAAATTAGAAGCCATGAAATTGAGTAACTAAGAATTTTATACTATTTAGATGTTGGAGTCACATGATATGTTAAGATTCATTAATGTTAATAAACCTACGCATGTCCAAATATACAAGATTTTAAATTAAGTTTGGTAAACTAACCATCTATTTTTGATATGGTTCGTTTTATCTTATGCGCGCATTCGTCACATTGCAGCTTAATCTTGAGAACGAGTGTACTCACGGGAAGCTAAACAACCACAACAAAAACAAAACAAAAAAAGTCAATCAACTAAAATATTAATCGAAACATACCGCGATTAGCCGAGTATTAACTAAAAATAACTAAAAAAAGCCCACCTCTTTGGTTGCTTTTTTCTCTTCGGGCTTCTTTTCATCCGGTTTTTTCTCCTCGGCTTTCTTTTCATCAGTTTTTTTCTCCTCAGCCTCTTTCAGTTGAGGAGAGATAAGCTCAACTTTCTTATTTTTCTTCTGGGCAATTTTGTCTCGAATGGTGGAGGGGTCCGCCTCGCCTATTACCGTCAATTTATTGGTGGCACAGTCAGCCTTCACATCATCCACACCTTCACATACACAATGTTAGGTACAGCTAGAGTCTTAACATACGTGATACATACGTCGCATGTGTAAAAATTGCGTTTTGAATTTACTAAAGCGGTTTGTATATTGTATAATATCTAAACGGTTACCGTATTATGCGGACTAAAATTTCGGTTTCCTTGAGACCTCCGCAAAGTTCGAGTCCAACATAACAACAGAATAAAGAATGAAATTTTTTTATACCTTCGAAATGACGAACGAAACGTTTCACTTTTTTGGCACACCCTTTGCAATGCAAGTCAAGCTTTAAGACGATGTGGGCTGGTCCATCGTTCTTCTTATCGCCGGCCTCGACCTTCTTTTCTCCTTCTTTCTTATCTTCAACTTTCTGCAAAAAATATAGTTATTAGTTTAAGAGTCATTGCGGGAATGTAAATGAAATTGAGGTAATTGAAAAAGTGATGGGGAAATTTTGGATACTAACCTCACCCATTGTTTTTAATGTGTATAGGAGTTTTTCAATGTAAAGATTTTAGTTGAGATGGAATTGGCTTGAAGAGAGAGTGGGGATACAGAGAGAGTGGGGATCGATTCGAATTTGATTAATATAAATATTTTTATATGTGACACCTGATATGCATAATGCATTGTATGGTATGGTATGGTATGGTATGGTATTGCTATCAGGATGACCCATGTGACTTATGAATTAGCATGCCACCGGGTTGAACTAACCGTTGTCTATATACGAAAGTTTTTCTTTTCTTGTCTTGAAAAATCAGCCAAATCCTTAAACCTTTGGAATGCCGATGTTGCACCCACTAATTCAACTATTTCTGGTATGCGAAAAGTCAAAATCTGAACCGTCTATGTGTAATTAAAATAGAAGTACAAAAAACGCCAGCACTACACCAGTTAATACAACTATACTTCGAGGTGTTTTCAGATACGTTTGAATGTGTACTATTATTAACAATAAAATGAAAAGGTGCCAATACCTTAAATATAATATGCTAGAATTAATTCAATATGAAGCATGAAATACTCTAACCTACTATGAGCGGTCGAGTTTTTAAGTTAAAAAAAGTGAGACAACTAAGTTCTATTTATATTAGATATAAATAAAACTAAATATTTGGAAAAAAAATTTGATGTGTTATACCATAGTTATCAATTGACTCATTAGACACAATTTTCTCACAAAATATTTGGAAAAAAAAAACTCAAATTAGAGGAAAAAAACATAAAAATAAGTACATATTCTTAATTTGAAAAATTACTATATCTACTTTGTCAAAATCTAAATATGTTTAAAACTAAATAATACAGAAAATTAACTGGGAGCTTATATATGCAAAAGAAAATTGACGTTAGATATCACTTTTAATATCAAAAGTTATGATAAAGTAGTAATGTTATAAATGTATGCATATATATATAATATAAATTTTGAATTTTAGGCTAATTAAATCGGTGTTTTTGGATGGTTGTTTAGGTATTTTTTTTGTTACTGTAAATTAGGTATATCGGCTTTAGAAATGCCTATACCAAACCAATAAAAATGTTTTCAGTAATTTCGGTTTTGGTAAATTTGGTTTGCGATAATGAAAAGTAATGAACCAAAACAATATCTTTTTCGATTAAACGGCATGGTAAGATAAAAAACTCATACCATGACCACCTCTAGGGAAAACAATAATGGTTTCTAACAATATGAATTCATCATTAAGTGTTGAATCAAATTAAACATTTAAATTTGGAGTTTAAATCAAAATAACCCTTAAATTTAACGGTTGTTTGTTTTTACCTCTTTATGCTGAATTTAGTTTTATTCAACATTAAGAGGGAAAATTTAGTTTGTTTTTATCTCTAAATAATAATAAATATTTCTAATTTGAATACTTAATTCTATTTTCTTTTAATGAAATTGTATTTAATTTTACCCATATTTTATATTTTAAGGAACGCTATAATATACAAAACGAATTAGGAGCTGGTTATTAATGACGAAATGGTCAAATTACCTATACACAACATTCAGAACCAAATACTCTAAACAAACAACATATATTCAAAGGTTCCTTCAGATAAAAAAACACAGTTTTCAGTATTCACAATTAACCATTCAACATTAAATGTTCAGCATTAAACACTCAGTATTCAAAGCTAAAAAAACAAATGACCCCTTAGTTCCTAAATTTAAAATTTAGTCAGTTCAACCCCTAAACTATTCAGTAACAATCAGTTAAGCCCTTATGCTTAAAAGTCCGTTAACTTTAGCGGCATACATTGTTTCAGTGTCATAGGGGTCAAAATAAATAAATAAATTATCTCTGTGTGTGTGTGTGTGTGTGTGTGTATATATATATATTAATTTACTTTTACATGTAAACATTTGTATGTAATATGATTATACGTTATATATAGACACATTATATACATAATAAAAATATATAAACTAAAATTATGTGTTAGAACAAGATACAACACAAAATCTTATTTTTTTCATTTACCCAACCCAAGTAAAATACGACACGACGCGACAAAAAATCTCATTTTAATTAACACGACTATGACCCAAATAAAATGCGACATGACGTGAATTCATTTTTTTTATCTAACACAAATATGATCAATTAAAGCAGGACACCGCATAAAATCATGTTTTTTTACCTAACAAAAAAAATTACCTCAATAAACCACGACGTGACACGAAATACTTTTCTACTGAACACTAACACAAAAAAACACAAACACTGACCCAAATAAATCGGTACATGATATATCTTTTATTTACCTAACACGAACATGACATGAGAAGAACATTTTTTACCTATCACGAACACGATCGGATTAAAACATGGCATGACATGACACGACACGAAACATTCTTTTTTACCTAATACGAATATGACCAACATAACACGATTTCGTGTCGTGTTAGATAAATAAGAGATTTCATGTTATGTCGTGTTTTTATTGGTCCATGATAATGTTCGGAAAAAAAATTCGTAGCATGACGTGTTTGAGTTAAGTCGTGTTCGGGTTAGGTAAAAAATTTGATGTCACGTTATTTTTATTTTTAACTGTGTTATGTTCCGGATAAGTAAAAAAAGATTTCATGTGTGTCATTTTTAATAGGATTGTGTTCATGTTCGGTAAAAAAAAAAAAAATCCTCGGTTTTGCATTTTAATTGGGTCATACTTGTGTTAGGTTAAAATAATATTTATTTGGGTCGTGTTCGTGTTCAATGAGAAAAAAGGATTTCTTGTCTTCTTGTGTTGTGTAATAATTGGGTCTTGGTGTTATGTAAAACAATAAAATTACAGAGACTGATTAGCCGAAACATACCGCGATTAGCCGAGTATTAACTAAAAAATGCCCACCTCTTTTTTCTCTTCGACTTCCTTTTCATCAGTTTTTTTCTCCTCGGCTTTCTTTTCATCAGTTTTTTTCTCCTCGGCCTTTTTCGGTGGAGGAGATATAAGCTCAACTTTCTTATTTGTCTTCTGGGCAATTTTGTCTCGAATGGTGGCGGGGTCCATCTTGCCTATTACCGTCAATTTGTTGGTGGAACAGTCAGCCTTCACATCATCCACACCTTCACATACACAATGTTAGGTACAACTAGAGTCTTAACATATGTGCGTCGCATATGTAAAATTGCGTTTTGAATTTACTGAAGCGGTTTGTAAATTGTTTAATATCTAAACGGTCACCGTATTATGCGGACTAAAATTTCGGTTTCCTTGAGACCTCCGCAAAGTTCGAGTAAAGAATGAAATTTTTTTATACCTTCGAAATGACGAACGGAACGTTTCACTTTTTTGGCACACCCTTCGCAATGCAAGTCAAGCTTTAAGACGATGGGGGTTGGTCCATCATTCTTCTTATCGCCGGCCTCGACCTTCTTTTCTCCTTTCTTATCTTCAACTTTCTGCAAAAAATATAGTTGTAAGTTTAAGAGTCATTGTGGGAATGCAAATGAAATTGAGGTAATAGAAATAGTGATGGGGAAATTTTGGATACTAACCTCACCCATTGTTTTTATACTGTGTATATGAATTTTTCAATGTAAAGATTTGAGTTGAGATGGAATTGACTTGAAGAGAAGAATTGGTGGATGGGAAGGTATATATAGATGGGGGATACAGAGAGTTAATTCAACTATTTCTGGTATGGGAAAAGTCAAAATCTGAACAGTTTGTGTAATTAAAATAGAAGTACAAAAAATGCCTGCACTACACCAGCTAATACAACTGTACTTCGAGGTGTTTTCAGATACGTTTGAATGTGTACTATTATTAACAATAAAATGAAAAGGTACCAATACCTTAAATATAATATACCATTCAATATCTATTTATTATATATCTATTTATTTTAAAATGAAAAGGTTTAATAGCATTTAATGCATGCTCTTTAATAGAGTTTTAATGATCATTAAACTCTTTGTATTCTCCACCAGCCAATATACGTAATTGTTGTTCACACCCTTAAACCCTTTGTATCCCCCACTTAGCTCCTCTCTCTCCCTCTATTTGAAAACTCCGTCTCTCTCCATTCTCAATCTGAGAAATACAATCCTGCTCCAGCGGCTCCTATCACATATTCATTAGATTATTTCTCTTCATTTTCCCCTCTCTATAACCTTTATCTTTTTTATCCCAAAAACAAAACAAAAACAAAAACCATTTTGATTTCTTCATCCTTATAAAAAAACTCATCTACAAACTCCTTTATTCTCCATTCTCCCCAAAGGTATGATCTTTCTTTATTGTTTTATCATCTCTTGCATTAATATTCATGTATTGTTATGGTTTTTGTGTGGTTTTGAATATTCAGTTATTTTGTTAGTAATTAGAATCTTGAATCTATTATATATAACTTGGGTTTTTGTGTTGTTTTTAACTTTTTTTTTTGCAGGTTATAAGTTTTTAGATCTGAAACCGTCTTCTCATCTCGGGTATTTCTTTATACCCATGTGTTTAAGTAAGTGAGTTTTGTCTTACATAAAAGAGAGTTTTGTATCCAATCTGTAAGAGTCATGGAAACTTTTGAGATTTGGAGGGTTATTTCATGATCTTTATTGGGTTTTTCCAGACAAGATCTCATCCAGGCCTTCATCGGAACTCAGGAGCTCATCCCACCCTGGACAGGCCTCCATTGCCGAATACTTTTTTTCGTACTAGATCCACTACTTTTTTATATTTTCTATTTTTTTGTATGAGATTTGATTTCATTCAATTTTTATTTTGGGTTTGATACGAAATCAAAGCATCTTTATTTTTTGGTATGAGATTTATTTTCTTTTTGTGCCCAGTAGACTATACCCGTCAAAGTATCTTTTTCTTCTTCAGTTGATTCATGTATCACATACTAATATATGTTGTTAGTTTTTTTCATCTCTTTTAATAAAAATTGAAATACTTTTATTCTGACATTTTTATATGCTTTAACAAGAATTGAAAATGCGGAAATTATGTGGGTTCTTACCTGGACAAAGCAGATTTGACCCGTGGACGGAGTGGGTTTGACCGGTGGATGAAACGGGTTTGACCGGTGGATGAAGCGGGTTAAGGGTTTTATATTTAAATGGGTTCAGGGCTAAAAAAAACTTGGCGAGTAGCGGATCTGATTATTTTTTTGCAGGGCGGGGTAGGATTATGGAAAACCGTCACATACCCGATGCATTGTCATCCATAGCAGCAGCCAATTCATCCTGCTTGACCAGCCCATATCAAACAAAGGTCCTCTTGAAGAATTTTAAAAATTAAGCAAATGCAATGATCAATCTATATTATATATATTATATATATTATATCTATAATACTATAGTATTGGAAGTGTAAATATAAATTAATACTGAATTCGCTCTCCTCAATCGTAAATATATAATCACGTTTTTATAAAAATAAAAAAAAATATAAAACGCCCGCGCATCACGCGGGGTACCTGTTAGTGAAGCATGAAATACTCTAACCTACTATGAGCGGTCGAGTTTTTAAGTTAAAAAAAGTGAGACAACTAAGTTTTATTTATATTAGATATATTATAATTTATAATATATGATATCAAAATATTTTTTTTAACAAGTCTTATTTATATATGCACTGAATATTCACCGTGAGCAATTTTTTTTGTGAAACTTGTTGGAGAAAAACAAAGATTATATAACATATTTGACTATCTACTTAGTAAATGAAATTAACCGGTAAAGATTCCTTAAAATACAAATTTTAAAATATATTTATAAAAATATTGCATTTTGAAATTTATTTACAAAAATATTGCATTCCTTTATATTTTCCTTCAGAGGTGTGAAAATTAAGTTTTTCGTACATTCGAGGTGCGAATTCAAGTTGGATTGAGGTTTATATAATAAGTCAACTCCAATTGAGTTTGTATATCATAGATGTGTTACTATTCGAGAAGTAATATTTTTCATTTTTCCAATCCTATTACAAACTTCATGAATTTTGGCTGCAGTACGATTGTAATTGTTCTAATTGAGTTACATAGTTCTAGTTTTGAAATGGAGCAATAATTACATCCATGGATATTGCTAATTAATAATCATTCAAATAATGTGGTACATTGAGTATTGACTTGCACCTTTAAGTTTCACCTCGTAAAACCATTCCCAGGTATCCTCATCATCGATGACCAAAATAAATGTCTGGCCAACCCACCCAAATATGTCGACGTTAATTGTGTGGTTATACAAATCGAATAGACGTTTTAGTACGCCCATCTTTAATGGAACTTGTAGTTCAGTCTTCGACGAGATACATTTTCTGTGATTGAACTCGTAGTTTCAGTACTTTTGATAAATATGGTTCATTAAAACTATACTGATCTTTTACTTTTGATTTATTTTGAATGATCATTCTATGTTTTTGCTCTGAATACTCTCTTCCATGTTGTATTGTTAGAAAGTCTTAGAATTATAATTAAACAAACCACATAAAAATGTAAACCATGTTTGATTTTTTATATATAGATTTGTACATAGATGTATATAACCCATTTTTATATGATTTATGGGTTGTTAAATATATGTTTTTGTCTATTTTAACTTATGTTATGCCCCTCTGTGTTTTATATGATTTCTGGGTTGTTAAAGGGATGACGGTGAGCTAAAATAAGTGCAAGAAAATTTAATCTTAATCGAAGCCTAATTTTTAACAAGTATACCCGCATATTTTAGAAACTTAACGTGTCCGTATCAGGCACTTGGTTTAAGAAATTGGCAAGTATATGCAAGTTTTTGGTTAAAATGGGATGTTAGAAAGAGAACATCCAAAATAACAACAAAATGGCTCACAAGGTATAAGAGAGTTGCTCTCTTAGTGTTATGGTGCTTAAATACGAATTGAGGTGTAAACTCTATTAATAGCGATAATTAAACAGACAATGTGTTATTGATAATAAAGGAATAAACTTAGTTGAAATAGAACAAAACTCTTGGGTTTAAAATCACTAAACTCTCATGTATAACTTGATGATAATAAATAAATATGATCTATTTAGATAAATAAATGAACCCTTGAAACAACTAACTAGATAGAGAGAAAAGCAAGCAATTTAAATACACCTCAGGTAGGCAGCTCAAACACCAAGGTATTAAAGAATAAGGGTTAAATCTTAATAAATACTTCCGTGCGTGGTGGAAAGATTGGAAAAATGTATTAATGGTCGAGTGCAAAACCACAACTGGCTAATATACGACAGCGCAAACAGGCCCAATACACTGCTTAAGTTAGATTTAACATCACGTGGATAATTATGAAGACACATCACATGGATAATTATGATGATACATCACGTGGATAATGATGAAGACTCTTGCTGGTTACCTACATTCTCAGAGGAGAAAAATAGGGATCAACTAACGATCAAATATGGAGCTGGAAGAGTTCGTGTGCAGCTCAACTACTCTTATCACTGTAAATAAAAAAAACCACCGTGAGCAATGGGGTACATAATTATAAACCTCTAAAAGAATTAATAAAAATTTAGAGACACTCTCTGGGCATAAGCAGTTGCCAAATAGCGTAAATCCTGTGTGTTGTGATCTTTAAATGCTCTTTAGATTCCTTTGCTTTTAGAATTATTAATTTTGATTTTTTCATTCAAAATTGGCACCATCTGTGGGAACGATTCTCTTTTCTAAAAGCAACTTGAAGCTAAATAGTGAAAATAATGTCTCACCCATATAGTGCACCCATTGCTGGTGACTTATGAGCAAAGCTGTCTTTACTCAAAGTCAGTTATGAGGTTCATCGTGACAGAAATCTAAGACTTTGCCTAGAGGAGCAGCTTTCTAAGCAAAGTAATGAGTATCCCAGATCAACACAGATCTCATGACTTGTCGTCGCATATGAAGAATGACTCCACAAACAAGAGGTGGCAACACGCCTACAAATGGAAGATAATGCACGTCTCCAGTGACGTCTGCAGAAGATTAAAAAAAAACTCCATGAGGAAAATGCAAGCACCGTGGTCGGACGCCTAGTTCGTATAAGAGCAAAACTTGTAGCCAAGGAAGGAGTACTGGCCGCGAGAAGGATCATTCAGAGCATCAAAGTCGTTTGACAAGATAAAACCGAGATGAAGAACACCATAAGCAAGATATATGAACACCATAAGTTCAAAGAGAAATGGATCAACACCCAGTTCATTGTGGGCCTAGATCCACAAAAGAGTTGGCTGGCCAAAAGGGCATACATCACCCAATTGCAATCCCCCTTTTTAAAGGAAATTAAAGAGGAGGATCCTTCAAATAAGTTTACATCCCTAAGGTCCAAGATATATGATGGAAAGACCGACCTTATAGATCATGTGCTCCAGAATAGGCAAGCGATGACTTTTTGGAACCGCAATGGCGCTCTCATGTGCCATATATTCCCATCCAGTCTAGAAGACGTCGCTTAAAGTGGTTCAAAAGGTTGCCCCACATGTCCGTCAAAAGTTTTAAGTGACTCGTAGAGGCTTTCACAACTCTCTTTATAATAAGCAACTCACATTTGAAGAGGATGGATTCTCTCCTCACCACGAGGAAAAAATCCCAAGAGACGTTATGAGAATATGCCAAACGCTATTCAAATTTTTTTAATGAGGTTGAAGATTACTTGGAGAACGTTATCGGAGCATTGTTCAAGATTGGACAACCCCTAACTTTATGTTGCATTAGTTCCTCACTAAGAAGGAGGTAAACACCATCGATGATCTCATGTTACGCATTGCGAAGTAAGCCAAAGTTAAAGATGTAGTCAACCTCAGCCAAGGAGAGACTGGTCGTGCAAAAGCACTGTTCTAAAAAACCCGCCTAGGCTCCGCCTAAGCTTGATGCTTGGTAGAAATACCCCGCCTTACGCTTTTTACACCTTATTCTTGGTAAAACCCTTAAGGCGCACTTTTTTCTAAAAACAATAATGCTTTAGTGAAATGATATTGCCTTTTAAAGAATTTTTTTACAAACCGGACCATTATCTCATCCAAAATAATCAAATAGTATTTTAATTTGCATATATTCAGACATATTTTTATGATATGTATAATTTTAGTATTTTAATAGCCTTGTTATGGTTAAAAAATATTAAAATATATTAAGAAGGCCTAAACACCTTTTCACGCCTTTTTACGCCTAAGGCCCGCCAAGGCTTCAAAGGCTTAAGGCTTGGTCTCTACGCCTCGATCACGCCTCACGTTTTTTAGAACTTTGCGCAAAAGTGACTAAAGGAAACGATATAGAGAACACTCAAAGAAGGGGAGCAAAAAGAAAAAAAGATGATCCAGAAATGGGAACAAAGTAAAATCATTCAAGGCATTTCGAGCAATTAATATCGTTTTAAGGAGCCAGTTTACAAAATCTTAATTAAGATCAAGGACCACTAATTCCTCAAGTGACCAAAGAAGATGAGTGGTGATCCGAGCGAGAGGAATATTGCACTCAGATGTGCCTACCACAAGGAGAACGGACACATGACATAAAATTACAAGGCCCTCATGTCCCATTTGGAGTAATTAGCCTAGGTGGGGCATTTGAATGAGTATATAGAAAAGAAAGTTGATCAGGTCGCCATTAACGCTGACCCAAAACCAGATAACATTCTAGACAATGAGGTAGGGTACGAGTTTGCAATTATTCACGGGGCATCAAACCCCAAGCAGATCCAAGGCAATGCAATTCGGATGGAACTCAAGAAGGTAATGACAATGATGGAGGCCTTCCAAATTAGTCCCGCCAAAATCCAAGCTGGCAAATGCAAGTGACCAGAGGATGTGGACTACAATAAGCACATAGTCTTCACGGAAGGCAATTTGATCAGGGTGGGAACCCCACATCATAATGAACTAGTAATCACTCTCAGGATTGTAAATCAAAACTTGGATAAGCTACTAGTGGATCAAGATAACCATGCCATTGAGGAAAGTTGTTCTGCTAGTGAGGGTAGGAAATATTTCTAAACTCATTGAGTTTTGGTGGTAGACATTGACTCGTCCTACCATTCCATCTTTCGAAGAGGATGGTTTCATGCCATGAGGGCAGTGCCCTTAACTTATCAGAGAAAACTCAAGTGCATCATAGAGCGATAAATAATGGAGATCATGGGCGATCAATCTATTGCTCAAAAGTGTTTCATCGTTACTATCAGGCCTAGGCAAGAAAAGAAGAAATGAATGGAAGTCATCCTCGAGACATCTCATGATGGAGCCACACCATCCACATAGCAACTAAAGTATGGCAGATCAGGGTAAGAGAAACAAGAGTTAACCTCGTAGACAGAGTCATGGAAAGACTGGAGGAAGTAGCTTTTGATGAAAGCGAACCATAAATGAAATTTCTAATCAGTACTACACTGTTCGATAAAAAAACAAGGAATTATATGCTTTCTAAAGTAAAACCTACATGTGTTTGCATGGGAATTGTATGATATGCCTGGGAACGATCCCAAAGTCACATGCAATCAACTTCATATTGAACCGAAATTTTCGTCGATCACACAAAAGGCTCACTGCACTACCCAAAAAAAGCCAAGGTGATGGAAAAGAAGGTAAGGAAACATTTGAATGCAAAATCCATCAGAGAAATTTAATTCCCAAAATGCCTCTCAAATTCGGTGGGGGTGCGAAAGAGCAACGATAGCTGGACAGTATGGGTGGATTTCACCAACCTCAATAAGGCTTATCCCAAAGACAGTCTCCTTCTACCAAAGTATCAGTTGGTCGACGCCGCGACAATCCACAAGCATATGAGCTTTCGAGATGCCTACTCAGGGTACCACTAAATTCCACTATTCATCCCCGACCAAGATAAGACTTCATTTATCACTCCTTTGGGCTTTTATTGTTATAGGGTCATGCCTTTTCGCCTAAAAAAGCTGGAGACACTTACCATAGATTGGTCACCAGAATGTTCAAGAAAGAGTTGGGGGAAACAATGGAGGTGTTTTTTGACGATATCTCGTCAAAAGCAATCACAAAACCGATCTGAATGACTTATAGGAGACATTTGGATTCCTCAGACGCTACCAAATGAAGCTCAATGCGAGAAAATGCTCCTTTGGGGTCCATTCCAAAAAATTCCTAGGCTACTTGGTCAGTAAAAGAGGGATTAAGAAAAACCCCGACAAAATAGTCGCGACCAATAATGTTCGGCCCCTAAAGACTCTGTGTAAAATTGAAAAGCTAACTGGGATGCTGGAAGCTCTAAATTGTTTCATCTCCAAGTCATCAAATGATGTCGTCCATTCTTTTAACGGCTGAAGAAAGAGAAAGCCCTCACCTTGAATGATAAATGCTTAAAGGCCCTTAAAGAAATAAAATCCTATATGAGCAAACCTCCTATGTTGGCCATCACAGACGTGGAATAGAAGTTTCAAACCACACAGTCAGTTCAACTTTGGTTTGTGAAATAGAAGGATGATAATACCGAGTCTTTTTCGTCAGCAAGACTCTCTTAGATGTTGAGAAGTGCTAACTCCCACTAGAGACTCTAGCCTACTCTTTTGTCATCGCATCTTGCAAACTAAAACACTAATTTGAGGCTCATTCAATTATAGTCATCACACCCTTTCCCCTCAAATTTGTTCTTCGTAAGGATGACCTATCTAGACGTATGTTCAAATGGTCAATCGAACTTGGGAGGTTTAATATACAACATCGACCAAAAACAGTGATTAAGGGGCAAGTGTTAGGTGATTTTATCAAAAAAATTGTGGGGAAAGAAGCACCTAGTGACCAATAGATAGTCGATCAATTAAAATGCCGTGGGATTGACTAACAAAAAAATAGACGTTGTGTGTGGATGGCGCCTCTAACTCTAAAGGGGATGGAGTAGACATTGTGCTCGTCATGCCGAAGAACGCTATGATCAAGCAAGGAATCAGGGAGGACTTTGAAGCATCCAACTACGAAGCTGAGTATGAAGCCCTTCTAGCCATATTTAAGGCTAACTTATTGGGAGAAAATCACCTTGCTGTATATTGCAATTCAAATTTGGTATCCAACAAAGTAACTGGGGACTTCAGCATCAAGGATGAATGGATGGCAGCGTACTTACAAGTGGCTCACGATTTGATGTCAAAGTTTAAGGATGCAACAATTCAAAAGTTCCCTCGGGGGCATAATAGCCACATTGATGCCTTAGCAACCCTAACATCAGTAGTGGACTCTGATATAAGGAAAACATTTGAAATGGAATTTCTCGCCAATCCAAGCATTGTAAAGACAATGGTCATCGAGTATATTCTCACAGTGAAAAAAGTCCCAACTAGATGGAAC
Source organism: Sambucus nigra (assembly GCA_949130495.1). NCBI lineage: Eukaryota > Viridiplantae > Streptophyta > Magnoliopsida > Dipsacales > Adoxaceae > Sambucus > Sambucus nigra. The sequence continues at coordinate 650,395,480 of OX422214.1, read as the reverse complement.
CGATAATTATTTATCTACAGAATGATATCTTACCGATCGACAAAAAATAAGCCCATCAGGGTGAAAGTTGCGCGATTTTATCTGGGGCCCGAAGGAAAACTTTACAGAAGGTCTTTTACAGTTTCTTACCTCCAATGCATGCATATAATGATGTCACCTAAGTTCTTTATAAACTACACGATGGGATCTATGAAATCCATGTAAGAGGAAGGTCTCTTGCCTTCCGAGAAATCAAAGAAGGATACTGGTGGCTGCATATGCAGAAAAACACATCCTTTTATGTCCAAAAGTGTCAAAAGTGCCAAAATATCTCCCCCATGCTTTATAAACCCGTTAACGACTTGAAGTCACTAACTAGGACCACTCCCAACAGCACCAGAAAATCACAAATATCTATTGGTCAACACAAATTACTTCGCAAAGTGGATTGAAGCAGAGCCACTAATGAACATCAAGGATACTAATATGATCAGATTCATCGGGAGGAACATTATAATACGCTTTATGGGTACACAAGACAATCATCATAGACATCGTCATACAGATTGAAAGTGGACCCTTCTAAGGTTTCTGCGATAACCATGGTATCAAATGTATTTTCAGCTCCGTGGCCTATCGCCAAAGCAACTTCCAAGTAGAGGCTTCTAACAAAATGATTTTAAACGACATGAAAAAGATATCAGAGAAGGAAAAGGGAGCTTAGGTAGATAAGCTTCTCCATGTTTTGTGGGCATATCGTAATATACTTATAGGTTTATTGGGGAAATGCCCTTCACTCTAATATACTTGATGGAGGTTGTTATTCCTCTGGAAGTTGGTCTGCCAACCATGAGGACCACCATTGTCGAGGAAAGTTTGAATGATAAAGCTATAAGTTTAACTTGACCCTAGAAAAAGAACGAAGGGAACATGCCATGATAAAACTGGCCTCCTACCAACAACAGTTAACCAAGCAGTACAACAAGGTCGTCAATCCGAGAAAATTTCTTGTCGGCAATTATGTCCTAAAAAAAGTCCCCAGTATTGACAAAAATCCTTCATATGGTAAGTTGGGACCTAACTGAGATGAATCATTCAAGGTCATCACAAATTATCTGCAAGGAGCCTATCATTCGGAAATAAGAGAGGGCAGGGAAATATCCTGGGCTTGGATGCATCCAATCTCAAGAAGTTTTACTTCCGAGTTCGTCCTTATTTAAGTCATTTCTAGTTTAATTAGTTTTTGGAAATTTTTATTTCAGAACTTACGATGCTCGCGATTTGATCTGGCATTTTTAATAAAAGCCCAAGTTGTTCAGTTAGTTACTTAATAATGTTCTAAAATGATAGGCTTACATTTTACTTAATGATCAAAGTATTGATCAACATTACTTGAGTCTAATTAAATTAAAAATTGTTTAATTATAATTAAACCTAAGATCTCAATGTCTTTGTCCTGAAAAACACAAAGACCTCATGAATTGCCCAGACAAATAAAAGACCTATGGAGGATCCCTAGGCACTGAATCAACTTGACTTTAGTAGGATAAAAATGTTGAGCGAATGGATAACCCTAAAACTAGGTGTATTTTTACCATAGTATGCTTTAGGCCTAAGGTGGTGTGATGACACAACCTAAAAGGTTATACATGATAATAAAATACATGCTTGACATAATGGAATGGAAAAATGAAAAATAATGATATTCTACAAACGACTTGTTACAAAAAGTTAATAAGATACAAAAAGTCCGTTTACAACAATAAAGGGACAAAATACACAACAATTATTATCGGCTAGCAAGAGCAGTAATTGTCTCTTCTTCGGCTATCATCCGGATCTAATTGAAACTCATTTTCACTCTCATGAGAAGTCAAGTAGCTCTTTGCCAACTAGAGAGGGACGATATCAATGGAACCCAACTTTCTTCAATACCAACTAGTGTATGCCTATAAGCCAAACAATTAACTTAGTACATATACCAAAGGTAAGAGTTTGGAAACTTTTAATATCCCTAAGGAATATAACCAACTATGCTTGTAAACTAGTTGATTCCTCGTCTAACTTGGTAAGGGCATCCATCCACCGTTCTTCATAGCCAACAGACCACACTGCTCGAGGACTCATTCTGAAGAGATAATGGAGTTTGAGGATGTCGCGACTAGGTACCATCATCACAACATGAGACCCTTTACAATCATCCTCTGACTCAGAAAGTTTCTTCTTGAGGGAGTCAATGTTATCTTGGGGAATGGCCCCAAAATCACCAATATCCATGGCATCATCGAGATGTTTCTTCAAAGAGTTCACCTCTTTCGCCATGAGAGTGCCCACATCTTCCAAGTCTTTCACATAATCTTTCAGCTTGGACACTAAGGTAGACTGGCCTTTGCAGGCATCAATCATATTCTTAAGGGCCTTACGAATGGAAATAAATGCATGACGATCTTAAGCACTAGACTCCCGACCAAGAATGACATCGAGATTGCCCAAAAAATGGAATCTCTTGGACAATATTGGTATGCTACAGAAAGTAAGAATAGAAAGTGAGAGCTCAATAATAATTCAAGACATAATTAAAATTCACAATAAAAATCTTTCATTGATAATCAAAATGGGCACGACCCTTACAAGCAGAGACGAAAGGAAAAATACAAGGGTGTATAGGCTAATTACTGATAACTAGTCTCCTTACTCTTCACCTGTTCTTGGGTCTCTGGGGCTTTGCCCTTAACAGGTTCGGAGGAATTTTGTTCAGCAGAGGCATATGTGGCATTCTCCTCATCAACTTTTGGTGGGGAACCAGGGTTGTGTTTGCCAAAAAGTTCAGAATAGCAGGGACATTAACCTTTGCCAATGCAGCATCCCATTATTTCTTAAAGCTAGACTTTCTGATGTAAGTCAGTTGGCGTTTGATGTCCTCAAAGGATATGGTGTAGCCCTTATCATAATTGGACTCCTTGGCCAAAGAAATTTCCTCATAGTCTTTCTTCAAACGATTACGTGAAAAATCTTAAGCTTTTTAGGATCGTTCTTCAACATGCTCATGGAATCGCTGGTGGACTGCTTCTCTTCATTATATGCCTTTTTGGTAGTAGCAAGGGCTTTCTTGGACTTATCTAAGGCCGTCATCACATCATTATTTATTTTAGATTGATCTGAGCGACTCTTCAAAATGGTGATAAAGCCCACCACAAACTGCAAACAGATAAACATAAATTAAGTCAAAACACAAAATGAATAATTCAACAACTTTAGGCAAATAAAAAAATTATCTTACTAAAGACAACGCTTGGTCGGCGTGAGTAGAGAGTGAGTTATAGGAAAGTTTGTTGACCTGCTCACGGTCAGACATGAGTATGCCCCTTCAACAAACTAAAGTCCAATGAGGGGTTCTTGGCCACTGACATAACCTGTTGAGTTCTCCCAAAGGTGGTGACATCATACTTTTTGGACGGTAGCAGAGGCATGGAGAAAGGGCCTTATCCTTCTTGACATCCTCTCGAACTAATACGTTTGATTCAGTGGCAGAAGGGCCCTATTATTCAGTCCTCTTTGAGGACTTGGCGTTGGGGGATGATGGATTGACATCGTCATCTTGAATCAGTAAAATTCCTTTTCTTGGAGCTATTGAGTCTTCATCCTCGACAGGGATGGACTCAACATTAAAAGATTCAAATGAAGAATAAGTGGAATCTTCCCCACTTGCTGAAAAAAGTGTAAGATTTTGAATTGTGTCTATCAGGCGAACTGTGAAGCTACCAATAGAGTTCTTGTACTAAAAAAGAAATGAGGCAGAATAGGGGCGATCACTACCTTGGACCAAGGCCTTCCTCAACTTCCATACATTGAGCAATTCCTCCCTGTTAGTATGGTCAAGAGGAGGTTTTTTCTTCTTCAATCGCCCTAGTAAAAAAATGAAGAAATTTTATCAGTAATCATGCAATCAAAACACAATTCAAGAGCAAGAAAAAATAGAGTGAACATATATCATTCCCCCACTCCGGGCACAAAAACCCTTGGTATTGACCTCCTTTTGGGAGAGGACGATATTTCCGATTCTGAGCAGTAAAATACTATTCCTAATACCCTTTGTTAGAATCAAGGAGATTAACTACTAAAGCCCCGTCAACTTTCCTCACCTTTAAGTACAAAACACCATCTATTGTGTGGGACCAGGAATAATAATATCTAATTTCTGGAATCCTTATATTAGTCCCATACAATTCGTTTATTCTATGGACTCCGTTTATAATCCACCATGTGTTTGGGGCACATTGGGCGAGAAAGATATCAAAAAACTCATAAAATTCCAAAAAAGTTGGTTTGGGGGAAATGTTATTCCCCCCCTTAGTCAAAGATTGGGTATGAATCCAATTGACACCCTCAACAACGATGCAATTTCTTGGTACTGGGGCATATTCAATCATAACCCATAGGGTAATTGATTATGTTTTTTCTAAAATCCCCTAAGGTTTTCTCATTAATAGTATAGACCATTTTCAAAGAAGAAAAGAGCGGGAAGGTACTTCGCAATGAAAATAAATAGAAGGAACTGTAGAGATGGAATAAATAAGCTAGAACAAAGAAGAATTACAAAGTGAATTGAGAAAACAGGAGCTCCGATAAGTCTTTTTGAGAAAGGGAAGAAGGAAGCAAAGTGATAGTACAAAGTTTGAATCAAGATAATATCGAACAGGACTCGATATTAAAATTGACGTTTCATTTCTTACATAGGACCAGCGTACCCTTGCTATTTTATAGCAATTACGAACATGCCCATGCGCAAAACTCAGACTTTGAACTCATAATTTAGGCAAACAAAAGATGTAAAATTCTTCGACCCATCTTCGATAAATAATTTTAGGGGCAATTGTGGGTGCAAAACCATAACTGCCCAAAATGCGGCATCCCAAATAGGCCAGTATACTGCCCAAGTCAGATTTAATTATAAAGATTCATTCTAGTTACGTACATTCTCAGAGGAGATATACATACATCAACCAATGACCCAATAAGAGATGTAAGAGTTCATATGCAGCTTAACCACTCTTATCACTACAAATAAAATCCCCGCCCTAGACAACGGTGCATGTAATTCTAAACCTCTGAAAGAATTAATAAAAAATGAGAAATTCTTCATGGGCATAGACAGTTTTCGAACCACGTAAATCTCATGTATAGTGATCTTTAATTATTCTTTAAATTCCTTTAATTTTAGAATTATTAATTGTGATTTCATGCACTCGTAATGGTGAAGGTTTAAAATTCTGGTTCTTAAAATAACTCTCTCAGAAATCTCTCTCTCTTATCCGTGATCCCATATCTCAAAGGATAACTAAGGGTATATATAGTCTGTCTAGTACACTCAAGTAGTCTTAAGGACATTAAATGCTAAGACAAACCACTGTGCCTCCACGTTGCTCACATTGAATGCAAAGTTGTGCCACCATGCTTCCACATCACTGACATTAGATACTGGGAAGTGGCTTAAGTGACTAGTTATATGTCAAGCGGATGCCCATAGGTGGTAGCACACTGAGCCGTATGCCAATCCCCAAACCACCACAGTTTACTCAAGTTTGTATTTAGCATATGGAATGACATCACTGGGATATTTATGGAAAGATATTTGTTACTCTGGATAAAGATTTCTTGTACCAAACCTAATGGACAAAGAAATTAATGGATACTCGGATGATTCTGCATTGGATGATGCTCTATCGGATTGTCCTCTCTAGGATGGTATGGTCCTTTAACCAGTGTATTTAAAGAGGTTAAGTCAAGTGTTAATGTTTTTTACTTATCAATCCTCCAAACTAGTTCCGTCATAAATTTCTAAGTGAGGTTTTTCGATAGAGCATTGCATCTTTCCCAAGTCCCTCCAGACTTGGTCCCTCGCGGATACCGAGTAACCTCATAAAATATTACAATATTTCAGATAAATACACATAAGTTAAAACAAAATACAAAGGTTATCTTCAAACGGATCCCTTATAAAGGCTTCTTGTGTTCTTCCTTTTAACGTTTAATGTCACTAATCATTGTTTGAATCTTTCTCTAGTTTATCACCTGTTTTCTTAATGAGGGGGAATTATCTCTAATCATGTGTTTATCTTTAAGCCCCCTACAGAAAGAAACATGAACACTTCGAGAAGGACCAATCAAATTTGTAATAACTCTTTGTATCCTTATTAGACGCAAGTTTCAGTTTAATTATGGTGGGGTTCAAGGGAAAAACTCAAAATAACAAAATTCCCCCAAAATAGGTACAAACACCTTGAGAAAGACTAATGTGACTTGTAGCAACTGAATGCGTGCTTATCTAACTCCTAGTTTAAAAACACTACAAGTATATACATGTTTTAGGCTAAAATGAGCCATTTGGTATGAAATTTCAAAATATTAATCGAATACGGACCGGCTGACCTTCGATTAGACCCATGTGGACCTTCAACAAATGGGCAGATATACCCAAATCTCAATGAGGCCTCCCTATAGAATCCGAGCAACCAAAAACTGACGACCACTCCGCTTTATCAACACCAGAGGCATATGGTTGCAACTTAGCTTGGTGGACCCTTGAATCTGACGAACAGTAACTCTGGTGACCGCACCTTTGCGAGTACGATGGCGAAACAAGAGATATGAAGATGATGACATCCTCGAAAGCCGGACCCAAAATGGCAAATAGTCGAAAAATATATCCCAAGTGGGTACATTTCTTATGGAAGTTATATGTTGTGTCAAAAATTGACCGGAATAGAGGTCTATATGGTGCATGAGATCGGGTTCAAGTAGGGAAGGCCTATTTTGGGTTGAATTGACTTATGGTTGGGCATTAACGAGTGAAAAAAGGGAAATTGGGGTAAAATAAGGGTGGGGCTAGTTTCTTGGGTTTTCTTGAAGGTGGTGGGGGTTGTGTTGTTCTTTGAGGGCAAGAAAAGGGTGGGAAGACAAACCCTAGAAGTGGGTTGCCCTAGGGGTATGAGGAAGGTGGTCCAGGTGTAAAAAATTGGGTTTGGGAGGTGTTGGGGCTGATCAGGTAGGGGGGTTGTTGTGGGATAAGAAAATAGGGGCTAGGGTTTTGTTTTGGTGGGCAAATATGGGTTTCTTGTGGAGCAGGGAAGCAGGGTAGGGAAGGGGAAGGTTTGGTCTGCTGCGGCTGTTTTGGGGTTTTGGGTGTTGTCGGTTGATTGTGGTGAGGGCTGTTTTGGTATTAAAAAAAGGTGAGGATTTTGTATTTGTGTTTGAGGCCATATATGGGTTGTCGGTGGCCTGGAAAATGGGTTGAAGGGTTGGGACAACAGTCTTTCCATGACAGGTATGTTTCAGAGGCTGTAAGGGGCTGAGCGGGGTAGGGATAGGGCTGGTCGAAGGCTGGGGAAGGTGATCGAGGGTTGTCGAAAGAGGGAACGGGATGTCGAGGAGCTAGGGGTGGTCGACTGCCACTGGGCAGGCCTAAGATTTGTTCGGAAGGGACTGGAAGGAAGCTGGGTGGTTTCGAGTTTTTTTTTTGGGTATTGTTGGCATCGAAAATGGGTCCAAGGGGCTCGCCAGTGGTCGGTGGTAGGGTAGGGGTTGTTTGGTTGGGTGGGGATAGAGGTGGAAGAGCTAAAAGAGGTGGTATCCCCTCTTTTAGTGGGGATGGAATTTAGGGATTCCATTCACCCGATTCTCTTTTCGACATTTATCAATTTTTCGATTAAAGGGTTGTCGGAGTTGGAATCTCCGGTCGTGACCCGCTTCATGCACCCCGATGAACACCAAGAACAAACATCGCTCTAATACCAATTTGATGTAAATCTTCAAATGCGGAAGCGTTATTGTTACACTACACAACTATTAACTACACAGCAACTACACTACGCAACAACAACAACAACAACAACTAAAAGAAATGAAATGGGTTTCATTCTGTCTCTATTCTCAATTCTCAATATTAAAGGTTAAGTACAAATGAGGGCCAAGGGGCCTATTTATAGGAGAAGTTAACTTGCTAATCAAGCTATTACCCAAAATGACTAAAGAAGGCAACTACTAACTAAAAAATGACATATTAGTCCCAAACATACTTGAAAACTAATTAGACACTAAAAATAAAGGAAAATTACAATTAAACCTTGAACTAAAAATGCAAAATAAAAGATAGTCTTCTCCCGTACGCACAATCACGTGCCACGTGTCGCTAAAGATCCCATACACATCAAAACCAGGGTCAAACTCATTAACTGGCCTTGAAGGGGCCCCAAGGTACCTCTTCACTAGTAGGCCTTTTCTCTAACCATCATATGTTGTAAAACTTACAACCAATAGCTAATGGAGATCAAATTATTCCCAACTTTGGGACACCACTCAAAGTTCTGAACTTCACCGTTCCCACACTCTCAACAACACATTTATTCGCGTTAGACAAAGACAAGGAACCTTGCGTGTTAGAGTTGAAAATTATGAGTCATCAACATATATCACGATTGACTATCAAAGGCATGTCTATCCTTAAAGGAAAATCTCTCTATATGCAAAGGAAAATTACAATTAAACCCTAAACTAAAAATGCAAATTAAAATATAGTCTTCTCTCGTAGGCATAATCATGTGCCACGTGTCGCTAGAGATCCCATACACATCAAAACTAGGGTCAAACTCATTAACTGGCTTTGAAGGGACCCCAAGGTACCTCTTCACTACTAGGCCTTTTCTCTAATCATCATATGTTGTAAAACTTACAACCAATAGCTAATGGAGATCAAATTCTTCCTAACATTGGGACACCACTCAAAGTTCTGAACTTCACCGTTCCCACACTCTCAACGACACATTTATTCACGTTAGACAAAGACAAGGAAACTTGCGTGTTAGAGTTGAAAATTATGAGTCAACTACATATATTACGATTGACTATCAAAGGCATGTCTATCCTTAGAGGAAAATCTCTCTATATGTTGCCCTACTTCCTGCACTTTGTGGTTGTGACATTATCAGCCTTATCATTCCTTGAATACCATAATTATTTAAGGCGTATCTAGGTGCTAATGTCTCTAGAGCCTAGGCGCAATGCGAGCCACGTGCCTGATTAAAGTGAGGCGCACACTATACAAAATATGCACAAATTGTAAATCTTTAATAATAAGATTATTTATGATCTAAAATTTGAAATATATAGTATTAATTACTATTATATAAGGTTATGAAGAGATATATAGGAATATATATCTAATATATGAACTCAATTTGGAGCTTAAAGACATAGGAACATTGAAACATGCCATTGCATATGATGGAAAGACTTGCACCATAACAGATAATAAGGAATCATGATACTTTCTAATTTATAACTCGTTCTTGTGTGAGTTATTGGCACATAGTCTCGTGCCAAAGTAAAGGTCTCATATATTTATTTTATATTATAAACTAAGAAAAGCTTATTGTGCCAACAAATTTAAGATGATTCAAGAAACATACCATAATAAGGACACATTATTATGATGAATGTTTTTCAAAATATAATATTTTTCTATTATAAAGGCCAAAAGGCCATTAAAATACAATACTATTTTTGGTGCATGGCTTTTTTAGTTACAAACACTACTTTGTAAAAATGACTCTAGGTTATGTCACCTTCCCAAATTACTCTGTTGGGTTTTGGGAACATGGACATTCCACTCCAAAGGAAAGATAGATGTTTTAAGGTACATTGGATTTTGGAAAATGAAAAAGGAAAGATGGGCTTACTACTTTGACTTAGATTCCTTCATGTGTTTCATTCATATTTGGAAAAAACTATTGAATGATTGGCCTGCGGTAGTTTAAGGGGTGGGGTGGGGTGGGGTGGGAATCAGTAGCCCTCTGTTTGGTTGCTGCAAAAATAATAAAAACTAATAAAAACTTATATTTCAAATTACATTATAATATCTTATTTCAAGTATGCTGATGTACTTGGCACAATTATGTGTATCTTATATTAAGAATGATTTTAAAGTCTGAGCAACAATTATATCAGAAGAATTAAATTTGGATTTATAATTATGGTAATCAACACATTGTTTTTTATTTTAGTTTATTTCATTTGTTTTGCTTTCACTGCAATAATGTTTCTATCTCATGTATTGTAGGAATGAGCTTGATATGAAAGAATTCAGGATTCAAGTCAGATGCATAAGGCTCATCCTTCCTGTTAAGAAGATCTTATCTTTGTAAGTTTAATTTTCATACAAATTTGACAATGTCACTCATGTTTTCATCCATTCTTAGTTCCTATTTGATAAAATCACGTGAAACTTTAAAATGGACCACTTTGAAAAGTTGGGTTGCCGTACATGTGCATCCTTACCTTCTATATATACACTTTTAGTATGGTTAAATTGTACTCGGTATGGTTAAATTGTTTCTTGCAATACTATCTTCTTTGTTTTTTCATACGAGAACCAAATATTGTTAAATTACTAAGTACAGAGAAATGCATATTCGGCGTAACTCATAATTTTGAATGCTAACGAGATAAATCAACGGGTCTAGTGACTCTCGCCATCTAACAACAGAGGGATGGAAGAAACAATGTAAAGTCTTATTATGGTTGTCTAAAAGCAAGGATGGAAGCAATTATTTTTAGGGTTGAGCATCAATTACCTGAAGATGAGGATAATCTTATTTGACTCTTTTTAATGTGAAACGCAACGAAAATATCAATGATTCAATGGTTTATTTTCCCTATTAGTGAATGAAAAAATGTCTGAATTTGTTTGATAAATTAGGTCTCTTTGAATATTGTTGAAGTTCTTTTTTTTTCCTTAAACAGGGCAGAGAATCCTATAAACAAAGGAAATTCTGCCGAATTTTTTAAAATTTTTTACAATTATTTGTGTTATATAAAAAATCTTTTCGACCTACATTATAGACAACATAATACTTTAAAAAAACTAGAATTTATATGTTTTGTTTTACATTGCATTAAAGATTTATATACATTGTTTCGAACCTATGCATGAGCATTTAATTAGAGGTATGTGAAAGACGCATAATTGATAGATTAAAGGAATGTGGCTGAATTATTGTATTATTTTTAGAGTATACAGTCATAACCAATTCATTGTGGGAATTTTTTATTGTGTGCTTAATTTCTTATATTTTATTTTATAATTGGGACAAAAAAAGATACATGGAGATGAATTTGATGGGGATGACAGGTCTTTAATGTGGATAACTGCCCGACAATCGAGAAATAGAGAATATCAAGAAAATGCGACCAAGGAAGTTGGTGAAAAAACTGTGAGTTTCTTTGAGAAGTCAAGAATTTTTTTATATAATCTACTATGTCCTTTAAAATGCTATACAAACATTAATATCACTTATCAATAAGACTATCCACGTCAGCAATTGTAATCAACCTATTTAAACCTTCTCCATCTACCCCGGTTCATTGTTTTCAGCTTCCTCTCTCCGCCCCTTCAGATCCCAATTCATTTATTATGTTACATGCCTTTGCTATTTCTGATAAGCTTTCGATCGTCCACAATACACTTACACTCGCCCCCTTTATCTCCCTCATTCCATGAAACCCTCTATGTTCCCATAACTGTTCATTTCATTTAAGTACGATATTCCCTCATGTAGAAATTAGCGATTTTTCTTCAAAGACGTCGAGGTTATCTCAAAATCCAATTTTTTTTAGATCGGAAAGATCAAGTCAGCCCTCCTCACATCACTGGTTAACGATGAACTCATAATCATTCAGGGAAGGGCATTGATGTTCTGGTGCGGCTTACCATGATTGAACAATTTGTTCAAGACTGACAAAGAGACAAGGGTCAAAAATATAGGAGATAATCGGCCTCTTGGTTGAGATGAACTATTTTGTTGACTTATAATTTCTCTGCGTATCTATATTTGAGAGTCAATTTGATGAGAGAAACAATTTGACTTCATTTTGACCCTTTGGGTTTAAAGGTAAGCCGTTAATCTCTCTATATATCTCTTCATTTTTATTTACAGAAGTTTGTTTTTAATTAGGGAGTAATCATATACGTTTTGAAGGTAACTGACTATTTAGGGAACTTAATTTTTTTTTATTTCACTTGAAGCTGCTGATTTGCACTATTGGAAATGGATTGTATGATCACCATTGATCGTGAGAGCCAAGTCCTAAATTAAAATCTCTAATAAGAGACCATGGAAGAATATTCTCATCTTTTATATCTTGAAGTTCCTGCTATAGTAATCTCTTGTGGATATAAGTGGTGGAAGCATAGAAGAAAGTAAAATAATGCAAATACCACTAAAAGAGCATTAAATTTTAATTTGTTGAGAAGAGTTAGATATGATAGAAGGAGGAGAAATATGCATATAGTTGAATAACTAAATATTAGGAAGAATATGACCTCTATCATTTGCAGTAAATAAAGTCATTTGCAGTAAATAAAGTCATACCAATATAATTCCATTAATAAAAGTAAATGGAATCAGAACGAGCTTTAGGTTGAGCAGGACATAAAAAATCAAGTCTATGAGAAGGACATATATTTTTTAGATTACTTTGAGCAGGGGAATTTTAGATACCCCCTGCATTTCAGAAGATAATCTTCATTTTGAGGATCCAAGAAAGTATCTATGATTGTATGGAGAACCATTGGTTCTTTTCTCTGACTATATTTTTCTTTTTTGGGGACTTAGGTAGGACAAGATGGAACTCCTGTTCTGTGGGATTAGTGGAAGAAAAATTCTCAACATACTGTAATTCTTCTTCAACGAAGGGATCTAACAATGGAGTGGTCCCACCTCCAATATTAGTAGCATGAGGAGTAATGTTATCTTCCGCCTCATCCATGAGAACAATCCATGCAGCATCGAGAAATTTTAATGGGGTGGAGTCAACATTGTACATACCACACGCATTCAGAGTATACATGAAACAAATATATAATTTTAATTGCTTTTTACTTCCATTAAGTAGCTCACATGTATACGAGGATTGCACTGAGTAACAGAGTGATGTGGATTTTGTAGTGTGATTTTGACAATATTAAAATTAACTATATGGGGAGGGGATTTCAAGTTTATAATAATTTGGTTTTTACCAAATTAATTCATTAATATTTTACCTTTTTTGTTCCAGCAATATATTTTATTATTTATTTTCTTATATGTTGTTTTATTATCTACCTTAGAGTATATAATAGATTTGTGTTATTGTGTTGATAAATTAATAGCTTTAGGATCATTTAAAATATAATGTTTCTTAATTTGTGAACCAAAGATGGTTACAACCGACCCTTGATTGCAAGAGGTCGGAAGTTCGAGTCCCTCCCCCCACCCCCACCCCAAATAAAAGGCTTGAACTTAGAAAAAAATTCTTAATTTGTGCTCATAAACTATTTGACAAAGTGGATGTGTTGTACAACTAAATATTTTTTTAGATCCACCCATGCCCTCTCTCACTGTCTTGATTATCATAACATGAAGGCAAAGTTACACTTCTTCAACCTCTTTTAAGTGTGTTACTCTATAAGATGTCATATTTGATTTCAAAAGCGTCATGACAAAAAATTTTAAAATATTAAAAAAGGCCATATAAAATATTTCATCACACGAGGGTTTAACATAAACGGTCATAAATTAAACATAATAAAAAAATTAATAACGAATATATATATCATAGTTGACAAATAAATCTAAACACAAATCAAAATTGATAGAATTATTTATTTCACATTCAATGTTACAATTGATACATTATAGATTATACCATTTAGCCAAAATATACAACACTCCCATAAACATATTTTTGTGTCTCACATCAAACAAAACTACAATAAATCAAATTGAGCTAAGTGCAATGTAAAACGCAACATATGAATTTCAGTTTTTCCAAGGTATAAAGTCGTGTATAATTTAAGTCGAAAAGATTTTTAATATAAAACAAATAATTGTAAACAATTTTAAAAAAAGTGGGCGGAATTTCCCCTGTTTATAGGACTATCCGATCTGTTTACGAAATAACAAAAAACTCCAACAACAATATTCAAAAAGACCCATGCGTGTGTGTTCTCTCTATAAACTTCTCAATTTCACTAAAAATCTCGTATTCCAAATTTGAATCCTACCCAATTCGTTAAACTATCGACTTTATAAATTACTTGAAGCCAATAATTTTGAAACACAAAATCATGTGTTCATAAAAATTTGAATAAAAAAATACCTTCTTATCGAGCTTATCAACTTCCAAATCCATTATAATCTCTCTCTAGCTGTTTATTTTTCCATCGTGCGCACCTGTTTTTAAACATATAATAGAATCGAATGAAGCATCCCCAACATCAATTAGCTTTAATACAACCAAAACACAAAACTTAGTAGATAACTTTTTGAACTTTTAGTAAAATATAACTTCTAGGTATGTAATGTCTAATCATACCAGAAAATAATTCATGTAACTACACCTTCACTTGATCCATCTTCTCTTGAATGCCATGTGTACGAGACTCTTGAAGAGTTTTTGGTACCTTGGTCCATGCCTACATAACATTCACGAAATTAAATCATAAAAACAAAAAAGGCAATTACATAGTATTAAAGATGTCAGTTGCATATCATATAGGCATTATTCAAATGATTGCAGTTGAGATTATGAATATTGCAACATTAAAAGACACCCATGCCTTGCTGAAAGTTCATACATATTATTTGAATTTAAAATTTAATCATTTCATATGCCCCGTCCATACAACTCATATTGGATCAGTATTCAATAAAATTATTAATGAAGCTGTTAAAACATTGACAACTATTTGTTTTCATAAATCAACTCAGCTCAAGTAGTGAAATAGAATCGATGGTGAGTCACCTAAACTAAACACTAATAAAGAACAATAACTTCCTGTCACGGTTTTTATATGATTTTATGTACATCTATTACATAATGTATAGTAAAAAATGACTGGAATTCTAAATCCGTGTAAAATTACTCTAAAGATGCCTTTGAGATTGAAATTTCCAAATGCACCCTTAGTTTTAACTTAATTTCTGATTAAAATTGAGCACCGCCTTTTGATTTTCACCCTCAATTTGGATAGATTTGTGCTTCTTAAATTTGTATTATTGTGTACCTGTTTATACAACATAACTCAAACCAAACCTCTTCGTTTTTAAAGATTCTCATTATCGATATTATCTATTATAAATAAATGTACACGCTACAATTATATGTTTGGAGGATCATAAGGTTTATTATTATGATCTTCTTAACTCAAAAATTCATTATGCATGTTGATTGTACACCACAAAATTGTGACCTACATCAAGTTTGTGGACTTGACAACTCTTGTATCTCCGTCCCTTGATATGACTCATATGAGCAGTCACAATTCTTGTGAGCATTTTGTGTGCCTGACAATTAGCTTAATATGCTGGCAAATGTGTCAGCATATTAAACTGTGTGTGTAATATGAGTCATTTCTCAGCATCTAATATGCTAACAATAAAGGTGACTTAATTTACCCGAGTGATGGACTTGTTCGCCGCAAGTTCATCAACATTGGATAACGAGAAGATCACCGGCTATTTTTCTCACTTCTTTGGGCCAGGTCGCTGTATACCATTAAACAATAACCAATTATGTGAAGACTATGGGAATTACCTCCTTATTGACCTTTTCTATCAATTAATTGATGGGAGTACCAGGCTTGTTGTTTTGACAGGAGCATATTCAGCTTAACTGTTAAGTTTTAAGCCATTGTTACAATACTGGATGATCTAAAAGAGCACATAAAAACTTTAAGCACGCATTGACGTTCAATATAATATCAAAAGAAAGATCTAAAATATGGAATATCCATTGGAGATATAAAATGTATATCATGTGGAACCGGAAAAAATAGGCAAACTACACTATATTTATAAGAGACACAAAGTTCAGTCACTATTTTTTAATAAAAACGAAAGAGTAAAGATATTAGAAATACTCACTTGCATATTACAAAATAAAATCTAATAGCACATACCTATACTCGGGTTCACACTTGAACAATAGGAGTATATACGTCTGAACAATAACAATTAAAAGACTAAAAAATCAATAATAATTGTTAAAAGAACCCAATATAAAAGAACAACAAAAACTAAAATTGGATTATAATCACTATCTTCGTCAATGTAAACAATGCAAAAGATTATTCTTAAAGCATAAGTAATACCACAACAATCTTAAATGGCAGCTAATCAACAATCTTAACTGTACACTCTAAGCGTTTGTAAATCGAACGATTTGTGAAAATCAATTACATTGTACATATATGTATCATGAAACAGAAATTAAACAACTGTATCATGAACTAATCGTGGAAAGTTAACAGTCCTTGAAACATACACAAAGAATCAAAGCTCTAAGTATTCCATAAGTTCTAAGGGAAGAAAAAGAATATTCCATCCCAAATCCATTTAGTTGCTCTTCATAGTCAGACAACATCTATATATGATGAATATAGAATTAAGTATTACCTTTTGAACAGGGGCCTTCACTTGGGGATGCTTGATTATAAAGCAATGTAAAAATACAAACATTGAAATCTTGGGGGAGACCACGACCCCCCTCTGCCCATACATGGCTTTGCCCTGATTTTGGCCATCGATATAGTATAAGCTTAAACCCCCTTATGTTCAAATAGTGACCACTAATTTGGGATGGAGGTAGTATATAAAACTAGGCCAGATTACAAAGTTACCCACCCAACACAATGCCCATAACAAGAACAATGATCCAAGTTCGTGCCTTGCATTCTCAACATTATCGGCAGATAAATTTTGAAAGGTATCAAGCTTTTTTGTTCAGAACTCCTTGAGCTTAAAAAAGCATCTGATGAAGATTTTCAGAAAAATATCTTTTCCAATTATTCAGCCTTTGTTAGAGTATTTGAAGAAATGGATTGCATGGAGAGTGAACTGATGCAACTGAAACATCATGTTTCCACACAAAAAATGCTCATGAAAAATCTTATAGATGAAATTTATGTAAATATTTCACATGGGGAGACAGTAGAATCTGTCGAAGAACCTCTACGAGCTCAGTCGCCTCACCCAAGCTTATTTGAGTGCCACACCAATGATATTTCAGAAAACCTAGATACCCTTATTTTGGAACGCATGTTAGATGAAGTTGTGGAAGCTGTGGGACATGCCATATCATATTGCTCTTTGTTGGAAAATCAGAAGATAGTGTTGCAGTCGTGCCTAATAAAGTGTATTCGGCCTTGTATGGAAGACATTCTACAAATACATTTTGATCATTTTAAAAAAGTCGTCAGTATCTTTACGTGAACTGATGCTTGGGTTCTAGGCAGATATCTTGTATCGGGAAATGTAAGTGAGGGAAGCTCTTATATGGTTATCGGGCAACAACCAGAATATTGTTTGCTCACTGACAGCGGCCAAAAGTTTCTAACGCTGTTGCAGGGCATCGCAAAACACATCACTTGTTTAGTTTCATTTCAAATGGAAAGTTCAATCCTCAAAGAGCTCATGAACCTCTTAAAAGAATATACTCTCATCCTTGAAAAATCCATCAATGATAAAATCAATGTTGTAGAAAAAGGTGGTCCAAGAATCAATTTAGCCGAGTCACTAACACAATGGGTTTGTATTCTCATCAATACATCAACGCTTGTACATTTTTTCTCCAGTATAATAATAAACGTCTTCAAGGATATCAATCATTTCAAGTTTGAAATCGATAGTTGTATATTATTTATTGAAGAGGCTTGCAGTCGCATCAGATCTCATTTATGCCGGAAATTTATAGATAAGATTATGTCTGAAGAAAGTTGCATTGTGGGTCAGGGTAATTCTAAAAAAAATTCGCATGCCCTCTGTTCCTTATCAGGAATTGTTTTCAGAACTAAGGAAATTAGAAAAGCTTGCTGAGGACAATGTTATTGAAGAGGATTGGTTGATGGAACTATTGAGGGAGCTAATGGAGGCCATATTTTTTTGGATTTCAAACCACGAAGAAATCTGGACAATTACTGATGAGGATTTGACTGACCAACATTCCAACGATTTCTTGCAGTTTATTCTGAATTTATAATTTATGGTGGAAATAGCAAGATTTGGAGGATAGTTAACCAACAATATGGTAAGAAGATATAGATGAACATGAACTGTAAGGCCAAGATGAAGTAAACTACAATGTGAAGCATCCTCCCGTGGCTGGTAGTCTCAAGATACAATTATCGATAATTCTGTGAAAGAATGAGGATGGTGACAGCTGCTAAAGAAATGGTTGGTGTGATTCATTCTAAGATAGGCATTATGGTTAAATCAGAATCGAGATGGAAAGGTGGAGGGCTTATAAAGATAAAAAATACTTCTCTATACTATGATTTTTTTTTTTGTTTGTGGGTGAGTGGAGGGGGTGGGGGTCTTTGCAGCAGAAGATATTGCCTTCTATCTATGAGGATGGCCTTGTGAACAATTGAATTTTACTTCTTACTCGTAATTATTTTTGTCCGTTTGAAAATTATTTTATTCAAGGCACGATGTTTAAATTCGATAGTCTATATATAAATGCAGACAAACTAACACGACAAAAAAAAAGTATTACCTTCTGAACATGACGCGATAATTGTACTTCCATCAGCGCTGCCATAAGTTGCTGTAGGTCCAATTAGAGTGAGGATTGCTCGACTCGTGGACTTTATGATGTACCCATTTGATTTCTGGCTGAGGAAGTTTAGCATATGACTTAGTTTCCCCAGCTATTTTTTCTTCCCCATACATGTACAACGAAGAATCAGAAAGACCATGGGAACCCACAACAACAGAAGATGTGTCATCAACAAATTTAATTGCCATCGGATGACCTCCAGCAGGTAAGTTGATTATAAGAAATCTGCATAAAGTAATTAAAGATTATAATAAAGAAAAACTGTAGAAAACATGTGCATAATTAACACTGAAGTGGTAAAAGGTAAGGTGTCAAAGGTACTTGAAGTCATACATGAAGCTTTTACTTATTGCCTCATCCAACTCAAAAACCCTGACAACTCCATCATCACAAGCTGTATGCACAAACAACAAATCAAGAGTAATTAGAATTTTACACTGACGAAAACCAACATGGCTTTTTCAACAAGTGAAACTAATGAATATATCTCCAAATAAAAGAAAATATACTTTTAAAATTCCACATTTCATGTCAGTAAGCTATGCTCTCACAAGTGAAGACTTCTGCCTAACTGTCAAGTGTCAACAACACCTCATTTTACCTAATTGCCTACATTGTTTTTGGCAGACATCCTAATAGGTATATATATGTAACTGATCATGATACCAAACAACCAAGAGCTCATACATTTTTAACCAGTAAAAAACTGTTCTAAGTAATAGAGAACAAAGAGATCATACTTGCAAAAATAGAATTGGAACTTGTGCAAATGTCATAAAGTATAAAGGTCATTGGTTTAATCTACCATAAATACGTGTCAATTCATCTATTTCATGAAGAATACTTTCACAGACTTTGGATGAAAAAAAACTTGGTATATAAGCAAATACCCAATGCGAGCATTTAAATCGTTCCTGAATTTTCATCCATCGAAGTAATCATCTGAATTTTCATAAACTTTGACACTAAGAAAGATTACAAATTTATCGATCACTCAACAGACAAACGCGGAGGCTCAAACCAAAGACAGTTCCAAAGGTGGAAGAAAGGAAGATGTTAAATTTACCAAAACTTAGATGCAAAAATCTTTTGGGAAGGTTTTGGCTATAACTACAGACAATGTCAATGGAGAGCCTCAAAATAGTAATGGAATAGGGAAGTTTTTCATGGATAACACAGATGATCCTACCCATATGTTAACTAAAGTCACTCCAAATAACAACAAAGGAAAGGCAAACAATGATTAGCAAGCAAACCAATCTCGTGTTATTGAACTAATGGGAAACACGCTTAATGTGGAATTGGTGAAACCTAAGTTGTAAAGTCCAAATACGAAAGTTTTGAGCAGTGATCAGAATTACACTCAAGCTGTTAC
This sequence comes from Sambucus nigra, assembly GCA_949130495.1. Taxonomy (NCBI): domain Eukaryota; kingdom Viridiplantae; phylum Streptophyta; class Magnoliopsida; order Dipsacales; family Adoxaceae; genus Sambucus; species Sambucus nigra. Next base: position 650,375,475 of record OX422214.1, on the reverse strand, counting down.
CAATCCAAGAAATGAAAAGGTAGGTTTAAGTAGTGAACATAATCATACTTAGAATTTCTTGAGTCCTAGATTTCGGATACATGGTAGCAGAAATGGCAACATCATCGCACCCACATATGAAAAGGTAAATCCCCACAATGAGTTCAAGAAGATGGATCCTGTAATTTTTAAGCAATAAACATAAAATGTTATCGAAGATTTAAAATTATTCACTGATGCATCAAGACACTACACATTGAAACGAATTAAATTTTAGTAGTGTGTTCCGATCACTGTTAGATCATCTTAATATTGGTTCCGATCACAGTTAAATCATCTTAAGAAACTGACAAACCTGTTTAGATCCTTTACAAGAATGCTCACCCTCTATCAGTTCTCCTGTGCAATATTTTATACTGAAACATCTCTGGCTCCCCCTAGATTCTGTCTTTTTTGTCCCACTGTGCCAAACAAACGAGCGAGACCGCCATAAGATCCAGCACAAGCACGGACCGATTTATCTGTCCAATACGAGACTCAGCAAACTGCCTTGTTGCGTCAACACGGAAGAAGTAATTTGCTGGCACTAAATGGGATCCTTTAGGCATAATGAACAATAGCGGAGTGACCTGCAAGATAATTCAAACAAAGTAGGTCGAGCGACCTGCAAGATAAATCAAACAAAATAGGTGATGTGATTGACTTTGGAGCTGCTGAAGAATTCAATGATTACATTTCTAACATAAGGGTAAATGATTCGGGTTATAGAGGGTCTAAGTTTACTTGGTGGACCAAAAGATATATTGAAGCTAGTATTTAGGGAAGGTTGGATAAAGTGTTCTGCTCGAATGTTATTCTTGAAGATTTCTCGAGTATTCAAATTTATCACATAGAAAAATTGGCATGTAATCATGCTCCTCTTCTATTGTCTAGTACCCCTAACACCATAGGGACAACAAGCATTTATGTATGGAAAGTTATAGCACTGACTATACAGTTTATGTGCAGAGTAATATCTCTTTCTACGACGTGTATTCCTTCTTTCTCCAATACAAGAATTCTTTGGTACGTGGTTCTACTGGGAATTATCATTTCTCTATCATTAATGTCAGCAGACTAACATAAATTTTGGAAAAAAATTGCAGACTAATTGTGAAGAATAACTATGAATGATAGAATGAACTAAACATAAAATAAAGACATAATTATGAAAACCATCATCAACAAAGAGGCAAAACAGGAAGTTGCGAATTCACTTATCACATTGGAGATGTAGAAAACTGAGCACTATATAAAGTGGCGATTAATGCAAAACATTTTGTACACCTAAAGGATACAGGGGTTGAAGTGACCACACTACTCATCCAAAAGTGAACCTTGTTGAAATTCAAAAGAAACGCTCATCTGGGATAATGAGAACGAAGAGTTTGGGCAACCTAGAAAAAGGGGGAAAATAAAGTATTGGAATACTACACATGCTATTTATGATATCTTTACGTATTAAAACAGACTTTCTTAATGTGTGGAACTAGTCATTCTCTACTTGAGTTAAATTCCGTTATCATTTAGTGGGAAGCAGTTAAAAACTAACATATCAAACCCCAATTATTTCTCTTGAAATATAATATCCAAATATGTGTTAAAGCATATTAAAGCTCAAGTATTTAGCCTCGCAACAGTAATAATTTCTCTTACATTACGACATCCGAGCCAATATTAGATTATAGTTTTCATAGTGACAACATATCAAAGTACTGCTAACTGCCAAATATTGATTTTAGAAAAGAAAGACACTTTTGGTATACCATAAAGAAAAAGACTTTCCATTGTATTCTTGGGCATGTCGACACCTTCACAAAAACTTCCATGTTCTAATATAACAGAAAATTTGTTGGATGAAAATGATGCAAAAACATGCCTTCAATGAAGGAAGGAGGTATTATTCACTTCTCTAAAGCTAACTAACAATTAATAAAACTTATAAATTGCAATACTCGTCAAAATTAAGCTCGTGTTGTTGTTCTTGTAGTTTCCAAGGATATCACAAACTCAAAGGACACAATTATAATTTGATGAAATTTATTTACAAACAAGTACAAATATTTTTGAGATAAGTGCACCATATTTTTAGTAGACAACATATAGGAAACCCATAAACTAAATGATATGCATAATTTCAAACCCATAAGTTGTACAAAAACAAATAATACACAGCGAGGTGAAAGAGGGGGGTTCGGCACAATGCTGAGATTGACCATTTATCTATATATGAAAGTCCTAGTAATTTGGAGGTTCTAGATACTAAGGCAGCCGAGGTGATTCATAGCCTTTATATTCGCCTTTGATTGTTCATGAGACATGAGGCAAAGACTTTCATTCTTCACTTTTTAGTCCATGTTATTTTGTTACTTGTACCTACTAGGATAAAGATTAATAACAATAAACAACGGTCTTTACACGTTAATCTATCTCCTTTCCCAGTTGCAAATTTTCCAGCAATTACAATATATTTGAATCACTGGAGTGTTCTGTAAGGATTCTATTATCAATTTTAAATGCTTCAACGAGTCCACTAACCTAAAATATAATAAACAACTCCATCAAGCTTCTACAGTATAAGACTCACGTAATTGAATAAACATTCAATAGGAATTACATTAAAACTTTCAACACCATAGTACCACCAGGCGCTCTAAGCAAAGTAGATATCCCGAGATATAAAAAAATAGGGACCAATTACTCTACCTGATCCCCGTACCAATTAATAATAGATTGATCAAATGATGATGATATTTGTTGCAATACAATCGAACCCTCTTTCTTAGCAATCACCATAAAGGTCTGTCGATTGGGATTTTTAGATAGCTTATAAAGTATACCGTGAAGAATCAAATTCCACCCACACCGAAACTTAGGGGAAAGAAAACAGGATACAAGACAGTTAAAGCAATAGAGAAATCTATTATCACTCATCCGCAAAACTTCAGAGCAAAATAAGAATAACAATTTCCTTACAATTTATATACCATATGTTAATATAAAGTGCAAGCGGGAAAATCATTTGAACACATGAGAAAGGTAAAAGGTATGAAAAGAAATGTTTACCTTCCAGACTTAAAAGAATCCATTCCACATAGTTTTGTAAAGAAAACATAATTGTGCATAAATTAGGACATACGATGAGCTTCCACATTTATATAATCATGAATTCTAGATTAATCTCGGAACAAACAAGCCATCATATTTGTTCAAAGTTCAAATCAGGAACCCGGTGAGAACACGATCACTTCCAACAGGCTACTTTTGCTTGTGAATAAAATTGATAAATAAAAGACATTTATTACAATAACATAATAATAGAAATTAACATTAAACACAATTCCACTCTTTGTGAGACAACAAAAATTATTGAACACTACACAAACAAACAACAACCATATTAGCATTATGGAATTGTAGTGGTAACAAACAAAGTCAACAAAGTTGATGAAAGATTGCACATGTCATAAATTGCAAAATTTCACAATAAACAGATGGTGTGACCCAAATGACTCCACCACGGGCCCAATCACCAATAACAGCAACATAAAAACTCTTATGTTCAGTAGCTTAGCAAATAATGGTTCACATTAACACAACACATCTTCATAAAGCCAAAGAAAGTATTCATACTGCAGAACAAACTAATTTTCATTAAATGATCATCCCATGGCATAATAACCAACCAAGCAGCGACCCTACGGACAACAAACTCAACAAGAAATAAATACAACAAATGAATATTCCTCAAAGTGGCAACATAAAAGGGGGCACCGATCATTATTTAAATCCGTAAGTGGGCATTATAAAAGTATTTGTACTCCAGAACAAACTAAACAAAATGTTTGCAATACAAAAATATTTACATAATAAGTTTCTTTTATACACAAAATGTTTGCAATACAAAAACAGTAAAAGATTTAAATCCATGTCTAGTAGGTTTTATAATAAATTAAAAAAAGTGTACGCCATAATGATAAATATAAGTGTAATTAGTCTATAAATGTATAGTTTAAATTTGAATTAATCCATACAACATTTTATCAAATTATATGTACAAAAAAAGTTGAAATCATCGTCTTTTTACCATTTGATTTAAATCCATAAAACACTATATCAAAGAGAAAATCAACTATAAGCTATGAAAGGGCCCACCAACCTAAACAAAATTTGTAATCTTGGAATCTCTATTCACAACCCTAAATGAATCTATGTTCACAACCCTGAATAACCATCAAACCCACAAAACGTAATCAAAATTTAACAAATCTCTATATACTCTAAAATGCTATGCAAGGAAGTTAAGGCTCCTTCTCAATTAACGTGTCCACATAGCTCATTTCTTTACCCCACCGTACTATCATCCGCGTCTCTCTCTCTCTCTCTCTCTCTCTCTCTCTCTCTCTATCTATCTATCTATCTATCTCTCTCTCTCTCTCTATCTCTCTATCTATCTATCTATCTCTCCGTATGCATCCTCTTCACCATGTCGGTTACGCTTCTAGCCCTCTGGCCTTTCGTCCTTTCCCCTCCCTCTTCCTCTCTATACCCCTTCCTCTCAAGCTAATTGTTGCCTAGCACTTATAAATTGTCCGCCCACGAAGGTCAAACAATACACTTGGTGTATTGGTGGTATAAACCATGCTTCGTCTAAGAGACGAACGATGTCTTCTATTGAGGACAACCAGTTGGTTATTATTCTATGCTTTGTCAATAAAGGTTTGTGTTCACGAATCCCTCATCTTTATTATGGGTTTGTTGTTATATTTGGCAAACATGTTTCTTGAATGTTTTATGTTTGTGAAAATGTCCAGCTCAATTTATTAAACATGTTTAGAGTTTAATGGGAATATTTATTGGGAAGATCACACGTAGAGGATGATTGGAATTGTAACGATATTCCTTATCAACAAGATGATCAAATATTCTCCAACAGTTTCAAAGATTCCGAGTCTGAATTCTCTTTTAAATTTCAGAGCCACAAAGATGATGACAGTAAAATAATTGCACAAACAGGGTTATGTTCTTCTATACATAGCAAAGCCCATTTTCATACTTCAAAATTGGGATCAAGATGGGTCTGTTAAATTATCATCAATTGTTAAATTATGTGATGATGGTTATGCATATTGACATTTTTTCTCAGATCTGATTTGGGAATTGCCACAATGGTTTTTTTCCTATGATTTATGACGGTACCGAGTCGCTGAGGTTGAATGGGTACAGGACATATGCCCACCAGAAGGAACAAGGGAGATATCAGATGTAAATGTTTTGCATATTAAGTTGCATAGTTGAAAAGGAAAGACAAAGGACTTTCTTTGTCCTTGCTCACCTATCTCGACCAGAATTCGAGTTCATCAAGTCATCACAAGGAGTCTTCCCGTACCTGTATCAAAAGCTAAGTGATAGGTCGTGTCTTTGTCCATGTTTTGTTTCTCTCTACATTTATCTATAATCACTGCTTTTTAACTTTAAGGAGAACGGACGTGGAAAGCGGTATTCCGAGAGTGGTTTTGAGGTAACGATAGTGGAATTAGATTTTAACCTATTTTTTCCAGCTATTCAGAATGCTATTCACTTTGTTTAGAACTTATCTATTTTTATGGTATTTTTTGTTGGTTTTTGTAATTTTTCAGTTTAGCAAACAAATTTTGTTTCGATCTGTGCCAATTTTACTACGTGTGTATTTATTTGGTGATTTTGCATGATCTCTATGAAGTCTAAGAGTTCGTTTTTGATATTTCGGATTTGTGCTTTTCTCATATGAAATTTTTGTTTGATCATTGAGTTAGGTATAGTTTCTAAGCTTTTTTTTTTCTTTTGTTTGACTCGTTGATGCCTACATAGTTTCACCTACTTTTATTTATATAAAAGCAGGTTCCCCGACTTTTGAAAAGTGTTTTGATTTATGGTAACTTTATTTTCTAGGTGGAAGTGGTAATGCTTGATTTTTTACAATTGGTGTGTTTCTTATTTGTTACTATCTGTAAAGATTTTACTTATCGTCCGGTAATCCAAATAATTTCTTTTAGGAATTTTATAATTTTGTTTTAATGTTAAATATCACACGAGGCCTTTATCTATCTATTTCTGGTATCAAAATTTGGTGTAAATAAACAAATATAAACATGGTTGTCTATGGGGCATTTAGTTTGGTGTATGGAATTGGAGTTATCACCTTATTTTGGTAGATATGTACACAAGAAATTGAACTTATGCTCATCTTGATTTAGCGTGGTAATGGAAATCATTATTCTATTATAGCCACATTGGGGTGTCCATATCATATTTGTTGCCTTCCCTTTAAAAGCAGATTCTCATGATGAACTTAACTACATGTTTCTCTATCATCAATAATTTTTACAGATACAACATTTTGTGCTCATATATTGTATTTTCTAGGAGGAATGCCCATATGTTTTTTATTTGCTTTATTTTAATTTTAATAGTTATGGTTTTGTATCTGTTGTTCCATTCTGGAAATTGGCTTATATTTGTCTTGACAGAGCTGAGTATATACCATTGACAATTTCTTATGGTGTTCTAAAAAAAATTCAGTTATTGCTGCTTATTTGATGCCGCAGACCTCCTATTGAGATTTTTTTTATATTGCTTTTTTCTCATATTATAGTTGCTACAATGGTATGTAAAAAGAGGACGAATATTCCTGGTGGGGGTGAGAGCTCTGGGCCTCAGGAATCAATGACGGGCGTGGTGGTGCCTAAAAGCCATTGGCACAGCAGCAGCAGCAGCAGCAGCAATTTGGTGGTGGATACCAAGGCGGTGGATGTGGTGGTGGAGGGTCACACCGTGGTGGAATGGCTCCCCAAAAGCAGTATCACGGAGGCCCCCTGAGTATCACCCGGGCAAGGGGAGTCGGCAGCAGCCGCAAGGACCGCAACACCAGCGTTGTGGTCGCATTGGAGGCCTCCGCCTTTTACCTACATGCCATTCAATGCTAATGGCATCCCCTCTGATATTGTGAGCATGCTTATGAACATGGATTCAAATGTGTACCAAGGGCATCATTCACAAAACAGGCATGAAGGAGGTAGCAGTATCGAGTCATTTACTGAGCCAGAGATAAGAATAGGCAGTAACATAAATGTCAATTCACAAGACAATTTGATGTTCTGAAGTTGATACCTAGCTCACGAATGAATGTCAAATTCGACTAGATCGCGCATCGCTCGGGTTTACACCTAGTGCGATTAATAATTAACTACAGAGCAATAAACACGCATGCATCAATTACCTATAGTGACCAAATCTTCATTTTCAAATTGAATACCCCAATCTGCATTTTCAAATCAGTAAGAAGCCGGAATCGATTACTCCAAATCATTTTTAAGTTGATTTTGTGAGATACCGATCAAGTGTGTGTATGTGCGTGTGTTAGAGAGAGAGTACCAGGCTACGATCGAAACTGGAGGACGCCGGAATCGAAGGACGATTTTGTGTAATGGAGTATTTGGTGTGATTTTGGGTGAAAAGTGTGGATGCCGATTTTGGATTTTGGAGGTTAGGTCAGGAGAAAAATGTTTCGTTTAAGATGGGGGGAAATAGTCCGCCATTACGCACGTCTAAAATTTGGGAGAAAGAAAGTGTCATGAATGCTATACTAAGTACATATCTATTTAGATTTTTACTAAAAAGGGTCAAAATACTTATAACTAGTTGGAAACCCGCGCAATGCGCGAGTTATACGTTAGCATTTTCTAAATCGACATAGTAATGGAAAACATGAATAAATGATAAACGAAATTATTATAGATTAAAAAAATCCAGACTATATGTGACTGGTAAACGCGTAGAAGAAATCGAAACAAATAATAACATGCTCAATAAAATAAAAAATTCATATTTATCTGTCATCATCTCTTCCGTTCCAACATTTTGGCAATCGACATAATGAAATTAAACATTATAAAAAAAAGTTAACAAATAAAAAATTCATTCAAATGATACTCGTTTTATACTCAAATGATACCTGATAGTATTAAAACCTATTTAGTGCCAACATAAGTAAGAGTTCACAAATGAAAATCTAGCATTGGCCTTTATTTCATTTTTATTCCTCTTTCAATCAATTAGGCATTCAAAGACCTGCTATAAAATAGAAATTATCTAGGACCCATATTCAAAAGTAAGTAAAAGTGTAAGGGGCAATGGTTTTTGCATTTGATCTTTAATCAAAAAAGGTCTACCTGTTAAGAAGAGGAATAAAAGATATCTCAAAGGTTAATAAAAAATGAATTTATTTCCTATAAACAGAAAGCAAAAACTTGTAACAACAACTTCACATATACAAATAAAATTTGTAGATGAACAAACTGATATTCACATTGTTGCAACTTGCAAGTATTACACAAAAACAATTCACTACAGTCCCAATAAAAAAATACCTCTAGTGAAGACCTTTGTTGGTTGAAAGTCAACATACCCAAATCAAGAAATGTAGAAATGGAGAAATCTGAATAAAAAATTAAAAAGGGAATGAATTTGAGAATTGGGTACCTGGGTTTTAGGCGGTGTGCATCTTTTTGAGATAAAAGAGCTTCGTTGGTTAAATCTTTGTAGAGTATGTCAATTGACTCTTCAATTCACAGTAACAAAACGGAAACACCACCAAACCCCAACACTGTACTACAAAATACGAACAGATTAATCTAAGACCTCTCGCCCCTAATCCTCCTACCCAACTGAATATCTTTGGTATCCTCAAAGAGACCAACCAAGTATGCCGCGGCAGCTTCCTGTAGTACCGCCACAACACTGCTCTGGAAACGAATATCGATCTTGAAATCCTGAGCGATTTCTGTTGTTGCAGTAATAAACAATTAAATGCAGAATTAAATTCAGGAACGAAATTACCCAATTGGAGCAAATAATTCTGGGGCAGAAAAATAATATAAGAATTCCGGAAACTGGACAGCGAAGAACACGACTGAGTCGCGGACTAGGTCGCTCTCTTTAAGGTGTTTCGCGGCTCTGCCTCTAATTGTGCCGACAGTGTGCAGCCCCGTCACCCCCAGGATAAAACAACCTCCAATTAAATTACGGATTGATAGCACAAGAATTAATCCGGTCTGTATACACCCATTCTGTATTAATTGCTCGATTCTATAATTAATCTGTAATGAGATTAATTATTCTGGAAATAGTATTCTGGGAAAAAGAAATTTTTCAGAACTGTAGAGAAAATTTTCGTGTTGGAAGAAGATAACTGTGTGCCAAAACCGGAGGCAACCAGCTCTTTTATGGGGCAAAAAGAAAAGAGACGTTGGAAACAACGTGGAGAAAAAACTGGAAGAAGTGGGCAACTCGGTTGAAGAAATCAACACGGAGTAAACCACGTTTTAATTTTTTCGGAATTAATTACCATTAAAAAATAATTTTTAAGGCCCAAAAAACGTTAATTTATTTGTCCAAAAAATTAATTCTTAATGAGCCCAAGCCCAAGCCCAAGACCCAGGACCCGGACCCGGACATGGGCACGGGCCGGGCCGGACGGACGGCGGCGGCGCACGCGCGTGTGTGACTTGGCCCATTGGGTCTGCCCCACATACCCACAAAAACTTGAATGCCCAAAGGGCTGAACCTTTGTTCCCAAAAAATTGTATATTAACACACCACAAATTTTCCTTCCCACCGATGTGGGACTGCCTTAAAGGCTTTTCAAGTTCTTGCAACAGCTAAAGGTAAAAACAGCTGTTAGTGGATAACAGCTGTGTTCCAACAATCCCCCACTTGCAAAATTTGAAAACATTTTATCGAGCAATAATTCATAAAATTGTGCATAAGAAAAGGTGTCTTTCGACTTGAACCTTTACGTAGTAAAGATGATTTAGAATATACTAGAGTAACCGTAGTTTTGAACTCTATCTCTGACAACATCCCACACACAACCCTACTTGGGTGTAGTTCTAATAGCTAGCACTTTACGGCCATGTGCTTCTATCCCAGTATAGTGAACGCTTTAGGAATTTGCCCAAAATATCCATAGGAAGCGGCCACACTTCCACATTCACATAGGTGAGTCTATCAAGAATACTCCTGTAGCTAAGTACCCCACTCAAAATAGAGCTATAGATCTCATTAAGAGTTATCATAACTCATCCTTAACTCGCTTCAGGATATCATGCTCCTTAGGGATGGACTCGGAGTAAAACCCCGTTCTATTTTAATTAATAATCGCATGATTCAACCCATATCACTTGTGACTTGTTATTACCCTTTGAACATATTTCTTGGGATCTCCAGTCTATATGTTGGGTTACCATCACAAATGACTCATTTATCCAAGGGCTTTAGTCCCATCCCTTTCGTGGTGTTCCACACCTTCTCCCTAGCTAGTCCTTTCGTCAAAGGATCAACTAAGTTCTGTTCAGACCGTATATGATCCACCCTCACAGCACCCGTAGAGATAAATTCTCTAACAGTACTGTGCTTACGACGTATTTGTCGTTTCTTACCGTTATAATAACGGTTCTCAACTTTTGCAATAGCCGCGGTACTATCACAATGAATCAAAACGGCTGGAATCGGTCTTTCCCATAATGGGATATCTGACAGGAGGTTTCTTAACCAACCTGCCTCTTCACTAGCAGCAGCTAGCGCTATCATCTCAGACTCCATAGTGGATTGAGCCAAAATAGTTTGTTTCTTAGATTTCCAAGAAACTGCACCACCAGCGATGCTAAATATATATCCACTAGTAGCCTTAGAATCATCAGATAGGGTGTTCCAATCAGCATCACTAAATCCTTCAAGGACAGCGGGATGTTTATTATAGTGTAATCCGAGGTTCATCGTCCTTTTAAGGTACCGCATAACCCTCTCAATAGCATGCCAATGCTCCATACTAGGTCTACTAGTAAATCTACATAGTACTCCCACAGCATAAGCTATGTCAGGTCTAGTGCAATCTGTAGCATAACGTAAGCTACCAATAATGCTTGCATAAGCATTTTGGTTTACACTGTCGCCAGTGTTCTTAAATAACTTTACACTAGGGTCAAATGGAGTACTAGAAGGTTTACAGTCAAAGTAATTATATTTCTTTAGAACTTTCTCAATGTAATGAGATTGATCCAAAGAAAGTCCCTTTTCTGACCTAGTAATATTAATTCCTAATATTACACTAGCTTCACCCAAATCCTTCATATCAAAGTTGGCACATAATAATGATTTAACATTTTCTACGGCATGGATATTAGAACCAAATATAAGCAAGTCATCAACATAAAGACATATGATAGTGCAAATGTTCTCAACATATTTATAATAAATGCATTTGTCACTTTCATTAATTTTAAACCCATTAGTGATGACTAAGCTATCAAATTTATCATGCCATTGTTTAGGTGCCTGTTTGAGTCCATAAAGAGATTTATCTAATTTACATACTTTATTTTCTTGACCGTGTACAATAAAACCTTCAGGTTGATCCATATAAATCTCTTCTTCTAATTCTCCATTTAAAAATGCTGTTTTAACGTCCATTTGGTGTACAATTAAATCATTTAAGGCAGCTATAGCAAATAGTACACGTATAGACGTTATTCTAGTCACGGGTGAAAATGTGTCAAAAAAGTCTACATTTTCTCTTTGTCTAAAACCTTTAGCAACAAGACGTGCCTTATATTTTTCAACAGTGCCATCAGGTTTTAATTTCTTTTTAAGAATCCATTTACACCCAATTGTTTTACATCCAGTAGGAAGGTCCACTAAATGCCAAGTTTTATTTGTTTCCAAAGAATCCATTTCATCATTAATAGCCTCTTGCCATAAATCGGCATCTAAAGAAGATAAGGCTTCTTGAATAGTGTTAGGATCCTCCTCTAAGGTGTAAGCATAAAAGTTGGGACCAAAATCTTTTTCTACACGAGCCCTTTTACTTTTTCGAATTTCTAAAATGGATTCATTATTTTCTTTATTTTTATTTAAAGAAATATTAGTGGATGACTCGCCCCCACTATTCCTCAATTTAAAAGGAAATTTATCTTCATAAAAATCGGCGTCATTTGATTCAATAATTACTTGATTTTTCAAGTCATAAAATCGGTATGCTTTGCTATTAATAGCATAGCCTATAAAAACACACTCATATGCTCTACTTGCCAATTTAGACCTTTTAGGGTCGGGTATACGTACATAGGCTAAGCACCCCCACGTTCTAAAGTATGACACGTTAGGCTTAATATTTTTCCAAATTTCATAAGGAGATATTTTCATTTTAGTCTTAGGAATTCTATTAAGCAGGTGACACACAGTCAAAATAATTTCACCCCACCAATGTGAGGCAGCCCCGGAATTTAATAAAATAGCCACTACTAATTCAGTTAATGTCCTATTTTTTCTTTCGGCTTTACCGTTCATTTCGGGCGAATAAGGGGCAGTTTTTTCGTGAATAATACCGTGGGTTTTATAAAATTCAATAAATGGTCCAGAATCATATTCGGTGCCTCTATCACTACGTAACCTTTTTATTTTCCGATTAAATTGATTTTCAATTTCATTAAGGAAAATTTTAAACATGTCAAACGCTTCACTTTTATTTTTCATTAAATACACAAATGAATAATCGGAACAATCATCAATAAAAGTTATAAAATAACGTTTGCCATTTCTAGTTGTGACACCATCCAATTCACAAATATCCGAATGAATTAAATCAAGTGGTTCAGATTCTCTAAAAACAGATTTATGTGGTGTCTTAGTGATTTTTGCTTGACTACACCATTCACATTTTTCAAAATCATTTAATGATAATTCGGGAATTAATCCTAAAGTGCTCATATTTTTAACAAGTCGTTTATTAACATGACAAAGCCTAGCATGCCAAATATTAAATGAACAAGCAATATAAGCAGAAGGAGAAATTTTATTCATTGCATCAACATTCAATTTAAACATCCCATCAGTGGCATAACCCTTGCCTACAAAAATTCCATTTTTGGTCAAAGTAAATAAATCAGCACCAATAGTTTGAGTAAAGCCAGCTTTGTTGAGAAGATAGCCCGAAACCAAATTTTTCCTTATCTCGGGAGTGTGAAGAACATCTTTGAGGATAATAGTCTTTCCCGAAGTGAACTTCAATTCCACATTTCCAGTACCAGCAACCTCGGTGGAGTGAGAATCACCCAACAACACCTTCTTATCTGCAGTCTCAGAATAAGTCTTAAATAGACTACGGTCATAACAGATATGGCGGGAAGCGCCAGTATCCAACCACCACCCTTCGGCACCGCTAACCATGTTGATTTCTGAAATCATAGCACATAGGTCCTCTTCGGTCAAATTCGCTTGTGCTTGTGGCACGTTGCGACATTTGCGAGCCATATGGCCAGGCTTGCCACACTTGAAACAGAGAAACTGTCCCGAGTTGCTAGACTGTCCATTTCCAGGGTTCTTATACTTATTCTGAGTCTGAGTCTGATTTTTAAAATTCTGGTAGTGGCTCTTTTTCTGATTTTTCATATTTTTCCCGTTTGCCTTTAAAACAACTGGAGTGTGGTTCTTTTTCTGATTTTTGTTGTTAGACACAACAAGAATTTCATCTTTATAGTCCTGTTTTCGGGATTCCTCCTCAATTCTCAATTTAGTAATTAATGACTCTAGTGAGAATTCTTTAGACTTATGCCTCAAAATATTTTTAAACTCTTTGAACAGTGGAGGCAATTTATCAATAATCACAGCCACCTGAAATTGCTCATCTAAGACCATGCCCTCGGAAATAATTTCATGGGCAATCATTTGCAAATCATGGGTTTGAGCAACAACAGATTTGTCATCCGTCATTTGAAATTTCAAATAACGGCTGACGGCATATTTTTTAGCACCCGCCTCCTCCGTGTCATATTTTTTAAAAAGTGCGTCCCAAACATCTTTCGCAGTTTTATAATTGGCATAATAGTCATAAAGTTCGTCACTTAGAGCATTCAGAATATAGTTCTTGCACAAAAAATCATTTTCCTCCCAAGTTCTAATTGTTTTGCTTTCCTCAACAGTAGGTGGATTATTAACTACGGGTTTGTCAAATTGAACACATGATGCGACCTTTTTCGTAGTTAAATAAAATAGCAATTTTTTGCTCCAACGTTTAAAATGAGTGCCTTCATATTTGAAAGGCTTATTTAGGTTACTAGAGTTAATTTCGTCCATGGCAGAATTAAGGAACACCTTAAAATTGTTGTTGCAGTAATAAACAATTAAATGCAGAATTAAATTCAGGAATGAAATTACCCAATTGGAGCAAATAATTCTGGGGAAGAAAAATAATATAAGAATTCCGGAAACTGGACAGCGAAGAACACGGCTGAGTCGCGGACTAGGTCGCTCTCTTTAAGGTGTTTCGCAGCTCTGCCTCTAATTGTGCCGACAGTGTGCAGCCCCGTCACCCCCAGGATAAAACAACCTCCAATTAAATTACGGATTGATAGCACAAGAATTAATCCGGTCTGTATACACCCATTCTGCTATAATTAATCTGTAATGAGATTAATTATTCTGGAAATAGTATTCTGGGAAAAAGAAATTTTTCAGAACTGTAGAGAAAATTTCCATGTTGGAAGAAGATAACTGTGTGCCAAAACCGGAGGCAACCAGCTCTTTTATGGGGCAAAAATAAAAGAGACGTTGGAAACAACGTGGAGAAAAAACTGGAAGAAGTGGGCAACTCGGTTGAAGAAATCAACACGGAGTAAACCACGTTTTAATTTTTTCGGAATTAATTACCGTTAAAAAATAATTTTTAAGTCCCAAAAAACGTTAATTTATTTGTCCAAAAAATTAATTCTTAATGAGCCCAAGCCCAAGACCCAGGACCAGGACACGGGCACGGGCCGGGCCGGACGGACGGCGGCGGCGCGCGCGCGTGTGTGACTTGGCCCATTGGGTCTGCCCCACATACCCACAAAAACTTGAATGCCCAAAGGGCTGAACCTTTGTTCCCAAAAAATTGTATATTAACACACCACAAATTTTCCTTCCCACCGATGTGGGACTGCCTTAAAGGCTTTTCAAGTTCTTGCAACAGCTAAAGGTAACAACAGCTGTTAGTGGATAACAGCTGTGTTCCAACAATTTCTCTGATCAGCAGCTTTCGGATGAGAAACTCAGTGCTCTTTTTGTATTTCCTGATCTTTCTAAGAGCCACAGTTCCAGGGCGGAACCTGTGTGGTTTCTTCACTCCCCCGGCGGCTGGTGCTGATTTTCGGGCAGCTTTGGTATCCAACTGTTTTCTAGGGGCCTTCCCACCAGTGGACTTATCATATTATGAAAGAACAACATGCCTTTTTTTTTTTTTTGGTAAGGTATTTTTTATACCACATACATGTTTGGGTCAGTTTACGCGCACCTCGATTAATTTTCGCTCGCGATTCGTGGGTTTCGCAGGCCAAGCATTATTTTGACACCCTCAAACAGTGTCCCAGTGGCAGCGTTATACCACTGGCCCAAGACGCTTGATTAACATGCCTGTTTTCAAAACCAGCAAACCCAAATAACATTAAAAAGTTATGAAATAAAAAAATTCAAAACTAAAAATTGAGTATATGTACTCATAGGTATCATCAAAATACTTCTCCGAGTACTGGATTTCTCCCATAACTCACTTTTTATCCTTGAAAATTACAAGGGCTCGAAAGAAAACTGGGCTTTGATATGTGAAAATGGAACAGTAGTTGAAGATAAATCTACAAGTACCTTTTAAGAGAAAGAGAGAGATAGAGAGAGAATGTGTGTGTCGATGATAAGAAATCGACGAATTGTGATGGTTTTGGGTATTGCACACATAAATTATATATATATATATATATATAGAGAGAGAGAGAGAGAGAGAGAGAGATAGATAGAGAGAGAGAGAGAGAAAGAGAGAGAGAGAGAGAGAGAGATACCAAATGAAAGGATATGAAAGGACTGTGGTTAACATGAATATCCAGTTGTTATACTATTTCAATACGTGTTCCTCTATTTCAAAATTGGGCATTCTACGTGGATAGCTTCATTGCAAAGGACTCTAAATGCTTTGTATAGCATTTTAGAGTATTATAGATATTGATATATGATTATGGACACGTGACGAGGCATATATGGACCAAATCCATGACCATGTCATGAACAACCTTTCAATATGGTCACAACCCACAATCGTGACCGGCCCTTCAACATGCTTGCACACGATCATTGACTATATTCATAACCCAATTTTATACATGGTTCACACTGGTCAAGGACCAATTTACGACCATGTATGTATCACGAAAAAAAACATTATCACGGCTCAACTTCGTGACTAGATTTGAATGAAACAAATATGGGTTATTTCATGTCCTAATCTTAAAACGGGAATCCAATGACTACGTGGTCAGTTGCTATGTGTTGTCTATAAAATTGTGTCAATAAAGGGCGTGCCTATCGAATTATTCATATAACAAATACATTAAACAAACCTAATAATATGCTTGAACTTTGTTTTTAAATGACAAATACTAATCCTTTTTAACAACCTTAATTCATTTTTGTAGATCTAATTTTTGGTCATGTTTTGTATTTTGCTATTTTAAGGTCTAATTTTTGGTATTTTGGTCAGGTGCATATTTTTAAAAGGCATGTTTTTTCTTCAATATTTTTTATATGCCAGGTTGGTTGAATGGATGATATTTATATAAGTGACATTAATTACGGTGTTGTTGGTGTATGGGATAATATTAGAGTGGAAGTGGATGGTGGGATGAATGTTAAGTTTGGAGAGAATACTGAAGAGAAATATGATGAAACCGTAAGAAATGATGGAAGGGAAAGAGTATACATTCCTCAAGTAGTTGATTACATAAAACCTAAAATGGGTCAAGATTTTGAAAAATTAGATGGTGTTATAGATATTTACAAGGAATACGCTAAATAATCAGTGTTTTTGAAAAGTTGGTCTTCAAAGAAAGCCAAGGGAGGTGAGAATATCTAAAAGAGTACTTTTGTTGTAAGGAAGGAAGGAATTTATCAATATCAAATGTTGACACAAAAAGGTGGAGGAGATCATTGGGAGAGGATTGTAAGGCGATACATATTGTTTTGAAGTCTAAGGCTGATACGTTCATAGTCACTGAATTTATAGACGGACACACTCACCAATTATCCCCCCTCCCCGGGTAAAAGTGACCTATTGAGATCACATCGAAAAGTCTCGAATGCTCAAAAGTCCTTAACTCAATAGATTGGGATGGTTAATATACCCACTCATTAACAATTTCATTTTTAGGCGGTCCAAGCGGGTGCATCCCCAGAATCCAAGCATGCAAAGCTACTAACGTAAGATAAAAAAAATACTTAACTATACAACGCTCTCAAAATATGGAACCAAGCCTAACTTGTTATAACAAGGACGAGGGAATGATCCAAATGCCCAATGTAAAATTATAGTAATATAATATAGAATCGAATGGCAGAAAGGAGACTCTAACATGTTATATCTATGTGCTCATGCAACTACCTTATATATATAATATATATATATACATTTTAATGTATGAAACCGTTTTTATTTCAAAAACGCTACTTGTCCAGATTAATTCATCTTAATATTATAAAATAACTCCTTTTTTCTTAACTTGATATTTATTCTTTGATTTAACATGCTCGGTTAAATACTTAAACAAAGACACCTTGTTTGAGGAAAAATAGTTTCTTTTATCGAAATTACCCCTTTATTCCTAACAATCCATGTTAATATTTCCATTGAATTCAGCACACCCAATCGTCATGTTAGAAAATACTTATTTTTCTTTGAAAATCTTTCATGAACACACTCTTGTGTTAATTATGGGTTAAACCTCCTTAGGTTGCTTAACTACTTATTTAATCCTTTCATTTTACCATTCAATTTTCACATTTCTTCTCCAGTTCATCCTTTATTAGAACATTTATTAATCCATTCAAGTTAGTTTTTCCTTTCCCATATTCACCACACAACCCATTTCTTGACATGTTCCATTTTCATTATCTTTTTCATGAAATCTTTCAATATTCGCATACTTTAACGGGCTCCACACTGCCGACTATGCTATCATATGTTATGGCCAATGATTTTAGGTCTTTCACCCCAGGGCTCCGAGCCCTCCTTAATTATTCAGGTGTCATCTGAGTCCATATTTATGTGTTTTAATATTTTGCAAATATCCGCGTTATTCCACTTTTCCTTTACCAGCCAAAGTCGAAACCCGGAGTTTTACCCCAACTTGTGTTATACTTTAAAATCATTATTTTTGTCATTTTTACTGCAACATCGCTTTTATCCCAAAAATCATGTTCATTTAGGACCATTTTGTGTAACACCTTTTGTAATATTTTTATTCCATAAAAATATTTCACTTTACATAAAATTACCATTTTATCCATTTTTTTCCAAACCTATTCTTTTTCTCCATTTTCACAATTATTATTTTTCAAAACACCATTAAGTTACCCACACTAACTTCTAAGCGTTTTTAGCTCATCAACACTTATTTAACACTTTTGGAGTAGCACACTATGTGTTTATCATCAAATACTACAAGTTTGCATACATGGTAAGAACGATTTTAAGTCTAAAAATCCAACAAAATGAGTTTAACATAAGATTTATTTAAGAAATCCCATAATACTTGCAAAAATACACTTTTCAAGACTAAAGGACATTTTTATTCTTCAAAACTTACAAATATTTCCAACTTCATAAAATCTTCATTTTTGCAAGAAACTTTAAAATATAGTTCACCCAAAATATCTTTAGCATGATAATTATTATTTTAAAATATTTTATTTCATAAAATGTTTTAATACCTAACTTCTTAAAATACATAATTTATTCAACATTATTGAATCATAGTATTTTTCTTAATACCTTTGAAACAACCATTTAAACAAAACCTTAAGAAGTCATCTTCTTAACTCACGTATGCTTTCTACTTTAGCAATTCTAGCTACGAGACTACTAATGTGCAAAATAGAGTCTTAAACTAGGAGTAAAAATTTTCCACCTCAAATGGAGCTCCAAAAATGGTTGGATGAAAAAGAAGGTGATGGCAATACCCCACCTCCTAAGGGGACCTCAAGGAGGTTGCCTAGATCCGTAAAGCTTGTATCCATGAAAGCTCCAAGAAAACCTTTTTCAAACCCCATAAATTTCCACTTCTTCATCCTCAAAAACCTCCAACAATAACCCCAAATTTCATAGCTTTGTTCAACCATGGGGGAAATGCATTTATCGGGCTTAAATATGGTGGAATACTTCTAAAATTTGGTGGCATAAGGTGGAGGGGTGGTGGTGTAGGGTGGTTTGTAGTGGAAAAGGCTTGGGGGAGTTGAAATATTCTTCAAACTAGAGGGAGAGGGAGAGAGAAAATATGATGAGTTTTAGTGAGGGAAGAACCTCCCCACCTCTATAACACTCTGCCTATATTAATCAAGGGTGATCGGTATGTTATCAAAATAACCAGGAATATTATTTGGTTCATTCTTAGCATCACTGTTGAAATTTTTTTAAATTACTAACCACCTATGTTAAATTAAGTTGGTGCCAAATTTTATCTTTTATTAATATAACAACATGCGGAATATAAATACAACAACCAAACTATTCACACAATTAATATAGGAAAAGTGTTACAACCTATCTCTTCTTCTCACCAAAATAAACCCATTTAAAAACCAAGCCCCAAACATAAAATCCCTATTTTAGATCATCTGGACTCACCAAAAGTCGATGCGTTATCGATATAACTATCCAAAATGCAACAACACATAAGAGAATCTCGATCTAAAATTTTCTAAACAGATCATTCTAACGAGAATAGGACCTCGTTCGAACGAGATCTCAATCTTGTTGGATATCCCATCAAACTATCTTCTAATGAGATTGGAGTCTTATGCAGATGAGGGTCGTTGGATCGTCATTACATGTCCACTTTGAATAAACTGGGCTTTTCATTCAAATCACCACTAACCTCATTCAAATAAAATGAGAATCTCATTCGAACAACTTTTAAGTTAGTTCGATCTATCCAGATTCCTTAAATCTCTATTTTCACCCACAAACTTTCATCAGTTACCATCAAGGCCACAAGAGTAAATCAAATATAGAGGGGAAGCTCGTACTAATGATCCAATTCTCAATGTTTCATATTATTACAATTTGCACGAGAGTAATTATAAAATATTGGGCACGAGTATTACAATGGGTCACGCCTCACCCATTTCAGTTCTTCATAGATCCCAGTACAATCACCCTACTACATTTGACGACTCTGCTAGAGAGGTATTCTCATTGCCAAGGATAAAGAAGGATACAATGTTTCAAAGTGGCTAGTGTTTGAAGACACTCCAGCCAAAAATGGAGTTCAAAGTGACCAGACAACAGAATAAGAGGTGGTGGTGACTGTAGTAAGAGCACTTTCCCTCAGAGATGGAAAGTTAGTGCAATAACAACCACGCCTTTAGTGGGGATAAACTAATGATTATGTTTTTTAGTTTTTGAAGCAGAACAACATTGACATGGCAAGTCTAAGCCAGACTTGCATGACGTCTATAGTGGCACCTGTAGGAGGAACAAAACCACAACAGAAACAAAGCCACCACCATAAAACTATAACAGAGCAGGTAACGGCACTCTCAAGCTTACTAGTGGTGAAGAAAGTTGGTGCAGAGGATCCACCCTCCAAAGTTGTTAGTATAAAGGAGGTGAAGAAATTTCTTTCCTCTCAAAGGGATCCCTCTCACATATATAAGGACCTTCATAATCCTTACCCATAGAGCATCAATGAGAAGTCATATCCGGAGGCGTACGTTCCTCCTAAGATCATAATGGAAAGGGTGAAAACCCTAGGGAGCACATGAAAAGGTTTGTGAAGTACCTAGGTGTGCATGGAAACAATAAGGAGTTGAAGTTGTGAGAGTTCTAAAAAACTCTTACTAGAAAATCATACAGGAGGTACTCTCACTTCGCACCAAACATCTTTCCCTTCTGGGAATATATTCATTGATAATTTTTGCAAAAGTTCTTTCTAGCGGAAGATAAGTTCACGCTAAGGCACATTGCACAGGAGTTGTAAAATCTTGGTGAGGAGCTAATGCACTATATCAAATACTTTTGAAAGACGGAGTTGGATGTCTATGAACATGTAGCAGAAGCCATATTACTACAAATATTTGTTGAGGGGTTATTAGAGGAATACAAAATCCACTTGGTCAATGCGACTAGAGATGGCACGTTTATAAAGTTCACGCGATCAACTAGCAATATTATCGTGATCATCAAACACAAGACCCAATGGTGGAGGACCTAAGTGCCTCTGATGGTGAGAAGATTTCAACTCCCTAGATGCCAGATAGTGAACTATGTGGATGGGAACCCTAAAGTCAAGAAGGGAGGCTAAGGTTTCAAAAGCAATAGTCCAGTAGGAAAAATGATGTTTGGAGATAACATCCCACCACCGCTATCCTATAATGTAACAGAGGCCAATGATTATTACAACACATTAGTGCATAAGGGGATAATAGCCCCCCCCCCCCCCCCCCCCAACTCTAATGGAAAAATACAAACAGATGGGAAAAAAATAGACGCCAAGTTTTACAAGTTGCATCAAAGAGTTCAACATGTTACTAAAGATTGTTTATATTTACGAACAATAATGGACGAGTAGGTGGCCAATTCTACTTTACAAATGCCATCAGTATATGTCAATGAAAACCTTCTGCCAGCTCAACATTATGGCATAATAAATATGGTGGAAACATATGAAGAGGCAGAAGCTCAAGACCCTAAGGGATGGTTAAGTAATAAAAGAGCAAGTGTGGAATGACTAGTTGATCTATATAGAGAAGAGAAAGAAAATGAATGAGGCGAGTGGATGAGCCTCCCAAGAGGAAGAGTGGATGTGGTCCTTGTTCTATATGAATGGGGGACATCAAAGGTAGAATATGTGTGCAATGCACAAACGTATGAGGTTGAATTTGATTCAGAATGTTCAGCTATTGCAATGAGCCCAAAATTCAAGTGGTTCTTCGACCAAATTGGAATAAAGCATGATACTAAAATAGTAATCACCAAGAAGATCTTGGAAGTATTCCAGTAATGAGGGGAATCCTCTTTAAACTGCCATGGTCCTAAAGGAAGGTTGATCAAAAGGTATAAATCTAAAGTGGTGTTCTTAGAAGCAAATAGGCAGGTACCTTATTTTAGCAATCGTCATTTGTGCATGACTGCTCTATTAAATGGAATTAGTTTTCCAAGGGCACTGATGGATGGGGGCATCCATCAATATTATGACCATCAGTACTTTATACGAGACTAGTACTTCCTAAGAAAAAATTATGCCGGTTGATAGTTCAGGGATGCAATCACTTGGATACATGAACGTAAGGATAAAATTGGGGAACTTCACATCCCATATCAAGTTTCATATCATAAAATCCAAGACCAGTTACCAGCTCTTAATAGGGAGAGTGTGGATACACACACAAGGGATAATGTTGTCAACATTCCACCAATGTGCAAAAAAAAAACATTTGTGGAACCGAAATTGTGATCAATGCCACAGAAAGGTCACTTTCAGTAGAAGAATCTCACTTGGTAAACACAATATTCTACACTAAGCTAGATAAAGATAGAGAAAGCTTGACAAGTGGTTGGAGGAGCCCTACTTATCTAGAGAAAGGGCTCAGCCCAAAATATATGTGCATGAAAGACTAGGTCAGCTAGTGACCCTTTCATATGAAAAAGTAATAGAAAAGAGGAAGTTTAAAGGTGAAACAAGACCTCCTCGAACCTACAAGAAAATTATGTTACCTGATGGGAAGGTTACCTACCATTTATAACGGTCTATACGAGTAGGATTTTGGAACGAAATCATCGAGCGATTGCTATAATTCTCTGTGATAGATGAGTTCCATATTGTCGAACAAATAGAGGAGCCTCAAGAGGCACCTGAGTGCATGTAGGATGGGCCAAAAGAGAAGCTTTAAGAACTGAAAGAGATAAACTTGGGAGTATAAGAGGGTGATGAGAGACACATCTTCATCTCTAAAGGTTTGAATACTAAGTGTGTTTTTGATATCTTAATAATGGATCATTTCTATAATTAAGTGTCCAACACACACAAGTTCCAAATTTTATCTTATTATCCTAAAAAAGCATCTAGGTGATAAAGCAGAGAAAATAAAGCATGCAAACATGCTAAGGCAAAATGAGAAAAAAATCTCTTGCAGGTAAAATCTTTTTAATCAAAACTATAGAGTTTTTACAAAATGAAACTTATAAAACCTCAACATAATACGGCTCAATTCAGAGTCGTCCATACGTGACGATCCACCCCCGGTATTCACCGATCAACCTTTATCTTTCTTCAGTAGTGATCTCCTCAAGAACCATAATGGTCAGCAGTAAAGAGAATCACTCCACAAGAGTAACTCAAATATAAAACTATCTAGGGTTTTAAATGGATTCATATAAATAGTTGGGAGTGATAATTGTGAATCAAAAGGTGTTTTTGACCTAAAGAAAGTGGGAACTTTTACAGTAGGTTTTCAGAAATGATTTTCGCAAAAGTCTCTTTTAAAAACTCTGTGAAATAGGTATTGATAAGTCGGCAAAAAATTCGAGGCAAAATCATTCATTTGATCGGAATAATAGGCTCGTTAGAACGAGAGAAGCATCTTGTTAGAACGACAGTAAGGTCGTTAGAATGAAATAGCAATCTCGTTCGAACAAACTTCAAATCATGCAAAATAGTATGTCCCCGTTAGATGTTTGATCGAAGTAAACTTCAAATGATACTTCAAACTAGAATGCATACTCGTTTGAAAGATATTCCCATCTCGTTCAAACGAGATGCACGTATTCTAAAATTTTTTAAAACCAGAAAAAATGCCTTGATTTTAAATAAAAAAACTCCCGAATATAAACGTAAATAAATTCAAAATCCTAAATTATTTTATACCTTTATATTGTGGAGATCTTCTGGAATTTGGAAACGATGCAAATTCGATTTTCATAATGGCTCGAATTAAGCGGTAGTGAGAGATGACAAACGTTATATGTAGCCTAAGTTATGAGCAAATTATGCTCTTATAAATCACCCCATTTTTGGCTATTTCGGTACAAACATAAAACCAAACTTCAAATTATAAATAAATCCCCTAAGACAAATAAAATATCCTAATACCTCCCAAACCCAGGAATGGATAGGTACAAGATAGAGTTGTTTAAAAAAAAGTCTTCAAATGTTCGCTTCTTGTTTGTCTTCTCTTGGGCACTTTGTCTTCAGTGAATGTAATCCAAATATGATCTTCCAAAATTACCTACACACATGAAACAAAGAAAATACCCTGTGATGCATTGAGTTTGACATATCAAATAAAATGAATAAAGACAAAATCTCCCCCATAAATCAACCTCACCCGTAATTTGTTTTTCTCTTTTTGTTTTATCTGAAATAGAAAAGGAGTAGAAACTAAACATCAAAATAAGGAACATTAGCAAGCATAAAAAGATATCATCATAACAAGATATGAATGAATAATCATGTAATGATAATCTCAAAGGCGCCACAAACTATTTTTGATTTTTCAAAACTTCAAGTAAAAAAATATTTTACATATATAACACACCATAGAGAAACACAAAAATAATCGAATCATGGAAATGGAATGTAAGCGTGTGAACACATTCTATAGGTTAATCAACGTAGACAAACATAACATATGTGCACGAAAGAATGAGGCACCACTAACACAACAACTCAAACTCAAAGATGACTAAAGCCAATTTTTTATTTATATACTCCGAGTAAATCACTTTATTGAGATTTTTTCGTGCACAAACAAATGACTAATCATTCATATGTTCTTTTCTCTTCATATTGGACAAGTCTACTAGTATCAAATTGGTACCCGAATCGACTTTACAAGAATTTTTTTCCTCAACTCTTACCCAATAATAGTAAAACACAACCTCTTTAAAATATATATGTTCAAGAAGTTGAAGTTAAGCGTTGCTGACCTAAATGAAGCTACCGTTCCTCTAGTTGGTTTCACTGGGAAAGTAACCAGCCCTCTAGGGAAGATTGTCCTACCAGTAAGGGAAGGAAATATCTCCAAAATGATCGAGTTTCTCGTGGTTAATATTGATTTGCCCTACCAAGCCATCCTCGGAAGGGGATGCTGCACGCAATAAAGACCGTCCCGTCTACCTACCATCAAAAGCTCAAATATGTGATTGAATAAGGAGTAGTGAAGATCCATGAGGATTAAGCAATGGCGAGAAGGTGATTTATAGCATCCATCTGACCTAAACCAAAAAAGAAAGTTGAGAAATCCAAGGAGAAGGTTGAAGAATAGAAAGGTTTGATACCTTCCAAATAGCAGCTAAGGTATGAAAGACCCATAGTAGAGGAGACCAGGATCCTCCCCTCTGAGAGGGTCATTGAGAATATGGAGGAAGTCGCAGCCAGTAGCGATAAAAAAGATATGATGTTTTTTTATCGGAGCCTCTCTCACAGATCAAGAGAAGAAGGAACTGACAGTACTTTTACAAAGTAACCTGGACATTTTTACGTGGGAACCCTACGAGCTGACTGGGATTGATCCCAATGTGGTTTGTCATCAGTTGCACGTTGATCTGGCCTTCAAGCCAATCACACAGAAGGCACAAGGAACTACACTCAAGAAGGCCAAGGTTGTGGAGAAAGAAGTGGAAAAACTACTGGATGCATGATCCACACGAGAAGTTCAATTACCTAAGTGGCTGTCCAACCCAATAGTAGTCTCGAAAATCAATGGGAAGTGGAGAGTCTGCATTGACTTCACCGACCTTAACAGAGCTTGTCATAAAGACAGTTTCCCTCTTTCGAAGATTGACCAGTTTTGGATGCCACCGCGGATCATGAAAGAATGAGTTTCCTAGACGCATACTCCGGGTATCACCAAATCCTCCTCCACGAGCCAGATCAAGACAAAACAGTATTCATCACCACAGTTAGGTTACATTTCTACGAGGTCATTCTCTCTGGGCTCAAAAATGCAGGAGCAACTTACCAGCGGTTGGTCACCAAAATGTTCAGAGACCAAATGGGAAGCACTATAGAGGTCTACATAGATGATATACTCGTTAAGAGCAATCTTAAATAAGACCACCTCTCTGACCTATCAAGGACCTTCGAAATCCTCAGGAAATACCGAATGAAGCTCAACGCAAGTAAGTGCTCCTTCGGTGTCCAATCAAGAAAATTTCTTGGGTACTTGGTCAGCAAGAGAAGTATTGAAGCCAACCCAGACCACATTGATGCCATCAATAGGGTGCAACCCCCGTATGATAAGAGACGTGAAAAAACTCATGGGGATGCTCGACGCCCTTAATCGTTTCATCTCAAAATCTTCCGAAAGATGCCAACCATTCTTCTAGTTGTTGAAGAAAAGCAAAGATGTGGAGTGGAATGAGGATTACTTGAAGGCATTTGAGGGGCTCAAAGCTTACCTCAGCACACCACCCTTGCTCGTACACTACATCAAAAATAGCATTTTGGCACACCCTGATATTAAAAATTTGGCATAGTTTAAAACCGTGCCAGATTCTGGCACGGTTTAATAGCAATCTGGCACACTTTAAAACAGTGCCAAAATTTGGCACTGTTTTAAAGTGTGCCAAAATTGAGTACACTTAATTAAATATAAAAGACCCTACAAAAATTATTATGTCTAATTTCCCTCTTCTCTTTCCTCTCTCTACTTTCAATCTACCGCTCCCCGTCTCTCTCCCTCCCCTCACCCGCTTACTGGCTCCAATATCACCTCCCCTTACCCGCTTACCGCTTACCGGCTCCAAAATCCCCTCCCCTGACCCGCTTACCGGAATTCAGCCGCTCCGTCAGGCAAGCCTCCGGCCCCATCCGATAAGTCTCTTGCTATTCTCCCTCAACCTCTGCAGCTCTCAAGACCCAACCATTTCTCGATTTATCCTTCGTCCTTGGTAATTCTTCCTCTTATCTTTCGCATATTTGTTACAAGCCTATGGATATGAAAATGAATATGTAATTCCAAACAAAGAGACTCTAGTTTGTCATCGCTATGGCTTCCTCTGATTCAAAATCAGGAGGACAAAAAAAAGTAGAGGTAGATATGTTATATTCTTAATATTCCATTTTTTGGAATGATATATTTATACAGTATAGTGTTAATCTTGTTTTGGCGGGGTGGGTTAGGTTGTAGATAGAGTACGATATAAAAGAAGAGGTTAAATAAGTTCTAATGATATTGATAAGAATGCTGGGATTTCAAGCCTCTCTCCGTTTTTGCCTTAAAAGGTATGCTAATCAAATATTTGTCTACTCAATGTACCAATACATTACACTCAATTCACTGCGGTCAAGTAAAGCAGTTGGTTGGTTGTTCAATTTTTCTATCATGGCTTATATAAATAAAGTTTGATTCACAACCCGATTTTGTAGACTACCTTGATTTTTGAGCTAACAAACTTAAAGTCCTGTTAAGAATGAATGAACATGATCCAAAAACATATAGTAGGGGTGGCAATTCGAACCCGAACACGACAACACGACACGATCCAATACGAAATTAAAATAGCTTTTCGTGTTCAGGTCGTGTTCGGGCCTGGTTTTTTAAGCCGTTAGCGAGTCGTGTTCGTGCCAAGAAATTGACACAAAATTGGCCCGACAATGACCTGTTAGAGCCCAATTGACACGACCCAATTTCAACCCAATTAGAACACAATTTAGACCTAAATGGACATAGTAAATTGACGGGTTATCGTGTTGGACCGTGCCAATCGTGTCAAATTGACACGATTTTTTTTATCGTGCTATTCGTGTCGGGTCGTGTTATTAACGGGTCGTGTTCGTGTTGGTAAAAATAAACACGACGTCGTGTCGTGTTCGGGTTGGATAAAATCGAGTCGTGTCGGTCCAGACCCAAACACGGCCCATTGGCCCGAATTGCCACCCCTAACATATAGCTTGGTTCAAATTATGCACCGTGGGGGTTTCTTAAGATGTTGTATGTGTCGCGTTGGCGGTAGAGGTGGTTGAGGGCCCAATCGAAGGCGAGTTTGCTCTTAGGGCCATGATCCACTGCAATCACAATGTCATGCCCGGAAGCCTCCGCTTCCCTTAAAGATGGTAGCTTCACTTCACTCCAGTTGTATGCTTCATCCTCCCTCAACGTTTCCATTCTCTTTCTCTTTCTCTCTTAAGATATTTGCCCAAATAAACTACTTTAATAATTATTCAATTTACGGGATAACAATGGCTATGATATGAGATCTGGGAATGGGTTGCCTTTAGAATGTATTTAAGACGCATACTTTGGGGATCCCTTCCTATTTTATGTGTCAATTGCATGTCTGAATAGTATACGCATGTATAGTGGGTGGGTGGGGGGCCTTGTCTTTGCCCAGTAAAAACACACCACATTTTCGGAATGCAAATGTCTATTTTTTTGCATTTATTTATTAAATCCTCTTTAATGTAAAATATTATGTTTTGGAATAGTTTTTTTGTTTTGGAATGGTTCAAGCTAGTTTTTTGCAAATAATGCATAGTTTGGGAGGTTTGTTTGCATTTAATTCTTGCATTTAATTCCATCAACACTTTATAGTTTAATATAATTGTGTGTTGCACATGAGACCTATTCATAATGAAGAATATACTGGACCAGTTACATTAACTTGAGTTGTATTGCTTTAGGTTTGATTCAACTTAGTCAATAGGAGTTTAAGGGGTTTAATCAAGGGAATGGGAGATAGATGATAGTAGCTAGGAATGAAAAAATTGGTCAGTGACTCAACATTATCGCTTACATACTAATATTAAGTGATGTAAACCAAATAAATGCCTGAATTGTCAATGAAAACAAGAGTTATCGATTAAAACATAATCCCTAGTTTCGATTGCGATAATGAAAACAAGAGCAACAAAAATAAGAAAATTTGTCACAGGTTTATGCTTCCACCTTCAATTAAAGGGCTACATTATAATTTTGGACCATTGAGCTTTTGTCTCTCAATAAATTACTTCGATCGGTTCCTATCAGCTTATAAACTACCTGTAAGTTCATAACATAGGCTAAATGTATATCTATTAATATTTAAGTGTTTAAATGCTGATTGTGCCTGTTCATGTTTGTGACATTGTTGATGTGCACATACAGGGGTAAAGCTTGGATAGTCCAGTTGTTAGCTTTGGCCTGTTTCTCACTAGCAACAAAAATGGAGGAGATTGAAGTGCCTCACATTGTTGATTTACAGGTGAGAGAAAAATTAATGTGAATATTTATTTATTTCATTATATATTGAACCATTTGCCTTTCTGATATGTTCTTATATGTAATGGACATATGGATTTTTGTGAGTAGGTAGGAGATACCAAGTTTTTATTTGAAGGCAAAACCATACAAAGAATGGAGCTTCTTGTTTTGAGCACCTTAAAGTGTAGGATGCAAGCTTGCACTCCTTTGTTCTTTCATAGACTACTTTCTTAGAAAGATTAACCATGATCATCTTCCATCACAATCTTTGATCTCTAGATCAATTCAATACATCTTAAGCACAATCAAAGGTAGATTATTCACTATATGCACAAATGTGTTAATTTATATCGATACATATCCATATAATAAAGAACAATATAACGCGTGTCCTAATGGCACGTAATGATACCCAATTATACTCATAAAAGGGACATGTTATCAATTTCACACACGTGTGTGTATAATCATATATGGGTACTATAATATTAAAGAGTTTGATCCAATGCTGGGTGGGAATTGAATGCAGGTATTGGGGAGGTTTGGAGATCAAAAGGCCAGCATAGGCTGCCCGTGATTTGTTTGGTTTTGTTTTACAAAGGTTCAACTCAGGTCAGTTCCATCTAATCTTAATCAAGTTACTACAGGTAACTATTATTTAGTACCCATTTATTAACCTTTTAAAATGCAATGAATTATTTATACTCAGCATTTATAGTTTGTCTTTTTCATTCTATATCTAATCATTCCTTTTAAACTTTGAAAATCACCTCATGGCTTACTTTATGAGCTTATTTAGTTAAATTAGTGAAAGGGATTTGCTGGAGGTTTGGTTTTGGAATTTGCTGCTGTTGTTGAGTTTAATTTAAATGTAACATATTGGATTTAACGAATAAACAAATGAAACAATGTCAAAATTTTCTAAAATCAATAAACGTTCTAAATTGATTAAAAACATACCGTTAGAGGATGAAAACCCAAAACAACCTCCAAATAACCCCAAAGAGGCACGAACACCTCGCACGGGACCAATGTAACTTGTAGGAACTGACCGCGTAGTCACGGGTCTCCCAATTTGAGAATATGACGATAATTTTAAAATACGTAGATTAGGCTTGAAAACAATTTGAGGGTGAAAACCCAAACCAACCCCCATACGGCCCCGTAAGAGGCACGAACACCTTGCACGGGACCAATGTAACTCGTGCGAATTGACCGTGTAGTCTCGGGTCTCTCGGTTTGAGAATATGACGATAATTTTTAAATAAGTAGATTAGGCTTGAAAATAAGCCATTCGAGGGTGAAAACCCAACCCAACCCCCAAACGACCCCATAAGAGGCAGGAACACCTCGCACGGGACCAATGTAACTTCTAGGAACTGACCGAGTAGTCTCGGGTCTCTCGGTTTGAGAATATGACAATAATTTGCAAAAAAAACACTTACTTGAAAACAGGTCGTTAAATGGTGAAAACCTAAACCAGCCACCAAACGTCCCCGTAAGAGGCACTAACACCTCGCACGGGACCAATGTAACTTGTAGGAACTGACCGCATAGTCTCGGGTCTCCCGGTTTGAGAATATGATGGTAAATTGCAAAAAATCATCAATTAGACTTAAAAATAAGTCGTTAAAAGGTGAAAACCCAAACCAACTCCCAAACGACCCCGGACGAGGCACGAACACCTCGCACGGGACCAATGTAACTTGTACGAAATGATCGCGTAGTCCCGGGTCTCTCGGTTTGAGAATATGATGATAATTTGCAAAAATCAATACTTCGACATAAAAATAAGTCGTTAAAGGGTGAAAACCCAAACCAGAACCCAAACGACCCCGTAAGAGGCACGGACACCTTGCACGGGACCAATGTAACTTGTACGAACTGCCCGTGTAGTAATGGTTCTCTCGATTTGAGAATATGATGATAATTTGTAAAAATCAACACTTAAACTTAGAAACAGGTCGTTAAAGGGTGAAAACCTAAACCAGCCACCAAACGGACCCGTAAGAGGCACGAACACCTCGCATGGGATCAATGTAACTTATAAGAATTAACCGCGTAGTCTCGGGTCTCCCGGTTTGAGAGTATGATAATAATTTATAAAAATCACGCTTAGACTTAAAAACAAGCCGTTAAAGGGTGAAAATCCAAACCAGCCCCCAAACGACCCCGTAGGAGGCACGAACACCTTGTACGGGACCCTTGTAACTTGTAGGAACCGACCGCGTAGTCCCGGGTCTCTCGATTTGAGAGTATGACGATAATTTGCAAAAATCACACTTAGACTTAAAAACAAGCCGTTAAAGGCTGAAAACCCAAACCAGCCTCCAAACGACCCCGTAGGGGGCACGAACAGCTCGCACGGGACCAATGTAACTTGTAGGAACTGACCGCGTAGTCCCGGGTCTCCCAGTTTGAGAGTATGACAATAATTTACAAAAATAACACTTAGACTTAAAAACAAGCCGTTAAAGGGTGAAAACTCAAATCAGCCCCCAAACGACCCAGTAGCGGGCACAAACACCTCGTACGGGACCAATGTAACTTGTAGGACCTAACCGCGTAGTCCCTGGTCTTCCGTTTTGAGAGTATGACTATAATTTACAAAAATCACACTTAAGACTTAAAAACAAGCCGTTAAAGGGTGAAAATCCAAACCAGCCCCTAAACATCTCCGTAGGGGGAAAAACACCTCGCACGGGAACCATATAACTTGTAGGAACTGACCGCATAGTCCCGGGTCTCCCGGTTTGAGAGTATGACGATACTTTGCAAAAATCACACTTAAGGCTTAAAAACAAGTCGTTAAAGGGTGAAAACCCAAACCATCCCCCAAACGACCCTGTAGGGGGCACGAACACCTCGTACGGGACCAATGTAACTTATAGGAACTGACCGTGCAGTCCCGGGTCTCCCGATTTGAGAGTATGACTATAATTTACAAAAAGTTCACTTAAGACTTAAAAACAAGCCGTTAAAGGGTGAAAACCCAAACTAGCCCCCAAACGACCCTGTAGGGGGCACGAACACCTCGCACGGGACCCATGTAACTTGTAAGAACTGACCGCGTAGTCCCGAATATCCCGGTTTGAGAGTATGACGATACTTTGCAAAAAGCACACTTAAAGACTTAAAAATAAGTCGTTAAAGGGTGAAAACCCAAACCAGAACCCAAACGACCCCATAAGAGGCACGGACACCTCGAACGGGACCAATGTAACTTGTACGAACTGCCCGTGTAGTAATGGGTCTCTCGGTTTGAGAATATGACGATAATTTTCAAAAATCAACACTTAAACTTAAAACAGGTCGTTAAAGGGTAAAAATCAAAACCAGTCCCCAAACGGACCCGTAAGAGGCACGAACACCTCGCACGAGATTAATGTTACTTATAGGAATTGACCGCGTAGTCTCATGTCTCCCGGTTTGAGAGTATGACGATAATTTGCAAAAATCACGCTTAGACTTAAAAATAAGCCGTTAAAGGGTGAAAATCAAAACCAACCCCCAAAGGACCCCGTAGGAGGCACGAACACCTTGCACGGGACCCTTGTAACTTGTAGGAACCGACCTCGTAGTCCCGGGTCTCCCGATTTGAAAATATGACGATAATTTACAAAAATCACACTTAGACTTAAAAATAAGCCGTTAAAGGGTGAAAATCCAAACCAGCATCCAAACGACCCCGTAGGGGGCACGAACACCTCGCACGGGACCAATGTAACTTGTAGGAACTGACTGCGTAGTCTAGGGTCTCCCGGTTTGAGAGTATGACGATAATTTACAAAAACAACACTTAGACTTAAAAACAAGCCGTTAAAGGGTGAAAAATCAAATCAGCCCTCAAACGACCCGGTAGGGGGCAAGAACACCTCGCACAGGACCAATGTAACTTGTAGGAACTGACCGCGTAGTACCGGGTCTCCCGATTTGAGAGTACGACTCTAATTTACAAAAATCACACTTAAGACTTAAAAACAAGTCGTTAAAGGGTGAAAACCCAAACCAACCCCTAAACGTCTTCGTAGGGGGACGGAACACCTCGTACGGGACCCATATAACTTGTAGGAACTGATCGTGTAGTCCCGGGTCTCCCGGTTTGAGAGAATAACGATACTTTGCAAAAATCACACTTAAGACTTAAAAATAAGCCGTTAAAGGGTGAAAATCCTAACCAGCCCCCAAAACGACCCCGTAGGGGGCACGAACACCTCGCACGCGACCAATGTAACTTGTAGGAACTGACCGCGTATTCCTGGGTCTCCCGATTTGAGAGTATGACGATAATTTACAAAAAGCACACGTAAGACTTAAAAACAAGCCGTTAAAGGTTGAAAATCTAAACTAGCCCCCAAATGACCCCGTAGGGGGCACGAACACCTCGCACGGGACCCATGTAACTTGTAGCAAATGACCCCGTAGTCCCGAATATCCCGATTTGAGAGTATGACGATACTTTGCGAAAATCACACTTAAAGACTTAAAAATAAACCGTTAAAGGGTGAAAACCCAAACCAACCCCCAAACGACCCCGTAGGAGGCACGAACAGCTCGGACGGGACCAATGTTACTTGTAGGAACTGACCGCGTAGTCCCGGGTCTCCCGATTTGAGAGTATGATGATAATTTGTAAAAATCACACATAGACTTAAAAACAAGCCGTTAAAGGGTGAAAACCCAAAGCCAGCCCCCAAACGACCCCGTAGGAGGCACGAACACCTCGCACGGGACCAATGTAACTTGTAGGAGCTGACCGCATAGTCCCGGGTCTCCCGGTTTGAGAGTATGACGATAATTTGCAAAAATCACACTTAGACTTAAAAACAAGCCGTTAAAGGGTGAAAACCCAAGCCAGTACCCAAACGTCCCCGTAGGGGGAACAAACACCTCACACGGGACCCACGTAACTTGTAGGAACTGACCGCGTAGTCCCAGGTCTCCCGGTTTGAGAGTATGACGATAATTTGCAAAATCACATTTAGACTTAAAAACAAGCCGTTAAAGGGTGAAAACCCAAACCAGCCCCCAAACGATCCCGTAGGAGGCACGAACACCTCGCACGGGACCAATGTAACTTGTAGGAACTGATGCATAGTCTTGAATATCCCAGTTTGAGAGTATAACAATAATTTGCAAAAATCACACTTAGATTTAAAAACAAGTCGTAAAAGGGTGAAAACCCAAACCGACCCCTAAACGATCCCGTAGGAGGCAGGAAAACCTCGCACGAAACAATGTAACTTGTAGGAACTGATCGCGTAGTCCCGGGTCTCCCGGTTTGAGAGTATAACGATAATTTGTAAAAATCACACTTAGACTTAAAAACAAGCCGTTAAAGGGTGAAAACTCAAACCAGCCCCCAAACGACCCCGTAGGGGGAACGAACACCTCGCACGGGACCCAAGTAACTTGTAGGAACTGACCCCATAGTCCCGGGTCTCCCGATTTGAGAGTATGATGATAATTTATAAAAATCACACTTAGACTTAAAAACAAGCCGTTAAATGGTGAAAACCCAAACCAACCCCCAAACGACCCAGTAGGGGGTACGAACACCTCGCACGGAACCCATGTAACTTGTAGGAACTGACCACGTAGTCCCAAGTCTCCCAGTTTGAGTGTATGACGATAATTTACAGTAATCACACTTAGACTTAAAAACAAGCCGTTAAAGGGTGAAAACCCAAACCAGCCCCCAAACGACCCCGTAGAGGGAACGAACACCTCGCACGGGACCCAAGTAACTTGTAGGAACTGACCCCATAGTCCCGGGTCTCCCGATTTGAGAGTATGACGATAATTTATAAAAATCACACTTAGACTTAAAAACTAGCCGTTAAATGGTGAAAACCCAAACCGACCCCCAAACGACCCCGTAGGGGGCACGAACACCTCGCACGGAACCCATGTAACTTGTAGGAACTGACCAGGTAGTCCCAGGTCTCCCAGTTTGAGTGTATGACGATAATTTACATTAATCACACTTAGACTTAAAAACAAGCCGTTAAAGGGTGAAAACCCAAACCAACCCCCAAACGACCCCATAAAGGGCACGGACAGCTCGCACGGGACCCACGTAACTTGTAGGAACTGACCGCGTAGTCCCAGGTCTCCCGGTTTGAGAGTATGACGATAATTTACAAAATCACATTTAGACTTAAAAACAAGCCGTTAAAGGGTGAAAACCCAAACCAGCGCCCAAACGATCCCGTAGGAGGAACGAACACCTCGCACGGGACCAATGTAACTTGTAGGAACTGATGCGTAGTCCTGAATATCCCAGTTTGAGAGTATAATGATAATTTGCAAAAATCACACTTATACTTAAAAACAAGTCGTAAAAGGGTGAAAACCCAAACCAACCCCCAAACGACCCCGTAGGAGGCACGAACGTCTCGCACGGAACAATGTAACTTGTAGGAACTGATCGCGTAGTCCCGGGTCTCCCGGTTTGAGAGTATAACGATAATTTGTAAAAATCACACTTAGACATAAAAACAAGCCGTTAAAGGGTGAAAACCCAAACCATCCCCCAAACAACCCCGTAGGGGGAACGAACACATCGCACGGGACCCAAGTAACTTGTAGGAACTAACCCCATAGTCCCGGGTCTCCCGATTTGAGAGTATGACGATAATTTATAAAAATCACACTTAGACTTAGAAATAAGCTGCTAAATGGTGAAAACCCAAACCAACCCCCAAACGACCCCGTAGGGGGCACGAACACCTCGCACGGAACCCATGTAACTTGTAGGAACTGACCGCGTAGTCCCAGGTCTACCAGTTTGAGTGTATGACGATAATTTACAGTAATCACACTTAGACTTAAAAACAAGCCGTTAAAGGGTGAAAACCCAAACCAACCCCCAAACGACCCCGTAGGGGGAACGAACACCTCGCACGGGACCCAAGTAACTTGTAGGAACTGACCCCATAGTCCCGGGTCTCCCGATTTGAGAGTATGACGATAATTTATAAAAATCACACTTAGACTTAAAAACAAGCCGTTAAATGGTGAAAACCCAAACCAACCCCCAAACGACCCCGTAGGGGGCACGAACACCTCGCACGGAACCCATGTAACTTGTAGGAACTGACCAGGTAGTCCCAGGTCTCCCAGTTTGAGTGTATGACGATAATTTACATTAATCACACTTAGACTTAAAAACAAGCCGTTAAAGGGTGAAAACCCAAACCAACCCCCAAACGACCCCATAAAGGGCACGGACAGCTCGCACGGGACCCACGTAACTTGTAGGAACTGACCGCGTAGTCCCAGGTCTCCCGGTTTGAGAGTATGACGATAATTTACAAAATCACATTTAGACTTAAAAACAAGCCGTTAAAGGGTGAAAACCCAAACCAGCCCCCAAACGATCCCGTAGGAGGAACGAACACCTCGCACGGGACCAATGTAACTTGTAGGAACTGATGCGTAGTCCTGAATATCCCAGTTTGAGAGTATAACGATAATTTGCAAAAATCACACTTATACTTAAAAACAAGTCGTAAAAGGGTGAAAACCCAAACCAACCCCCAAACGACCCCGTAGGAGGCACGAACGTCTCGCACGGAACAATGTAACTTGTAGGAACTGATCGCGTAGTCCCGGGTCTCCCGGTTTGAGAGTATAACGATAATTTGTAAAAATCACACTTAGACATAAAAACAAGCCGTTAAAGGGTGAAAACCCAAACCATCCCCCAAACGACCCCGTAGGAGGAACGAACACCTCGCACGGGACCCAAGTAACTTGTAGGAACTGACCCCATAGTCCCGGGTCTCCCGATTTGAGAGTATGACGATAATTTATAAAAATCACACTTAGACTTAAAAACAAGCCGTTAAATGGTGAAAACCCAAACCAACCCCCAAACGACCCCGTAGGGGGCACGAACACCTCGCACGGAACCCATGTAACTTGTAGGAACTGACCAGGTAGTCCCAGGTCTCCCAGTTTGAGTGTATGACGATAATTTACATTAATCACACTTAGACTTAAAAACAAGCCGTTAAAGGGTGAAAACCCAAACCAACCCCCAAACGACCCCATAAAGGGCACGGACAGCTCGCACGGGACCCACGTAACTTGTAGGAACTGACCGCGTAGTCCCAGGTCTCCCGGTTTGAGAGTATGACGATAATTTACAAAATCACATTTAGACTTAAAAACAAGCCGTTAAATGGTGAAAACCCAAACCAACCCCCAAACGACCCAGTAGGGGGTACGAACACCTCGCACGGAACCCATGTAACTTGTAGGAACTGACCACGTAGTCCCAGGTCTCCCAGTTTGAGTGTATGACGATAATTTACAGTAATCACACTTAGACTTAAAAACAAGCCGTTAAAGGGTGAAAACCCAAACCAGCCCCCAAACGACCCCGTAGGGGGAACGAACACCTCGCACGGGACCCAAGTAACTTGTAGGAACTGACCCCATAGTCCCGGGTCTCCCGATTTGAGAGTATGACGATAATTTATAAAAATCACACTTAGACTTAAAAACAAGCCGTTAAATGGTGAAAACCCAAACCAACCCCCAAACGACCCCGTAGGGGGCACGAACACCTCGCACGGAACCCATGTAACTTGTAGGAACTGACCAGGTAGTCCCAGGTCTCCCAGTTTGAGTGTATGATGATAATTTACATTAATCACACTTAGACTTAAAAACAAGCCGTTAAAGGGTGAAAACCCAAACCAACCCCCAAACGACCCCATAAAGGGCACGGACAGCTCGCACGGGACCCACGTAACTTGTAGGAACTGACCGCGTAGTCCCAGGTCTCCCGGTTTGAGAGTATGACGATAATTTACAAAATCACATTTAGACTTAAAAACAAGCCGTTAAATGGTGAAAACCCAAACCAACCCCCAAACGACCCAGTAGGGGGTACGAACACCTCGCACGGAACCCATGTAACTTGTAGGAACTGACCACGTAGTCCCAGGTCTCCCAGTTTGAGTGTATGACGATAATTTACAGTAATCACACTTAGACTTAAAAACAAGCCGTTAAAGGGTGAAAACCCAAACCAGCCCCCAAACGACCCCGTAGGGGGAACGAACACCTCGCACGGGACCCAAGTAACTTGTAGGAACTGACCCCATAGTCCCGGGTCTCCCGATTTGAGAGTATGACGATAATTTATAAAAATCACACTTAGACTTAAAAACAAGCCGTTAAATGGTGAAAACCCAAACCAACCCCCAAACGACCCCGTAGGGGGCACGAACACCTCGCACGGAACCCATGTAACTTGTAGGAACTGACCAGGTAGTCCCAGGTCTCCCAGTTTGAGTGTATGGCGATAATTTACATTAATCACACTTAGACTTAAAAACAAGCCGTTAAAGGGTGAAAACCCAAACCAACCCCCAAACGACCCCATAAAGGGCACGGGCAGCTCGCACGGGACCCACGTAACTTGTAGGAACTGACCGCGTAGTCCCAGGTCTCCCGGTTTGAGAGTATGACGATAATTTACAAAATCACATTTAGACTTAAAAACAAGCCGTTAAAGGGTGAAAACCCAAACCAGCCCCCAAACGATCATGTAGGAGGAACGAACACCTCGCACGGGACCAATGTAACTTGTAGGAACTGATGCGTAGTCCTGAATATCCCAGTTTGAGAGTATAACGAGAATTTGCAAAAATCACACTTATACTTAAAAACAAGTCGTAAAAGGGTGAAAACCCAAACCAACCCCCAAACGACCCCGTAGGAGGCACGAACGTCTCGCACGGAACAATGTAACTTGTAGGAACTGATCGCGTAGTCCCGGGTCTCCCGGTTTGAGAGTATAACGATAATTTGTAAAAATCACACTTAGACATAAAAACAAGCCGTTAAAGGGTGAAAACCCAAACCATCCCCCAAACGACCCCGTAGGGGGAACGAACACATCGCACGGGACCCAAGTAACTTGTAGGAACTAACCCCATAGTCCCGGGTCTCCCGATTTGAGAGTATGACGATAATTTATAAAAATCACACTTAGACTTAGAAATAAGCTGCTAAATGGTGAAAACCCAAACCAACCCCCAAACGACCCCGTAGGGGGCACGAACACCTCGCACGGAACCCATGTAACTTGTAGGAACTGACCGCGTAGTCCCAGGTCTACCAGTTTGAGTGTATGACGATAATTTACAGTAATCACACTTAGACTTAAAAACAAGCCGTTAAAGGGTGAAAACCCAAACCAACCCCTAAACGACCCCGTAGAGGGCACGAACAACTCGCACAGGACCCATGTAACTTGTAAGAACTGACCGCATAGTCCCGGGTCTCCCGGTTTGAGACTATGATGATAATTTGCAAAAATTAGACTTAGACTTAAAAATAAGCCGTTGAAGGGTAAAAACCCAAACCAGCCCCCAAACGACCCCGTAGGGGGCACGAACAGCTCGCACGGGACCAATGTAACTTATAGGAACTGGTCGTGTAGTCCCGGGTCTCCCGATTTGAGAGTATGACGATAATTTACAAAAATCACACTTAGACTTAAAAACAAGCCGTTAAAGGGTGAAAACCCAAACCAGCCCCCAAACGACCCCGTAGGGGGAACGAACACCTCGCACGGGACCCAAGTAACTTGTAGGAACTGACCCCATAGTCCTGGGTCTCTCGATTTGAGAGTATGACGATAATTTATAAAAATCACACTTAGACTTAAAAACAAGCCGTTAAATGGTGAAAACCCAAACCAACCCCCAAACGACCCCGTAGGGGGCACGAACACCTCGCACGGAACCCATGTAACTTGTAGGAACTGACCAGGAAGTCCCAGGTCTCGCAGTTTGAGTGTATGACGATAATTTACATTAATCACACTTAGACTTAAAAACAAGCCGTTAAAGGGTGAAAACCCAAACCAACCCCCAAACGACCCCGTAAAGGGCACGGACAGCTCGCACGGTACCCATGTAACTTGTAGGAACTGACCGCATAGTCCCGGGTCTCCCGATTGGAGACTATGATGATAATTTGCAAAAATCAGACATAGACCTTTAAAACAAGCCGTTGAAGGGTAAAAACCCAAACCAGCCCCCAAACGACCCCGTAGGGGGCACGAACAGCTCGCACGGGACCAATGTAACTTGTAGGAACTGATCGCGTAGTCCCGGGTCTCCCAATTTGAGAGTATGACGATAATTTGCAAAAATCACACTTAGACATAAAAATAAGCCGTTAAAGGGTGAAAACCCAAGCCAGCCCCCAAACGACCCCGTAGGGGGAACGAACACCTCGCACGGGACCCACGTAACTTGTAGGAACTGACCGTGTAGTCCCAGGTCTCCCGATTTGAGAGTATGACAATAATTTGCAAAATAACATTTAGACTTAAAAACAAGCCGTTAAAGGGTGAAAACCCAAACCAGCCCCCAAACGATCCCGTAGGAGGAACGAACACCTCGCACGGGACCAATGTAACTTGTAGGAACTGATGCGTAGTACTGAATATCCCAGGTTGAGAGTATAACGATAATTTGCA
This sequence comes from Sambucus nigra, assembly GCA_949130495.1. Classification (NCBI taxonomy): domain Eukaryota; kingdom Viridiplantae; phylum Streptophyta; class Magnoliopsida; order Dipsacales; family Adoxaceae; genus Sambucus; species Sambucus nigra. Next base: position 650,334,656 of record OX422214.1, on the reverse strand, counting down.
AAAATCACACTAGGACTTAAAAAAAAGTCGTAAAAGGGTGAAAACCAAAACCAACCCCCAAACGACCCCGTAGGAGGCACGAACACCTCGCACGGAACAATGTAACTTGTAGGAACTGATTGCGTAGTCCCAGGTCTCCCGGTTTGAGAGTATAACGATAATTTGTAAAAATCACACTTAGACTTAAAAACATGCCGTTAAAGGGTGAAAACCCAAACCAGCCCCCAAACGACCCCGTAGGGGGAACGAACACCTCGCACGGGACCCAAGTAACTTTTAGGAACTAACCCCATAGTCCCGGGTCTCCCAATTTGAGAGTATGACGATAATTTATAAAAATCACACTTAGACTTAAAAATAAGCCGTTAAATGGTGAAAACCCAAACCAACCCCCAAACGACCCAGTAGGGGGTACGAATACCTCGCACGGAACCCATGTAACTTGTAGGAACTGACCACGTAGTCCCAGGTCTCCCAGTTTGAGTGTATGACGATAATTTACAGTAATCACACTTAGACTTAAAAACAAGCCGTTAAAGGGTGAAAACCCAAACACACCCCCAAACGACGCCGTAGAGGGCACGGACAACTCGCACAGGACCCATGTAACTTGTAGGAACTGACCGCATAGTCCCGGGTCTCCCGGTTTGAGACTATGATGATAATTTGCAAAAATTAGACTTAGACTTAAAAACAAGTCGTTGAAGGGTAAAAACCAAAACCAGCCCCCAAACGACCCCGTAGGGGGCACGAACAGCTCGCACGGGACCAATGTAACTTATAGGAACTGGTCGTGTAGTCCCGGGTCTCCCGATTTGAGAGTATGACGATAATTTACAAAAATCACACTTAGACTTAAAAACAAGCCGTTAAAGGGTGAAAACCCAAACCAACCCCCAAACGACCCCGTAGGGGGAACGAACACCTCGCACGGGACCCAAGTAACTTGTAGGAACTGACCCCATAGTCCCGGGTCTCCCGATTTGACAGTATGACGATAATTTATAAAAGTCACACTTAAACTTAAAAACAAGCCGTTAAATGGTGAAAACCCAAACCAACCCCCAAACGACCCAGTAGGGGGCACGAACACCTCGCACGGAACCCATGTAACTTGTAGGAACTGACCGCGTAGTCCCAGGTCTCCCAGTTTGAGTGTATGACGATAATTTACAGTAATCACACTTAGACTTAAAAATAAGCTGTTAAAGGGTGAAAACCCAAACCAACCCCCAAACGACCCCGTAGAGGGCACGAACAGCTCGCACGGGGCCCATGTAACTTATAGGAACTGACCGCATAGTCCCGGGTCTCCCGGTTTGAGACTATGATGATAATTTGCAAAAATCAGACTTAGACTTAAAAACAAGCCGTTGAAGGGTAAAAACCCAAACCAACCCCCAAACGACCCCGTAGGGGGCACGAACAGCTCGCACGGGACCAATATAACTTGTAGGAACTGATCGCGTAGTCCCGGGTCTCCCAATTTGAGAGTATGACGATAATTTAAAAAAATCACACTTAGACTTAAAAACAAGCCGTTAAATGGTGAAAACCCAAACCAACCCCCAAACGACCCCGTAGGGGGCACGAACACCTCGCACGGAACCCATGTAACTTGTAGGAACTGACCGCGTAGTCCCAGGTCTCCCAGTTTGAGTGTATGACGATAATTTACAGTAATCACACTTAGACTTAAAAACAAGCCGTTAAAGGGTGAAAACCTAAACCAACCCCCAAACGACCCCGTAGGAAGTACGAACACCTCGCACGGGACCAATGTACCCTGTAGGAACTGATCACGTAGTCCCGAATCTCCCGGTTTGAGAGTATCACGATAATTTGCAAAAGTCACACTTAGACTTAAAAACAAGTTATTAAAGGGTGAAAACCCAAACCAACCCCCAAACGACCCCATAGGTGGCACGAACATCTCGCACGGGATCAATGTAACTTGTACGAACTAACCGCGTAGAGCCGGGTCTCTCGGTTTGAGAGTATGATGATAATTTGCAAAAATCACACTTAGACTTAAAAACAAGCCGTTAAAGGGTGAAAACCCAAACCAGCCCCCAAACGACCTCATAGGGGGCACGAACACCTCGCAGGGGACCCATGTAACTTGTAGGAACTAACCGCGTAGAGCCGAGTCTCCCGATTTGAGAGTATGACGATAATTTGCAAAAATCACACTTAGACTTAAAAACAAGTCGTTAAAAGGGGAAAACCCAAACCAGCCCCCAAACGACCCCGTAGGGGGCACGAACAGCTCGCACGGGACCAATGTAACTTGTAGGAACTGACGACGTAGTCCCGAGTCTCCCGGTTTGAGAGTATGACAATAATTTACAAAAATCACACTTAGACATAAAAACAAGCCGTTAAAGGGTGAAAACCTAAACCAGCCCCCAAACGATCCCGTAGGGAGAACGAACAGCTCGCACGGGACCCATGTAACTTGTAGGAATTGATCGCATAGTCCCGGGTCTCCCAGTTTGAGAGTATGGCGATAATTTGTAAAAATAAGACTTAGACTGACAAACACGATGTGAAAGGGTGAAAACCCAAACCAGCCCCCAAATGACCCCGTAGGGGGCACGAATAGCTTGCACGGGACTAATGTAACTTGTAGGAACTGATCGCGTAGTCCCGGGTCTCCCGGTTGTGGAGTGTGATGATAATTTGTAAAAATCACACTTAGACTTAAAAATAAGCCGTTGAAGGGTGAAAACCCAAACCAACCCCCAAACGACCCCGTATGGGGCACGAATAGCTTGCACGGGACCAATGTAACCTGCACGAACTCATCGCATAGTCCCGGGTCTCCCGGTTTGAGAGTGTGACGATAATTTACAAAAATCACACTTCGACTTAAAAATAAGCCGTTAAAGGGTGAAAACCCAAACCAGCCCCCAAACGACCCTGTAGGGAGCACGAACACCTCGCACGGGACCAATGTAACTTTTAGGAACTGATCGCATAGTCTCGGGTCTCCCGATTTGAGAGTATGACGATAATTTACAAAAATTACACTTAGACTTAAAAACACGTCGTTAAAGGGTGAAAACCCAAACCAACCCTTAAACTACCCCGTAGGGGGCACGAACATCTCGCACGGGACCTATGTAACTTGTAGGAACTGACCGCGTAGTCCCAGGTCTCCCGATTTGAGAGTATGATGATACTTTGCAAAAATCACACTTAAAGACTTAAAAACAAACCGTTAAAGGGTGAAAACCCAAACCAGCCCCAAACGATCCCGTAGGAGGCACGAACAGCTCGCACGGGACCAATGTAACTTGTAGGAACTGACCGCGTAGTCCCGGGTCTCCCGGTTTGAGAGAATGACGATAATTTGTAAAAATCACACTTAGATTTAAAAACAAACCGTAAAGGGTGAAAACTCGAACTAGCCCCCAAACGACCCCGTAAGAGGCTCGAACACCTCGCACGGGACCAATGTAACTTGTAGGAACTGATCGCGTAGTCGTGGGTCTCCCGGTTTGAGAGTATGATGATAATTTGCAAAAATCACACTTATTCTTGAAAATAAACCGTTATAGGGTGAAAACCCAAACCAGCCCCTAAATGACCCCGTAGGGGACACGAACACCTCGCACGAGACTCATGTAACTTGTAGGAACTAATCGCGTAGTCCCGGGTCTCCCGGTTTGAGAGTATGATGATAATTTGCAAAAGTCACACTTAGACTTAAAAACAAGCCGTTAAAGGGTGAAAACCCAAACCAACCCCCAAACGACCCTGTAGGAGGCACGAACACCTCGCACGGGACCAATGTAACTTGTAGGAACTGATCGCATAGTCCCGAATCTCCCGGTTTGAGAGTATGATGATAATTTGGAAAAATCAGAACTAGACTTAAAAATAAGCCGTTAAAGGGTAAAAACCCAAACCAATCCCCAAACGACCCCGTAGGAGGCACGAACACCTTGTACGGGACCAATGTAACTTGTAGGAACTGGTCGTGTAGTCCCGGGTCTCCCGATTTGAGAGTATGGCGATAATTTACAAAAATCCCACTTATACTTAAAAACAAGCCGTTAAAGTGTGAAAACCTAAACCAGCCCCCAAATGACCCCGTAGGGGGCACGAACACCTCGCACGGGACCGATGTAACTTTTAGGAACTGATCGCATAGTCTCGGGTCTCCCGATTTGAGAGTATGACGATAATTTATAAAAATCACACTTAGACTTAAAAACATGTCATTAAAGGGTAAAAACCCAAACCAACCCCTAAACTACCCCGTAGGGGGCACGAACACCTCGCACGGGACCTATGTAACTTGTAGGAACTGACCGTGTAGTCCCAGGTCTCCCGATTTGAGAGTATGACGATACTTTACAAAAATCACACTTAAAGACTTAAAAAAAACCGTTAAAGGGTGAAAACCCAAACCAGCCCCCAAACGATCCCGTAGGAGGCACGAACAGCTCGAACGGGACCAATGTAACTTGTAGGAACTGACCGCGTAGTCCCGGGTCTCCCGGTTTGGGAGTATGATGATAATTTGCAAAAATCACACTTAGACTTAAAAACAAGCCGTAAAGGGTGAAAACTCGAACCAGCCCCCAAACGACCCCGTAGGAGGCACGAACACCTCGTACGGGACCAATGTAACTTGTAGGAACTGACCGCGTAGTCGTGGGTCTCCCAGTTTGAGAGTATGACGATAATTTGCAAAAATCACACTTAATCTTAAAAATAAACCGTTAAAGGGTGAAAACCCAAACTATCCCCCAAATGACCCTGTAGGGGGCACGGACACCTCGCACAGGACCCATGTAACTTGTAGGAACTGATCGCGTAGTCCCGGGTCTCCCGGTTTGAGAGTATGACGATAATTTACAAAAGTCACACTTAGACTTAAAAACAAGTCGTTAAAGGGTGAAAACCCAAACCAACCCCCAAACGACCCTGTAGGAGGCACGAACACCTCGCACGGGACCAATGTAACTTGTAGGAACTGATCGCGTAGTCCTGAATCTCCCGGTTTAAGAGTATGATGATAATTTGCAAAAATAACAACTAGACTTAAAAACAAGCCGTTAAAGGGTGAAAACCCAAACCAATCCCCAAACGACCCCGTAGGAGGCACGAACACCTTTTACGGGACCAATGTAACTTGTAGGAACTGACCGCATAGTCTCGGGTCTCCCGGTTGGAGACTATGACGATAATTTGTAAAAATCAGACTTAGACTTGCCGTTGAATGGTGAAAACCCAAACCAACCCCCAAACGACCCCGTAGGGGGCACGAACAGCTCGCACGGGACCAATGTAACTTGTAGGAACTGATCGCATAGTCCCGGGTCTCCCAATTTGAGAGTATGACGATAATTTGCAAAAATCACACTTAGACTTAAAAACAAGCCGTTAAAAGGTGAAAACCCAAACCAGCCCCCAAACGACCCCGTAGGGGGAACGGACACCTCGTACGGGACCCATGTAACTTGTAGGAACTGACCACATCGTCCCGGGTCTCCCGATTTGAGAGTATGACGATAATTTATAAAAATCACACTTCGACTTAAAACAAGCCGTTAAATGGTGAAAACCCAAACCAACCCCCAAACGACCCCGTAGGGGGCACGAACACCTCGCACGGAACCCATGTAACTTATAGGAACTGACCGCGTAGTCCTAGGTCTCCCAGTTTGAGTGTATGATGATAATTTACCGTAATCACACTTAGACTTAAAGACAAGCCGTTAAAGAGTGAAAACCCAAACCAACCCCCAAACGACCCCGTAGGGGGCACGAACAGCTGTCACGGGACCAATGTATCTTGTAGGAAATGATCGCGTAGTCCTGAATCTCCCGGTTTGAGAGTATGACGATAATTTGCAAAAATCACACTTAGACTTAAAAACAAGCCGTTAAAGGGTGAAAACCCAAACCAGCCCCCAAACGACCCCGTAGGAGGCACGAACACCTCGCACGGGACCAATGTAACTTGTAGGAACTGACCGCATAGTCTCGGGTCTCTCGGTTTGAGAGTATGATGATAATTTACAAAAATCACACTTAGACTTAAAAACAAGTCGTTAAAGGGTGAAAACCAAAGCCAGCCCCCAAACGACCCCGTAGGAGGCACGAACACCTCGCACGGGACCCATGTAACTTGTAAGAACTGACCGTGTAGTCCCGGGTCTCTCGGTTTGAGAATATGATGATAATTTCCACTCATATATGTAATTTTTTAGTTTGACTAATTTTTTTTTTATAAATTGACCGGTTCCTAATATCGTATCTTTTTTGTATCCGATTTTTTTTGCAGGATAATAGTTTATCGTTGGCATTTATTCACGTGGAACACACAGTGAACTCAATGGTTTACAACAAGGGGTTTATTCATGATTCCATTTTTTTGTGTCATGGTTGTGCGGTCTTTTATTGTTTTATTGTTGACTTTTATGGCCGTGCGGGCTTTTGTAAGTTAATTGTTATATTTTGTGGCCGTGCGGGCTTTATGTTAGGCAAGTTTTGTATTTACAAGTTTTGGAATGTCCAGAAAATAGAGGAAACCCTGCCCAATTTTTTTGGGCCTGTGAACTGTTAAAGACTTGTAATATTTTGAAGTTTGTATGTACATTAGTTTATTAACAACGTGCAATATTATTAATTTGTGAATTTTGTGATTTCAAATAATTAATTTTTTTTTATAAAAAATTTGGCACAGTTCAAAACTGTGCCAAAAGTGTGCCAGAAGTATCAAATTCTGGCACGATTTAAAAGTGTGCCAAAAGTGTTCCTATTTGGCTGAATCTGGCTCAGTTAAAAACTGTGTCAAAAGTGTGCCAGAAATATCAAATTCTAGCACGGTTTAAAAGTGTGCCAGAAGTGTTCCTGTTTGGCTAAATCTAGCACACTTTTGAGCCGTGCCAGAAAAAAATTGCCATTTTGGAACACTTGATTCTGGCACAGTTCAAAACCATGTCAGATTTGATCTGGCACAGTTTTAAACCGTGCCAGATTCCTATTTTTGGTGTAGTGGTAATACCTCAAGAGAACGGTTCTCTATACCTATACCTCGCAGTATCATGCTGTAAGTTCTGCGCTGGTATGCGAAAGAATGAGGATCCAACACCCAGTCTATTACGCGAGCAAAACTCTCTTGGACGCCGAACGACGGTACCTACCTCTAGAAAAGCTCACCTTTGCGCTAGTGGTAGCCTCAAGGAAATTAAAACATTACTTCGAAGCCCACTCCATCATCGTGCTAACATCCCACCCTCTTAAAGCAGTCCTGAGAAAAGCAGACCTATCAGGTAGACTATCAAAGTGGTCAGTCGAGCTTGGGAAATTTGACATTCAGTTCCAGCCAAGGAATGCCATCAAGAGGCAAATCCTCACCGATTTCATCGCATAATTTATAGGAGAACATCCTTGCAATAAACCTCAAACTTTTCATCAGAAGGAAATCTCCTCGGCACCAGTCATCTGGCGACTGTTCATTGACGGTGCCTCCAATTCCAAAGGGTCGGGAGTAGGAATCATGCTGATTACCCCTGAAGATACAATCCTCGAGTAAGGGACCAGGCTTGCATTTTAAGCCTCCAATAATGAAGCAGAATATGAAGCACTAATAGCAGGCCTACAGAAAGCACACGCGCTTGGAGCAAAGCAACTCCAAGTGTTCGGCGGCTCACAGCTGGTCTCCAACCAGATAAGTGGTGACTTCAATGCTAGGGATGAGAGGATGGTGGCCTACCTCGCCACAACGAAGAAAGTGATGGCCAAATTTAAATAAGTCAGCATCCAACAGTTTTTCAGAGGGCAAAACAGCCATGCTGACGTCCTAGCAGCCCTAAGCTCATCGATTGATTCTGACCTAAAGAGAGCAATTTCGATTGATTTCCTCACCCAGCCAAGCATCAACCAGATCAATAAGCTGCCAAACGTGGGGCATATTCTCCAGATTGAGATAACCCCCTGCTAGATGGACTCCTTAAGGGATTATTTGAAGGATGTATCACTACCAGATGATAAGAAGACCACTCATCAAATATGGGTCAAAGTTGTTCGCTTTCACTTATCTGCCGAGGGCAAGCTGTGCAAGAGATCTTTCACTGGTCGTTAACTCCAATGTGTTCACCCAAATGATGTCGAGCAAGTTCTTCACTAACTCTATGAGGGAATCTGTGGGAGTCACATTGGGGGCAGGTCGCTAGCTTTTTGAGCAATGAAAGAAGGCTACTGGTGGCCGTACATGTAGAAAGTCGCTAGAGTAAATGCTCATAAGTGCAAGAAATACCAACTTCATGATCCGATGGTTCATCAGCCAGCCAGTGACCTGAAGTCACTTACCTGTTCATGGCCCTTCACCCAATAGGGTATAAATATCGTGGGCCCCTTTCTACCGCAATCGGTAATCGCAAGTATCTGTTAGTCGCAACAGACTACTTCACCAAATGGATAGAGGCAGAACCGATGGCGAACATTAGGGATGCAGACATGATAAGATTCATATGGAGAAATATTGTTACTTGTTTTGGGATCCCCAAGACCATCATCACTGATAATGGTACCTAGTTTGAAATTGGCCTCTTCCAGGGTTTCTGTAATGACCACGGGATCAAGCATTACTTTAGCTCTGTGGCATATCCTCAGAGCAATAGACAAACTGAAGCTTCCAAAAAAATAGTGACTGATGGATTAAAGAAGCGATTAGAGCAAGCCAAAGGGGCATAGGTAAATGAACTACCCCCCATCCTATGGGCTTATCGCAGTACCCCACGATGAGAAACTGAGGAAACACCGTTCTCACTAAGAGGAAATCATCCCTTTGAAAGCTGGCCTCCCCACCACGAGGTCCACCCTGGTCGACCAAGGCTAGAATGATGCAGCATTGCTCGCTGAACTTGACCTAGCTGAGGAACGAAGAGAGTTGGCTCTATTGAAACTAACAACAGCTAGCAAGGCAATACAACAAGAAGGTCAATCCAAGAGCATTCCAAGTTGGGGACTACGTCCTAAGGAAATTTCTTGGTAGCATCATAAAACCGTGAGATGGAAAGCTAGGGCCGAACTGGGAGGGACCATTCAAGGTGATAAGAGATGACCTACAAGGAGCCCATCACTTAGAAACGCTGGAGGGCAGGGAGATACCTCGAGCTTGGAATGCAGCCAATTTGAAAAAAAATATACTTCTAATTTTCTTTGTTGATTTTTTAACTCAATATTGAAATTTGCAATTCATTTCTGATTAATAAAAAATAACATGATTATTCATTCTTATCTTATTATGATAATATCTCTCTATGATGGGTGATGTTCCCTATATGTTTCATAATTAGTTTTTATTAGAGATATATAATATTTTGTTCTCATACACAATTAATATACTATACACACAAGTATAATAACCATCCCAACGAGCTATAACTCGAGGATGCAGTCTCTCAATGCTATCATCTTCCAGTAATTACTCACTTTATCCCAGGTTACCATATATCGGACTATTATCACACCGCCATGGTAATAAAATAAATCAAAACGTATGGGAAGCGATCATAGTTTCTCCCCAAAAGTGAGACGAAACATACCCACCACGTCTCACCCATAATAAAAATCACATAATATAAAAATGAACGCTATGACCTGGGGACTATACGCTCCCTGCTCCTCAAGCCAGGGGCCTCACCCACATCGCTCAGCTTCCCATGATAGCATAGAGGGGGTATGCTTCACATAAATATATATATATATCATTCAAACATAGATATATATACATATTCGTATAATATAATATATATATTGTAATCACATCGTATATATAATCAACATCATTCCTCAAATATATAAATGGCAACACTTGTCAATCTCACATAATGATGACCAATAACCCCAAATTCCATCCTAATCACATTCTAGGATTTTCTCGATTATAATCGGCCCATCTTTATTCTAACCGCATAAATATATCCATACAGCCTTGCCGAATGATTTTCTCGAATGTCCCTTGTCCCAAAACATTAATTAAATCCATACCCGGATCGTACTCTAAATTAATCCGAGGTTTACTTATTCGCAAATCATCATCTAGGAGTCCTAACATCCCATTTGGAAACTCCTATAATAATCTCCAAAACCATAATTTAAGTCTCCCTAAACATAAAAGGAGAAAACCTCAAAAATCTGCCAGGACCGAATCGATTTGGCTCGTCCGAATCGATTCGGCTGGTCCTAAATCCCCAAATCTGCTTAGGTTTTATATATATCCCCAAAACCCAAAACTCAATCCAATCTCCATTTAAATAATAATTCGGATTTATTCCTACGACCCCAAGTTTTCATATCTCCTCAAATCCTTTAGAGGTCCTAACACTCTATTTTGGAATCCCTAATATTTATTTCCAAATAATTCCAGCCTTAATTTTCGATAAAAAGATTTCGATCTCGGACAGCCTTCCGTAGAAAAATCATTATAAATCCAAAAAGAATCAGAAAAATACGCAGTCGGTGCCCACGCGACTGCATCAAAAAGATCTATAATTTTCATTTTTTCACCAAGAGCCGAATCTATTCGCCCTGTCCGAATCGATTCCGAAAGGACGCTGGTCACTATTCACCTTCTTCTCCAAAAATCCAAACCTCCATTATTCTCCATTTTTATTGTTTCTAATCTCATCCAACAACTCCATAAACATCTAATCTATGTTTTATAACTAACATATCAATTAATTTGGGGTATTAAACCATTTCTCTTAGATTTAAACCCTAAAACCATAAAACCCCAACTTATCATTTTAACCCATTTCGATCCATTTCTTCACTCCATTTACATGGATTTAACACTAGAAATCATTAAGAGTTTACATCATCAATATGTAAACTCATATTCAAATTTTCCCAAATTTATTTTAAGGGTTCTAACGCAAAATCATATAGTTTACCAACTATAATATGAGATTTATGCATAAAATGAAATAAAGCAAGTACACACTTGCCTGGAGGATGAAATTCGACGACCTCGAGTCGAATCCGGCGGAGTTTGGATGGAATCCCCCATTTCTCCCTTCTTTTCTCTTCTTCCTTCCTTTATCTCTGTCTTTCTTCTTTCTTTCTTTCTTCTCCGGTGCCTTATAAGGGAGAAATAAGGGTTTGTCCCTTATTAACCCAAAAATGACTCGTTTACCCAATTACGAGTCTCTACTGGTCCAAAAATTCTCGAAACTCAATTACAACCCCTGGATACTCTATTCTAACTATCTCGGCCATTCCGAGCCCAACCGCTCAATCAAAATTTACATCCGATTCACTTAACCGCAAGTCACTAATTCAACCCAACACAAGTTAATGCGGTTTTACAATTAAAATATTATCCTTTGTCGCTTTACCCAACTGCGACATGTAATTAAAATGGTCCAACTCATTTACTTAATCCCAAAAGTAAATATAACATACATCAAAAATTATTTAATCCTTGAAAACCTCCAAAAATTACTATTCATGATAATTTCTTAAATTCCCAAATTGCACTTAATTATTTAATTTATTTTTCCATAAAAGTGCAGGGTATTACATACTCCCCCCCTTACAATGGAATTTCCCCCTCGAAATTTTGATACAACCGATACTACCAATACTAACCTAGGATCGTGAATCACTCCACATCCTATTACCTCAAAGTGGAATGGTACTAACCCAAGTGGTTTTAACCATACATTCCTTCAATACTCACCTCTAACAAGGTTTGCATTATACTACTAACTTATCTATTTTTACATATGCTACTATGATACCTCGATAGTAAGGTTGACTCTAATAACGTCACGTTGCACCTAATGCTTCTATTATCGCTTAGTTTTAGGCGTGCTACCTCTTATATACTGTTCCCCTTCTATTTGAGGCGGTATATAAAACCAACTTACCAAGGTGTCCATACACCTTTTAACCTGTGCTTATTTTCACAACCATTGTAAACATCACACACGTAACATTTTCTCTAAAATGTGCATCACTTTTTCGGCCTGGCGCTCACACCTGTATATCCTCAATTACCTTCTCAAGATCCCATGCATCCTATAACTTATGGTTAAATCATAACTAACTTCTCACCTCGACGCTACTAATTCTACAGAATTTACTTCCTAATAATCCTAATATCGATGCGTATCCCTACCCACGTGAAATAAATACTATCCTAACTTGTGTCCCTAGTGCCTAAGACCTCTCTCAACTTCCAACATTTGCTCGGTTTCATGCGTGGGACGTCTCGCAAAGCGAAATCCAGACAAGGAACCCTCCCGTTACACTACTTCCTCGCGTCGGCGGTCATCGAGATATAATGGTCAAAGGCACACCAGTGGGACGTCCTAAATATTACCTTGCTAACCTACAAACTTACCTCTACCACCATGTCTTTCCATGTTGGCAACATGGAAAGCATAACTAATCGAGACGTAGGTGTGGTAAACGGACGGATACGGATCGGATACCATGTTTTCCATATCCGTATCCGCTATCTGAATGTACTATCAGTATCCGTATCCGCCCGGATAGTTAAAACAACTATCCATATTCATATCCGCTCGGATACCTCGGATTCGGATAATATTCGTATCCGTTTACATTATTTATCCATCGCAAAAAATAATATTAAAATATCCAATTCAATGAAATCCAATCCAATCCAAATAAATATTTAACAAAATTACTGCCTCCTAACATCAAGAATTATGGATTCCATAATAATAGTATCATTCTATAATTGTAATATGGCTTAAAGTTATCCATACTTCACAACCATATAAGCTTAAAGCCGTAAAAAAAATAACAGTCGCATTCCATGACAGTAGAAATAAATATGCACCTTTTAGATTAAATAAAATTTATTGAGAATGATAACCTCGTGGACATTTTGTTTACAAAACATACTGATATTTTTATTTTAATAAGTATACAGTTTTATTTTGTATATAATATAAATGTTGTTAACTTCAATTCTCATCACAATCAAAACCATCTCTTTACTTTTTTGTTTCTCTCTTACATTCTATTATGTTTCTCTCTTACATTCTTTTTTGTTTCTCTCGTACATTTATTTATAACTAAGGAAACTAACGAACAACCACATGAGGGTTTCTTTTCTTTTGTTTTGTACGAAAGAGAAATGAAATGAAGTTATTTTTTTGTTTTGTTTTAAGTGGAGTATATGTTCGTTAGTGGGTGTATGTTGTGTGTGATACGGTGTATTGTAACTTTAGTGTAACTCCATGATAATATACCCAATAAAATAATAATACATGACATTTTATAATATACCCAATAAAATAATAACATTAGGGTGTTTTTGTTTTGAGTGGAGTATGTGTTTATTTTGTTTTAGGGAATAAACGATTAAGGTTTTTTTTAATATTTTTTTATTAGTAATACTAATACTAATATTATTAGTAATATTTTAAACATATGTTTGACGGATACGGATATCCGGTAAAACGGATATCCGATAAAATGGATACTCCGCATCGGATACGTATTATCCGTGTCGGATACTAGTACTATCCATATTCGTATCCGTTTTCTCGGATATTTTTATAGAGTATCCATATTCGTATCCGTTTCCATATTTTCGGATAAATATCCGTAAATTCGGATGCGGATATCGGACGGATGCGGATTTTCAAATATCCGTTTATATCCCTATCGAGACGCCTACTCTCTCCAAATAGATTACAAGCATCATACCTCCAAAATATGCCTTTTTATCTAGGCCTGGCTATAAGCCTCCCATCGATTTCCTTTACCTTACCTCACCCATATACTTACAGTGAGAGAACAATTTCATTGCTTCTCCATAGCATTTATATCTCTATAAACATACAATCATCAAACGACTCTCAGTCTATAGTGTTTTTCTCTACACTCGGTGACTTATCGTCAAAACCAACATCCTCGCATTCTATAACATCTCTCCACTCCCGACGTCATTAAGGTTCATGTGTGGAGCATCAAGCGAGCGAAATCCAAACAAGGAACCCCTCCTATACACTACTACAATTTTTATCGGTCGTGGAGGTCCGTTAGTTCAAAATATACCACTGGAAAAAAAATCCCATTTCTCCTATCGACAAGGTGTGGTCTGAACTCCTACTTTTCTCTAGGAGTCACACTACCAAGCGCTTGTACTCACACTAAGTCCTTGTGCAAACAACAACAAGCTTAAGCTCACAGCTCAATAATAAATCCTGCATACTTTAAATCATATCTATAAGGTCGCCACGCACTCAAATCATGATAATGAAACATCTGATCACCGAAGTTCCATCTACCCGTAATAATAAAGGCGAACTCAACCTGTATCCAGGTGAGATATCGCAACAACAACTTGTTCCATCTTGGAATCGTAAATACGATAGTCTTTCCATCCCAGGCTTGCTATCGCTCCGATAATACCATATTATTATTCTTACTGTAGTACTATACTCGAATAACATATATAGAACGAGTAGTACAAACCAGATACAAATTCAAAATAGAATTCTGCTACCGTAGAAATATATATATATATACACACACTATATAATGTTATCGATACCGCCAGTAAACTCGAATCACACACGAATCTAAGGCTAACAAAATATTGTGACCCAAATCTAGTCACACAGAATATACCTCTTGCATTCAAGGTAAAGCTCATAATAATAATAATAACTTTTCCAATCTCCCTGACTTCTCCAAATGGTTCTCAGACATATTACACTTACCTTAACCGGACTCAAGATTACTTTAATCAATGCGCCATCCGAGCGCCTTACTCTTGTCCTTTAATTCCTACTGGGAAGGACTAACTATGTGGTTATACATTCCTCATTGCAACTTTCCCCATTTCTGGCTACCCTGGCCATGTTGAGGTTATCAGGATCTCAGACTCTATCGCCTTGATCCTGATGACTGCCTTCATCGTCTCCTTAACTTCTTTATCAAAGGAAACTCTACTAGTGGCCTCAACATCCCTATTTCAATGAATTCCCCAGGTGGATGTCCACCAATGGGTTTCTACGATCCCAAATTCTTCATAAGTGTTAGGAACACTTTCTAGTGAGACTATCATTCTTCTGAAGGACTCTCTCTTCGTTGAACCTACCTCCTTCGGTACAAGGTTCATTTCTCCACATCACTCTTTATTCTTCTGAAGGACTATCATCCGATCGTTATGTGAATAATTCAAAACTGCATTCTCTTTAATCCTAATAAACTAAAGGAATTAATGATTATATGCATCCGTAGGATCCCTCCATTTTAAGTGTTGCTCCTACGAGTGGAAATTTTTCCTCAATTTTTCAGATATGGTTATTTCCATACCCCACTTTAATTTAAATGTTTTGAGCCTTCTACTTCCACTGAGTAATGCTACATTTACTCCGCATAACTCAGTTCAACATATGGTCCTTTATCAAAGACTTTATTATCAATTCACTTCACTCGGTAATCCAACTTTAGCACCACTCTCTACAACAGTGATACTGGAATGATTATAACTACTATACTCTAGTAGTCATTGTAGCAATCCTAAATAGCAACACAAAAAGGGGAGTGACCTCTACTGCGGTCCTTAATCCCAACTATAACTTATAACTCTAACTAAGATCCACCTCCTGCTGCCCTCATCGCGGCCTTCCTATGGTCGTCCTTCATCGATCAACACCCGAGTCTCGAACGAGTGCGCAAAAGATTTACTATAATATTACATAATAGCAGGAAAACGAAATCTCACAAGAGTAATCAACGATCCTAATCCTAAGGCTCTATATCAAATTGAGAGCAACGCTGAAAGCATAGTACATCCGCACAGATTCCTAAGGACGCTAGAATCTGATGCTATGATACCATCTGTGCCACCCCTCCTAATAAAATACCAAGCGATCACTCCTATACTAAATTAAAACACGATTCGCATATGGTTCATTCTTAGCATCACTGTCGAAAACCAAATTAATTACTAATAACCTATTAGGCTAGCGTCAATTTTTTTTTATTTAAGTAATCTTTTAAACAAATTAATCAATTAAAAAATTCACACAGTTTATGAATAAATGAAACTGAGATGAAATAAGAATAACCGAACACTCGGTTTAACAATATACAACCAAATCGAATCCGCATAAAAGGCGGTAAAAGAATAAATAAAAGCAGTTGGGTGATTAGCCCGAATGTTTATACAGTATCTCCTATCTAGATTACAAGGATAGAAGCGTCTACCGTAAACCTGCATGCATCCACAGCTGCTGCAGGAGACGTCTGATGACGCCCCTGTGTATGGACACCTATACATATATATATATATATATATATATATATATATATATATATATATATCAAAAGAGAGGAAAAATAGATATACGGGTCAGAGCCCAATTTATAAAAATATTTAGCAAGTGCATAAATATTTTATTTATGAAAAATATGTTTAATCTCATATTTGAATTAGTATCTCACTCCCATGAGATACTCCTTACCTCTCTTCTAAAAGTGCACACCTAGCGCATATCTCCTACATAATCCTAATTAACCTACCCTGCCTAACTAATCCGTTTCATCAAAACTCTAAAAATCCTAATTAACCCGAGTACTAAGGGCTAAACTTCTCCCCAGTCTCAACACTGTGCCATGTTCGTGCGTGGGGTGTCTCGTGAAGCGAAGTCCAAATAAGGAAAACCCCGATACACTACTACTTGGCAATGTCGATCGTCGAGATCCATTAGGCCCTCAGTACATAACGTATATATATATACCCATATGAATACATATACATAACATACTCGTTTTATTTTTCATATCACAATTTAAGTCCGGATAAAGTCTCCCGGAATGAGAATAAATCCTTTTTCATTTATCTCTTTACACTTATTAGAGATATATAATATCTTATTCTCATACACAAGTAATATACTATACACACAAGTATAATAACCATCCCAACGAGCTATAACTCGAGGATGCAGTCTCTCAATGCTATCATCTTCCAGGAATTACTCACTTTATCCCAGGTTACCATATATCGAACTGTTATCACACCGCCATGGTAATAAAATAAATCAAAACGTATGGGAAGCGATCATAGTTCCTCCCCAAAAGTGAGACGAAACATACCCACCACGTCTCACCCCTAATAAAAATCACACAATATAAAAATGGACGCTATGACCTGGGGACTATACGCTCCCTGTTCCTCAAGCCAGGGCCTCACCCACATCGCGCAACTTCCCATGATAGCATAGAGGGGGTATGCTTCACATAAATATATATATATACCATTCACACAGATATATATACATGTTCGTATCATATAATATATATACTGTAATCACATCGTATAGATAATCGACATCATTCCTCAAATATATAAATGGCCACAATCATCAATCTCACATAATGATGACCAATAACCCCAAATTCCATCCTAATCACATTCTAGGATTTTCTCAATTATAATCGACCCATATTTATTCTAACCGCATAAATATATCCATACACGCTTGCCGAATGATTTTCTCGAATGTCTCTTGTCCTAAAACATTAATTAAATCCATACCCCAGATCGTACTCTAAATTAATTCAAGGTTTACTTATCCTCAAATCATCATCTAGGAGTCCTAACATCCCATTTAGAAACTCTTATAATAATATCCAAAACCATAATTTAAGTCTCCCTAAACTTAAATGGAGAAAACCTAAAAAATATATAAGGACCGAATCGATTCGGCCTGTCTCAATTGATTCGAAATGGTTCTACTTTCAAACTGTCTCATACAGAATCGATTCGGCTGGTCCTAAATCCCCAAATCTGCTTAGGTTTTATATATATATCCCAAAAAACCTAAAACTCAATCCAATCTCCATTTAAATTATAACTCGGATTTATTCCTACGAACCCAAGTTTTCGTATCTCCTAAAGTCCTTTAGAAGTCCTAACACTCTATTTGGGAACCCCTAATATTTATCTCCAAATAATTCTAGCCTTAATTTTCGACTAACGATTTCGATCTCGGACAGCCTTCCGTAGAAAAATCATTGTAAATCCGAAAATAAATTAAAAAAATACACGGTCGGCGCCCGCGCGACCGTATCGAAAATATCTACAATTTTTAGTTTTTGACCAAGAGCCGAATCGATTCGCCCTGGCCGAATCGATTCGGAAAGGACGCTGGTCACTATTCACCTTCTTCTCCAAAAATCCAAACCTCCATTATTCTCCATTTTTGTTGTTTCTAATCTCATCCAACATCTCCATAAACATCTAATATATGTTTTACAAGTAACACATCAATTAATTTGGGGTATTAAACCACTTCTGTTAGATTTAAACCCTAAAACCCCAACTTATCATTTTAACCCATTTCAATCCATTTCTTCACTCCATTTACATGGATTTAACACTAGAAATCATTAAGAGTTTACATTCATCAATATGTAAACTCATATTCAAATTTTCTCAAATTTATTTTAAGGATTCTAACGCAAAATCATATAGTTTACCAACTATCATATGAGATTTATACATAAAATGAAATAAAGCAAGTGGTTGTGCTCCCGGGGAGAATGATGTATGGTGATCCGTAGAGACACGTGGCGCGTGGTTGTGCTCCCGGGAGAGAAAACTATCTTTATTTTTTCATTTTTAGTTTAGGATATTAATGTCATTTTCTTTTATTTTTAGTCTTTTATTAGTCTCCAAGCATGTTTGGGGCTAATTAGTTTTTTTAGTTATTAGTTGTCCTTTTTTGTCTTTTTGGGTATTAGCTTGGCTTGCAAGCTAACCTCTCCTATAAATAGCCCCTTGGCCCTCATTTGTAATCACAACTTGAATATTAATAAATAAAATATATATATAAACCCTTTTTATTAGTTTAGTTTTACTTTTTTGTTGGTGGTGGTGGTGTGTAGTTAGTAGTTGGTGTGTAGTGTAACAATAACGCTTCCGCATTCTTAGATTCACATCAAAAGGAAATTTTCTTGAAAAGTTTAGAACAATCCTGTAAATTTTGATGTTTCCCACACTCATTCCTTGTCTGCTCTTTTATCTTCAAAAGTTCTATTATCCCGCTCCAACCAAATGTGCCAAAAAGCCATTAAAACCACCCATCTCCAAAGACAATCAAACATTGATGAGTCCCCCAAGACCTCCCGTTTCCAAAATAAGATGTCAAGTGGTTTTGAGGCAATGCCCTAACCAAGTTTAGTTCCCAAAAATATTTTATCCCATAAGAAGGCAACAAAAGAACAATGAAGGATGATGTGGCCAATGTCCTCATTACTATTTTTACAAAGGTAACACCAATCTAGGAAAGATAGTTAAAAGTCCACCTCCTTTGCAACATATCAGAAGCGATGCGAATAGTTTGCACAGGGAAAAATGCATCATCAAAAGAAAATTGAAAAAGAATTTACAAAAGAAGACGTCATAATCCAAAACAAACTATTATACATGTTCCTACACCTAATTCCATAAATAGAGAATATTTCATGGAAAATACAGAAGGGAGAGGAAGTATCTATGAGAGAGAGAGAGAACATGAGAGCAATAATTCGAAGAAACGACAATAGTTAACTTCATGGTCACGCCTCGAGCGATAAAGATAATAGAATATATAGATCAGAAGAAATGAATCATTGGGGTCGTAGGATTTCTAAGCGAGCCCGAAAGGTGGTGTATGGACCATACAGTATGGTTGTCCAAAGTTTTATTACAGAGTACACACTACGGTTTGAATTTGAAAATTACAAGAATGAGGTCGGGAGTTGGTAGTCTCGTAGCTGGCTAGAGTACTTTGAGGCCGACTTTCATCCGAAATATAAAAATGGGACTTTCACTAGCATAACATCAAAGTGATGTGCATTTATTGGTCGGATATAGTTGTCACTTTGTACATTATATCGCGAATACGAATTGTGAATTGGGATTTCTACTATGAATCGAAACAAGATTCGGTAAAAAAATATAAGGATTACTAAATAAAGTATATATATATATATATATATATATATATATATATATATATATATAGAAAACACAACATACTAAATAATTAAACATATTATTATATGAAACCAATTTTAAAATAGGATTACTTCATTCTAATGTGAAGCCACTGGCCTTCATGACAAACAATGTAAAATTAAATTCTACGAACACTCGAATTTGAAACTCGTGTCATAAATATATTGTCTATGAGTCATTTCATTATACACAACCAAAAAATTGTGAATAAAGAGTTAAATGAGAAAAGGGTTAATATACCATTTAAGTATTGAACAAACTTAAACTATATCTAATGTCGTATAAGCATTACAACAAAAAATTGTATTACAAGGGGGGAAAAGTTCATTGTAATTCTAGTTCGATCAATATGATAAAATATAAAAAAATCACCATGGTCATGTCAAGTCCATTTAGGATTCTCCACATGATTCGTATTGTTTGAGCAGTGAACCTCAAATTAAACCATATCAATACAACAAGTGTTCGAGTATCTATGCGCCGACACTAAATAGCCAACTAATAAATTAAAGTCACTTTGATGTCATATCAGTGCGTTGCATGTTTGTATCCCAAATGAGAGATGGTAGTTGACCTATAATTACTCTGGATGGCAATGAGGCGGGTTTAAGCGAGCACCCACCCCGCCCCATCCCACCCTTAATAGGGCAGGTTCTAAATGGACCAAGGGTAGGGGGAAGGAAAAAATTTACATGGTCTAGGTCAGTATGGGATACAAGTATAAACCCCTAGCCTGATTATGCATATATTTACTAAAATACACTTATGCTTTAAATTATATATTCACCCTTGTATATATATATAAACAAATGAGTTGAGTTTACACAGTTCTTTAGACCATTGTAGTTCACCCACCAGTATGTCTGGATATATGTTGTCATCCCCCCTCACCTCCATCATCCTTCATGACTCACCACCGTTGTTCTCACAGGCGCACCCCCGTACTCATCCCGTATGCGTGGTCTCTCTCTCTCCTTATAAACTGCTAATTTTTCTCCAATAATTTTTTTGCTCTTGCTTCTAGAAATGGCAACGGGGCAACACCAAAATATCATCCCCGTCCCGTTCCTTTTTTGGGGTCGGGAAATCCCCATGCTCGATCGGATCAGGGATTGGATCCTTGTTTTATTTTACTTTTTTTTTTTTGGGGGTGGGGCGTACATTACTGTAAACGCCCTAAATTGTACAGGTTT
This sequence comes from Sambucus nigra, assembly GCA_949130495.1. Taxonomy (NCBI): domain Eukaryota; kingdom Viridiplantae; phylum Streptophyta; class Magnoliopsida; order Dipsacales; family Adoxaceae; genus Sambucus; species Sambucus nigra. The sequence goes on along the minus strand of OX422214.1, from coordinate 650,313,437 downwards.
TACAGACGACTCCCTATTCTAGAGAACCCGATAAAGTTCCCCCTATACTATTCAATCGCGACAACCACCACATCTTCTTTATAAACTAACAATTTTTTTGCACACGACATTAAGTTTATATCAACATTCAATGAAAATGTGTAAGTTGTCCCTGTCCAATAGTTTAAATAGTACTTTATCGGGATTTTTAGATTAGCGAGTCATCTGTCAAATCGTTATAATACAGGGAACTTACTGTAATTTATCCTTTTTTGTACAAATAACCCCCTAAACTTCTAAAGAACCTCCGTGTGGTTCTGATTTTAGAGAAGGAAAATAACATAGAACTCAAACAGAGGTTCATAACTCTGTCTTAATGCTTTACAAAGAACAAACACCCAAAACAGAGTTTATAAATCTCAAATCGCACATATAATAGATTACCGAGTTTCATCAAACATATCCAAAGAAAGAAAACAAAGACTTTGTAACTAACAACTGGTGCTACAGAAGAGAATACATCTAATTATCAACAACCACAAAATAACAAGTGGTATGATTCAAGTGGTATAACAACTAGTATTTTTTGAATCATAAATCAGAAACGAAAAAAAGAAATCGAGAGAAAAAAATACCTTGGGATGTGTGGGTTTTGAGGATTTGAGATTTTGTGAGAAATATTGCCCTAATTCCTAAATGTTTAGTAGTCTAAGTTGTTGTTAGCATACAACACATAAGTGAATGGATTGTGAGGAAGTCTCACTTCTTTGCTAGAGAAAGCTGGGGTTGAGGGTAAGATTTGGGTGTGGTGGTGATAGAGGTGGGACAAAATTGTCGATGAGAGAGAGTTAAAAGGATTTTGCATACCTATGAATTGGGATCCGGTCAACAAGATAACTTTGTTAAATGTGGGGAAATGTGTAATGTTTTAAGGCTCTTTTTAATATCAAGGGGTGGAAAAATTTACCGTAACAAAACTTGCCTCACTCTCCCACTAAAAAAAATTATCATGGCAAATGATTAAAATGTGTATTAATATTTAATGTGTGTTACTTTGGTACTAGTGTGAAATTTTGACATGGAAAATAAAGCCTATCAAAAAAGCCAAAAAGATAGCGAATCCAAAAGATTCCCTATTTGTTATAAAAAATTATATTTTTTAAGCTTTTACAAAGACCCCAAGGGTTCGGGAGGTGTATTGATGAAAAATATCTTAGGTTTGCAATCAGTGATGAGAAAAAAAAAGGTGTTTCTTATGGGCTATCTGGCATAATAGAAATGGAGTCTTTCATGGGAAAAAAATCATTAAATCCATGGGAGATCACCAACCGAGCTGCTGTTGTTTTCCAGAATTACCGAGAGGTGTGGTTGCCAGATCAAACGACAAAAATCAAAACAGAAATTTGGATTGCTCCAACAGCCGAGAACTTCAAAGTAAACTTTGACGCGATGATTATTACGACTATTAAGGCCATCCGTATTGGAGTGGTCATTTGGGATAGGAAAGGATATTTTTTGGTGGGTCTCTCTAAGCGGGATAATCTACCTATCCAAGAAGAGGAAGCTGAGGCATTCACGTTGTTGGAAGCAACCGAGTTCGCTATCAATGTGGGGTTTTACCACTTCGAGCTTGAAGGGTATTGCTAAAACGTGATTACGTGGTACTAAATGAAGAGGAGGATTGGTCAAGCATCAACATTTTACGGAAGCCACAAAGAAGAAGATTCAGTCGGGGAATAATATACACGTTATGTTTGTAAAACAGGACCACAACAAAACCACACACCTTCTGGCTCAACATGCGAAGTCAGGGGAAAACCTTTCTACTTGGTTTTAAAAAGCTCCTTGCTTCTTGTATATAGCATTGTCTGAAGATGTTAAAGTTAGTTCTATTTAATGAAAGTGATTGTTTGTTTTAAAAAAATCTCTTATTTTTTTACTATTAAATGGATGAACTAAATAGATCAAATGGTATATTTACTTTAAAATAATAAATATTTGATAATTATATATATATATATATGTATATATATAGGTCAAACATCCGAAAACTACACTCCGCATCGGGGCATCCACAATGCAATGGCCAAACTGAGGTCACCAATAGGACAATCTTGGACGATATCAAGAAGAGTCTTGTTGACGCAAAAGGGAATTGGATCAATGAAATCCATAGTGTGCTTTGGGCGTACAGGACCACTCCATGAACAACTACCGGAGGAATGCCGAATATTTTTTCCTTTAGCACGTAAGCAGTCGTCCCGGCTGAAGTAGGACTCCCAAGCCACAGAGTCTTTAATTTTGATTCTCCAAGAAGTGATCTTGCAAGAAGACTAGATCTTGATCTGTTGGAAGGATCAGAGAGAATACTTCATTACGGGCGATCTCCTACCTGCAATGGGTCGCACGTTACTACAACCGCAGGGTGAAGCTGATCAGCTTGAAAGAGGGGAACTACGTACTCAAAAAAGTGATACAGAATAACAAAAATCTCAAGCCCAATTGGCACCGGCCTTACCGGGTAACCAGCATCGTGAGGCCTGGGACTTTTCTCATTGAAACCCTTGAGGGCGAAAAGTTCAAGAACCCCTGAAATTTGGAACACCTTAGGAAATATTATTAGTAATCTTTTAAAAATTTCATTTATGTAGCTCGCACTATCGCAATTAATAAAACTACTTTTTTATATCTCATTTTATTGATTTCTTTCCGGCATAAGATACAATGAACATATCTAAATTGTTCTGCCAAAAATGACAGCATCAGAACAAAAATACTTGCTTGAAGAAAGCCCTATACGACCTCATAGGTCGTGAACGAGGTAGTCGGCTAAAAGTTTGTACGATCTCACAGGCCACGAACAACTAAACTTGTACAAACTTGTTCTCACAAGTTTACCAAACCCTTGTACGACCTCATAGGTCGCGAATGAGGTAGTTTGCCGACAGTCAAACTTGTTCTCATAAGTTTACAAACCCTTGTAAGACCTCATAGGTCACGAACGAGGTGGTCCATCAAAAGACTATACGACCCCATAGGTCACGAACAGTTCAACTTGTACAAACTGAAGAACTTGTTTACTAACAAGTATGTGACTATTACCACAGAAGCTGATAGTTCTAGAAGGACCCATAAGGTCCATGTGGATTAATTCCAAAGGTTTTGTAGTTAAGACATCTTTAACTTTCTTGTGAGGGGACTTACTTATTTTCCCTTCTTGATAAGGACCACAAATAGGATTAAAAGAATACTTAATTTTTGGCAATCCTCTAACGATTCTTGGGAACTTAACCTATGAAGATTATCAAAATTTGTATGTCCCAATTAATTGTGCCAAAGATCAGCACCATCTAATCTGACAACATGACAAGATTCAGATTTAGGAATGATTGTGTAACAGTTATCCTCATTTATGTTTCCTGTTAAAATACATTTCCCCTCTTCATCTATAATTTTGCAATCAATTTTTGAAAAAATACCCGTATGATTGGAATCACATAATTCAGATATGCTTAGAAGGTTAGATTTAAGACCTTTAACTAAGAGGACATCATTTATATTGGGGAGACTTTCCTCATATAATATTCCCTAACCTATGATCTTAGACGAAACTTCATCACCAAACACACCACCACCACCAAGGAAGTCAGTTTTGTTTGCTAATTTTGTTTCATCTTCGGTCATATGTTTAGAACATTCGGAGTCAAGGTACCATCCAGATGAAGTTCATTGTGCGTTAAAAGCAAATATGATAATGTTGCACTTGATCTGGGGTAACAAGTCATCTTTTCAAATCCAAATAGGCCTGGTTTTGAAGGTTTTGTTGGCCTTTGATTTAGAAAAGTTTTGTTAGGTCTTTCTAAATGATTTCTTCTTAGTTTTAGGCCCTCCCTTATTTTATGGTTATTACAAAAGTATTTAAAGATGGGTTTTTCCTTATTAGCTATGATTTCTGACGTTGGTCTCTATTAGGAGGACATACATACTTAGCTGGACCATTAGATGTTGGTTGTTGAATGCAGTCACTTTGTTTTGCCTTAGAGACATTTTTATAACAGTTTTCTTTTCGAGTATTTTGACAATTCTGGCCTTGTCTAACAAAAGTACCATTTTCAGGAGAAACAGTTTTACTGGTAACAACTTTTTCCCCAAAACCTTGGCTAAATTTGTCTTCCGAATCAAACTTACTTCCTACAATAATTTCTTCATAAGACTTAGCTTGTTTTTCAAAGTGTATGCATTTTTTAATCACACCTGAAACTTTTTCTTTTGATTCTTCAAGTTCAGCTAAAGATGACTTGTACCTTTGTTCCAAGCCATTGTTTTTCTCAGAAAGATCCCTTATTTTTATTGAAAATTCTTTAGTTTGAGTCTCATGGGCAACACATTGTGTTGTAAATTCCTCAACGTTCTTCCTAATAGTCTGGTTAAGAAAGTCAATTAATTCGTTTAATATCTTAACCATTTTATCAAGGCGAGCAGTTTTCTTAATTGTTTTAGTATATAGTTTTTGAAGATCTGGAAGATCATTGTCGGACTCACTAAGTGCTTTGTGTGTAGTGTCTCTTATAGAATTACTTGGTTCCATGTGACTCACGCACACGTTCATTTCGTCGGCAATGCTATCTCTTTGACTCACACTTAGATTATCAGTATCTAACTTACTTTCAATAATAATAGGAGCAGTATTATCACAAACAAAGATAACAAAAATATTAACAGGCATCACAGATTCATGAGTATGTAATCATATAATATCATCATTATACACAATCTTAGCAAAGGACATGCATGGCTCATTATACTGGGTTGAATCGGTTTCATCTTCGTCAGAATCACTAGAGTCGTCCCACGTCTTACACATATTAGCCTTGTTATTGTTGTAAAGTCGAGTTGGGCATTTGTTGGCATAATGCCCCATTTTTCAACATCTATGACATTTCACATCTTTTATGTCTATCTTAGGTCGATCATTGTCCAATTTATTTTATTTTCTAAAATAAATATCCAAAACAACATAATATACATGTACATTAATTTGTGTGTTATTATAATAAATAATAAATATATATGTATATGTAAACAAAATTACGTATATATATGTATTATTGAATTCCATAATATACTAAGATTTATATGTTAAACAATATTATCAAAACATACATGATACATATATAGTTTATTCAAGTTTATACATGTATGTAATAATATAAAATATACATACAATACATTTATGTATGTACATATATATATATATATATATATATATATATATATATATATATATATATATATATATATATATATATATATATATTTGTATTATTTATGTATATATATACACATACCTAAAGAACACATTATATATTTATGCATGTATGTACGTATACATTTATGTAGAATGTACTTATGAAAGTTTTATATATGCGTTTATATATTAATATATTATACGTATGCATATATGTGTAATATATATACACATGTTTGCCCATTTGTTAATTTTTGAGAAAACTAAATTTAAAAACAAGATTACTAAACGCACACCAATATTTATAAATACAGAAAACTGAATTTAAAAACACTACTTAAATCAAAATTTCTGAATACATGATCAAACGGCCCTATACTTTTATAACATTGTTTTTATAAAATGTTTTGTGCATTTTATAAAAAAAAAATTCAATTGATTGTGAGAATTTCAAATTTGACATTGTTTTATAAATTGTTTGGTAAACTATCCCAATTGGGATAGTTTTTATAAACTCTTTTTTATAAAATGTACACTTTTATAAACTCTTTGGTAAGCTATCCCAATTGGAGTTTATAACAGTGTTTTTATAAAATGTTTTGTACATTTTATAACTTCACTGTTGGTAACACTATTATTTATAAAATCGTTTTAAAAAGAAATGCTACAAAAAACTCTTTTGTAAAAAAGATTTTAAAAAAATGTTTCGTTCTTTCAAAAAAATTGACATCTTTTATATAGGAAAAGTAGATTTTTTTAAATAACAGGATATAACTTATTTTAAAAAAATGTTCGATAAAAGAGTTTTAAAAAAATTGTTTTGTTATTTAAAAAAATGACATTTTTTATATAAAAAAAATAGTTGGATGTAACGTTTTTAACAAACTGTAATATTTAAAAACTATTTTATGAAAGAAAGTTTTATACAAAGTTTTAACATTTTATAAAAATAAATAGTTGGACATTATCTGTGAGTGCAAAAAAATATCACAATGAAAAGATCCAAGAAAACATTCACAAAAGTAGAAAAGTAAAGATCACACACACAACAACGATTTGCCTACGTCCACGGAGAGTTTACTATTTATTAAGTTTCTCTCAAAATCTCAGGTTACAATCCTTTTGCCCCGGATCAGGGGGTACACTTTTTAGGTCAAATTATCATAGAGTTCGAGTTGTTTAAGGAAGTCAAAATCACACATGGACACATGGATAAGCCAAAGAGTACCTGAATATCTCCTCCGAGATTGTTGGTACTTTATTTGACCGAAATCTTTTCTTATATAACAAATACTTCAGATATAATTAACTTCATGATTTGGGCCAGGCAAAAAGTTTATTCATTTGGGTTGGTCTGGTACTTTCACAAATCCTAAATTATGGGCTCCCACAATTACCCCTCAAATCTTTGGGCCAAAATTTCTAGGCTAATAGATTTTAAACAGGTCCAAGACTTACCGTAAAAAATAGAGTTTAAAATCGGTGTGGCACATGTGTAATTTGGTGAGAGATGAAAAAGGGAACACTTGTCTTCAAGAGAGATCCAAGAGTTGATATCTTCCCGGGGAGGCGCGATTCATCATTTGAGGTCTTTTGAAACATGTTCGTGAGCCACTATAAAGTCAGTTCACTGGTTCCAGACATTTTTTATCGTACTTCGTCTCTAAGATTCTTCTCTTGTTTTCCACTTCAAAATCAAAGCTTTTCCTCTTCAATGATTTCTCAAGACTTCATCAACACTTGTAAGTTTTAGCTTTAACTCTTTTCTTGGTTCTTCTCTTCTACAAGGTTTTTGTAGGTAGGGTTTTGTTTGAAAATGGCGATGGTTGATAACAAATATCTCTTCGAATTTAGAAAGTGTTATAATATCACTGATTTGGTGGATATCGAGTGTGTCCATCTTCCTCAGAACGTTCATTCCATAGACGACAGTCATTGGATCCATACATTGTTGGTCTCTCAAGGGGGTTTGACATTTCCCCCAAATCCTCTGTTCTTACATTTCTTCAAATATTTTGACGTTGTTCCTGCCCAACGTACTCCAAGCATTTGGAAAATCGTTAATGGAGTACATAGAATAAACGAGTTATATGGGACCAACTTAGGGCTTGCAAAAATTTGTTTTTGCTATACTTTTTTGCGTACGAAAGGTGGACTCTTGTACTTAAAGGCCAGGAGTGATGATCGAGTTCTAGTTGTAAACTTACCTGAGTCTCATAAGGATTACTGTAATGAAGGCTTCCTTTCTAGGAATTGGCAATATCCTCCCTCATTAGACGGCATAAGGTATATGGGAACTAAGATTTTAGCTTTGGGGAGGAGTATATAGGTTGCTAACACTGTCTCTTCTTTCCTGTTTCTTACTTGCTATTTCCTCTCCGTGCCTTCTTCGGATATGTTGCATTCTTCTACTTTGGTTGTTTTTATAGTTAAGGTAAAGAACTAAGAACCTGATCCCACTGAGTTTAAGGCCTTTGAACTTCTAAAAGCTTGGCGAATTAGGGATACTCTTACTGACGGCGAGCACCCCCGGTCGGCTGCTTAGTTGCTTGAGTATAAGAATAGTACTTCCAATTTCACTGCCAGGCCAGTATACTCCACTCCTGATTTAAAGGTTCCAATGGAGGAGATTGGTGGACCTTATAAGCCCATTATGTTAGAAGAAGAAAGGTAAGAAGTAAGCGAAGATGAGGAAGAGGGAGAAGGTGAAGAGAAAGAAGAGAAAGATAGCGAAGGGGGAACCAATGAATAAGATGAAGAAGAAGAAGTAAAGAGAATGGCACCACCAAGAAGGAGGTGTTTAATTGATTATGATGATGATGACAATCTGTTGTCCGATCGTAAGAAATCTTTAAAGAGGAAGGAAGGGGACTCCCCCAATATAGGTGGCTCAAAATTAAGAACTATAGAGAGTGAAGCAGAGAAGAAGAAGAAGAGAAAAGAAGAAGAGAAGAAAAGAGAGATAAAGAAAAAGAGAGAAAATGAGAAGAGGACACATGCCTTGAGGTCTCATGGTGTGCCTTCTTCCATTGTTGTTGATGTGGGAGGAGTGTGGTTGATTCTCCCCATCTTGCCCCAGCACTGCTAGAGGGGGTTATGCTCGCTTCTGATCGTGAACGGTCACTGAAGATGGGTGGCGACCAGTTGGCCCTAAAATTAGCTCAAGGGCTTGCATTGGTAGGTCACTCTCTTTGTAATTCTTTTAGTTCTCTTCCTTGATCTTCGATAAATTGACTTGTATTTTCTCCTTTTTTGCAGTTTATTTATAATTTTACCATGTTGCTTCATGGTCGGGCTGACCAATCGAGAAAGTATGGAGAGCTGGAGGGGTCCTTGAAGAGCTCCGAAGAGGCCTTGGCCAATGCTAAGGCTATTTTTTATCAAAAGAAACAGAAGGATTTGGATGCTTTTAAGGAGCAGTCATCAAAAAAGCTCATCGAGCTCTAGAAGGCTTATGCCCAGGTGGTCATTGATAAGTTGAATGTTGCAGAGGCTAATAATGATCTGTCTGCTAAAGTGGATAAGTTAGAGCGAGAGGTTTCAGCTGCCAGGTATAGCGCGTATCACGAAGGATGGGAAGCTGAGTACGATTATGCTGAGCGCTAAATTACCTATGTTCATCATGTAGGCTTCAATAAGGGTTGCGACCAAGCTCTGGTCACAACTGAAGTTCCAGCTGGCTCCCTTTTATTTTCTCTACACGAGCAAGGTCCAAACCTAATGAACATTTGGGGGCCTTTGACTGATCATCCTTCAATTCAAGCTAGGATAGAACCAACTGGTCCTACTGTTAAAGATCTTTCTGCTGACTAGGTTGCAGGTAGTCCTGATGCGATCGTGGTTGCTGGCGATCAAACTGCCTCAACTATTGATAAGGGAAAGGGGCTAGCATCTTTTGAGCAGGTATAGACCATTGTCGATGGTCTAGGGTTTTTGCTTCTTTACTTTTTGTAGTTTTTTAATTTTCAAACTTGTACTTGGCATTTGCCCCCATCAGTTATTTGAATGAAAAAAAACTTCTCGTTGCTGATCTTGCGTTGGTACTGATGTTCATTGATTCTATTGCGTGTTTATCTTTTGTAGCCCATTGATATAGATGAATATATACCTGTAAACTCTTCATTGGGATAAATTCTTGGGCTAAACATTGATTCGAAGGTTCGCAAGGCCTTCGTGAAGATCGACAAATCTCTCAAAGAAAGAAATCAGTAGTATAAGGACCAATTCAAGTTGGTCACGAAGCTAAAAGATAATCTCCAAGAGATGGAAGAAGTTGGGGCTTTTGTCCCAAGAGGATGTGAATGACCTAAAGGCCAAGCTCCTATATGCCAGTGAAGTAAATCAAGTGAGCGAGCTAATCCATAAGGATAATGATGATTTAAAAAGGGAGAATGCTCGTCTGAAGGAGAATACCCCATCGGGGTCCCCCTTGGGGAAGCGAGGATCTTTATCATCATCTAAGGGGGTCGCTCGAGCTGAAACCCAAGATCTGCAAAGAGAGGTTGCTAAGAAGAAAGGGGATGTTCAGCGGGAATATGTAATTATTGTTAGGCTTTAGAGGGATGTGACAAGGCTGAGACATTTATTCAAAAGGGGTCTTAGACAGGCCTGGGCAGATGGTTATAACTAAGGCTGGACTTATGCCCCAACGAGGCTGAAGGAGGTAGAGGACCTTGTATTTGCCCGGGGGTGGCTCAGTGCCCTTAAAGAGCTAAAGATGCCTAAGGAATCTCCCTTGTGGTATAAGTATCAGATTGATTTCCCATCCTATCACCATAATCCATTTTCTAGGGATGATCGGTGGATCCCAATTGATGATATTCCTGCTCAGCTTCTGGAGCATCCCTTAGAAGATGGGGAAGAGGAGCTTATGCCCCATTCAGATGATCATCGGAAAACACTCATTGCAGACTACCTTGCTCGCCATCCTGAGTTGTCGTAAATCTCTTGTATATTTTGGTTTTGATGTAAATGTAACTTTCCATTTCAGTTAATGAAAAAGTGTTATTTACTTATTTTCTGATGCTTTGAGCATATGCTGACTAAACATATGATAGTTATTTAGTATGCTTATTGACTAAAGTAATACTAATTGACCAATCTTAGGCCATAGGTAAGCTTATACTTAGTTTGAATCATCTTGGGATTTTCAGTTGATTAAATGATATTTAAGTATTAGTTGATGAAAGGCTTTTTATGTGTTTGTAGAGTGTTTCAATTCCAAATGAAAAGGTTCATGTTTTAAGTGTTTGTTTTTCAAGAAAAATCCTTCAAACACTTTTGTTTACACTCATTTGTTTAGTGTATCCAAGTTCCTTAATATATATACTTCGCTTGGAGTGTTTGGCACCGATTTTATCTCTACCGTTTGAAGAGTGTTTTGGGTTTACTTTTACATCCCACAGAGAAGAAGTTCATTGTTTTGGGTACAACATTCTCATACGGTGAAAGGCACCGTGTGTAGTTGATGGGTTCCTAAAAGTCCGATCGCTGGATTTCGAGACTGCGGTGGACCTCAGTGGTTATTCTCTGGACAGAGGTGTGTACAAGAAGGAGCGTCGGGGCTTGGACGGAGTCAAGTCGAGTGTTGTAAGTCTTACTGTCTTGTACTTATAAAACCGTACTTAGTGAATTTATGGCTAGGGCCGTCTGAGGTTTTTTCCGGTTGTGGGTTTTTCCTCGTACATCGTGGCATAGTGGTTCGTGATTTATTTATCTTGCTATATCACCTAGATGCATGCTTAGGGCTAAAAGATAAAATATGGTTTAAATCACTACTCATGCTTAAGTTGGTGCTAAAATTAATTTTGGGTAATGTTTAATTAATTTAGTTCAAGTCATTAATTAACTGGATAAAATTTGGTTTGGCCTAATGTGCAAATTTGAATTAATTAATTGTTAGGCAAATTTCTAGGACTTGGGTTGAGTTTAGATGTTTAAGTGAAAAATGTATCTCAGGTTTAATTTTATTTCATTTTGAGTTTAGTAGTAATTTTAATTTGTTAAGAAATTAAAATTTGGTTTATGTACTTGTTTAGTTGAACCATCACTATTCCGCACATAAAGGAAATTACTTTTTGTAAAATTTAAAATTGGGGGTCATATCTCACTTTCAAATTGGTATCAGAGAAGGTTCTCTAAGTTATTGCGTTTAGGATCCTTTTAATTATTTTTGACTAAAATGAAAATTTCCCCATTTTCAAAATTTTCTAATTTCGATGGTTCTAACTACGCGTATTGGAAAGCGCACATGAAATCGGCACTTAGGTCTATCTATGAGAGGGTTTGGTTGTCAGTCGTTAATGGGTGGTCCCCACCTACACATTTAGTAGATAATGAGCATGTCCCCAAACCCACCGATAGATGGAGTGAGAATGAATTTAAACTTGCCAACTTTAATTCCCGAGGTTTAAATGCCTTGTTTAACGCGGTCACACCAGATGAATTTCATCGCATTATGACGTGTGAAACCGCTAAAGAAGCTTGGGATATTTTACAACTCACTCATGAAGGAACTAGTGTCGTTAAGTCTTCGAAACTCCAAAATCTCACCACTCAACTTGAAACCATCAAAATGAATGAAAAAGAAACTTTTGATGAATTTTATGCTAGACTTTACTATATAGTTAATTCATCTTTTAATTTGGGAGAGAAAATACCCGACAACCGAGTATTAAAGAAAATTTTAAGGTCCTTACCCGATAGATTTATTCCTAAGGTGACCGTGTTAAATTCTTTACCCACTTTAGCCTCTACGAAATTAGAAGAGCTCGTAGGTGATTTACAAACCTATGACCTAGACATGTTTCCCTCAAAGACTGAAAAGAAAATAGAAAAGGGCATTGCTTTGAAAGCCCAAAAGGCGGAAAAACAAGTAGTAGAGAGTGAAAGTGAGAGTGACTCGGAAGATATGGCTATGTTTGCTAGGAAGTTTAATAAATTTCTTAAATTTAACAAAGATAAATTTAAAAATGATTTTAAGAAATTTGAAAAGTCTAAGCATGACAAAGCCGAAAAGATCCCTAAAACTTTTAATGAAAATTTAAATAGGGACGAGTCAGATAGGTGTTATGTTTGTGAAGGGTATGGCCATAGGGCGTTTTAGTGCCCCACTAAACTAAGGAGAGAGGGTAAGCAACCAATTTCCTATAATGCAACCCTTAGTGATAGTGATAAGGAAGATGGACCCGATTCCCCCACTAAGCCCAACTTCGTGGCTTTTATATGGCTAGTCATGTGAGTGAAAGTGAGCACTCCTCTATTGATGAAATTTTAATACATGACACTTCTAAGGTCAAAGTTTATGATTCTCTTGTTTTTTATGGTTGTGAGAGTGAAAGAGAAAGTGAAAGTGATGATGAGGTAGATGTGAGTGAACTTCAATTTGCATTTCAAGAATTATATGAAGAATCTATTAAATTAAAAAGAGAAAATTTGAAGTTAGAAGCTAGTTTGAAAGAGCGTGTTGAGCTCATTAATGAGAGTGTTTTAGTGGAAGACCTTAGGACACGTGAGAGGGCTTTTCGTGAGAAGATCGAATATGTAGAAGGCGAGAGAGATAGCCTTAAAGGTTTAATGGAATCCTTGAAAAAGGAGCTTCTTGCGTTTAAAGAGCGAAATGTTTTATTATAGTCTAACATTCTATAATTAGAAAATAAATTAAAAGACTCTAGTAAAGTCAAATTTGATTTGGAGTGTCATTAAGAGAAATTAGATAAAATCTTAGGCACGGTCCAAATAAAAAATGACACTTGTGGTTTAGGCTTCGATACTTGTAATGAATCATCTCGTAAAGCCAAAACCAATATTTTAGGATAATCCTCTAGGAACAATGTTATAGATCATTCCTTAGGTAAGTCTTTTCGTTGAGTCTTTAGGTGCTCACATTGTGGTCGAAAAGGTCATCTTAAGAAATTTTATTTTGATCTTAAACGAGGTCCTAGAAAATCCCAACGTAACCGAGGTAGCCAAGATTCCTACACCCCGTGATCTTCATTCTTCGTTAGTTTGGGTTAGGAGATCCGACTTGGTAGCTTTACAAGATAGGATTTTTTATTCTCATTTACTTTCACATGCTTCCTCCCTTGCTAAATCTAAAGGTTTAATGTGTTAGTTGTTTGCATACTTTAGCTTTTGTGCTTCATACTATATTATCATGCTAATAGTATGCTTCTTAATCATTTTCTAGTCTATGCTCCATGCCTAATCACATTCTAGAATTATGATTTTTGTTTATCTTTTGTATTATATTTGTTTTCATTTTAGTTTTCATTAAATATAAAATACAAAAAGTTTTTGTTTATCATTTGTGTTTAATTTTTTAATTTAGGCTTAATGAAAAATACAAATGATTTTTGTTTATCTTTTGGAGTAAATATTTTTGTTTGTTAGGTTTAAAAATTTCAAAAAATTCAAAAAGATTTTTGTTTTGTGTGAATTTTATTTTGACACACTCTATGTGGCATATACTTGTGTTTGAATCCCTTCTTTTTCACTTCCATGTGGTTAGAACTTTTGGTTAAGATTGACAATCCTTAAAATGTTCTTTACCATGCTTACATGGAGTAGTTGGATTTTGTGTTGATATAATGGATTCTATTTTTATATGCCTCAATTCACACATGCACGAGGTCACTTGAAATTATAACTTCCCATGAATATTTGAGCTTTGTGAGGTGTTCTCCTACTAATATAGTAATCTACGTATTATGTGATCTAGGAGGACTAGTGCATGTTAAAATCCGTTGCACGTGAGATTTGTGTGAGGCATAAAAATAATATATATTAATGTGCATGGGGAAGGGCTCCGAAATGAAATATCATCCTTTGCGAGTAAGCCACCGTTTGGAATGGACCTAAAAGAAATACGTGGTCCAAAGGCCTAAAAATAAAATATGGCAGTAAAAAGAAAAATAATTGCCAAGGCCTTATTTTAATTGATATATTCATTAAAAAATATATATGCTTATTGAGTGAGATTGGATGGTATATCAATGGTTTGCACAATGTCCGTTTATCCTAGTTGTACTTTCAATGTCATGACTCTATTGGTTTGTAGAATCATCAAAACTCTGGGCTTGTATGCATTGTGTATGTTTGTTGATTGAGTTCAATTTATATTGTCACATGAGGTTATATTCAAATGTGATAAAGTTTGCAATCAAATGAGAACTCCGTGAACATGTTTTTAAGTGATTGGGTCTAAATTCAATTGTTACTAATTCACATCCCTACACTTACGTTTCCATATGACACATTTTTGCCATACGAGTGTGAAAAGCCTATTTTATTTTGTATCATGTGTGGTGTTTATACATAGTATATGTGCGTGTGCGTTAATGATATTTATTATGTACTCATATTCGAGGTATTCTATTTGTCTTTGACTTTCTTTCTAGTCCATCTATGCTTCTACTTCATAATTGGTATCTATCTTGTTACATTTTTTATATCACATGCGTAATATCTCATGTATCATATTGGTATCATTTTCTTGCATCTTAGTTTGGACCCTTTATTATATGTATGGATTAGTTATGCTTTTGTTGCCTATATGCTTTCATGTTCTTTGCTTTGTATACACTTTAGTTTTATTAATTATGTTACCTTTGTCTATTCCTGAACAAAAAGGGGTAGAATGATAAGTGGAGAAATGGTATCTAATCCTGTTATAATCTTATCTAAGTTTAGGAGATGTAACTTAGGCGGAGTTGAGACCTTTTTAGGTAAATCACATTTAGGTAAATCACATTTGTTAAAGGGGAGAATTAATTTAGGGGGATTATTTATTTTATATCCATTTAATTTGTTGATATTCCCTATGCGTTTGATAGTTTGGTTAAGTGTGCAGGAATTCTTATAATGGAAACTTTCATCGGCAAAGATATTGATCCTTGGGTTTTTTAGTCAAGCTATGTATTTTTTATTTTGGGTGGGATATTGTTTAAGTCTAATAGAGCTTGACGGCCCTTTAGGATTTTTGTTTGGTTTTTGTCCTGGAATAGCCAAAGGGGGATATTTGTAAGGACACAAGTCTCCGATTGAGTCTTAATGTAGTGTTGGCTCAAATTCGGACAAAAATATTTGAGTCATAGGATAGTTGTAACAACCCGGGTTTTTGGAGTCGACAATTTAATTATTTTGGGAGAAATAAATAATATTTTATTGGAGAAATAATTAAATTGGCAATTGAGGTCAAAATTTAGAGTCGTTAGAAAGAGTGTTGAATGTCGATTCTAAGGGTACCATCGTTTCCGGAAGGGTCGAGAAAGTCGAAATGACTGTAATTGGGGTCTATTTAGGTTTCGAAATAATTTAGGACCGTTTGACTCGAATTAAAGTTACCGAGTCATTTAAAGTGTGTATTATCATTTAAGGATGTGTACATTGGGAGGCAAGGCTTAAAAGCCACGTGAGAAGCCTTTCTCACTTAAGAGAAAGAGGAAAACCCTAGAAAGAAAGAGAGAAGAAGAAAGAAGAAGAGAAATAAGGAGAAAAGGGAGAGAACGTGGAGATTTCCGGTTTCCACGTGATCTCAAGGCGGATTCAGACCCTACGAACCCGAGGCAAGTGATTAAACTTGCTAAATAATTGTTGTGTACCAATTATTGCATGATTTGTGGATTGAATTTTGGGTTTTAGGTTTAATTTGTTAAAACCTAACTTTTGGGAAAAACCTTAGATTTGTAGTGTATAAAATGGATTTAAGGTTAGAAGTTAGTTTATAAGTATTCTAGAATGAATATTAATGTTTTGAATATGGGTGGGTTGAAGATTTGTGGTTGAATGGAATTATATTGGGGTTTTTGAGAAGTTGGAGTTGTGTAAAAATGGAGTTTGGCCATGGTACCTGCTAGGGCCGGTCGACCGCGTACAGAGGGCCGGTCGACCGCGCCTCCAAAGTTGGGCGTTCTGTCTTCGAGATCAGGAAAAATTTAGAAACGCGATCGACCGCGGTTTGGGCACCGGTCGACCGGTCCCCTGTTTTTGGTTCAAGTATGGGAATTTAAGTTATCCCCTTCTTCTTTGGGTTTGTATAAATGGACTTCCATAATCAGTGTATCATAAAGGATTAAGTGATTATATAAGGGGATTATAGACCTTAGAGTCAAAAGATGATATATGAGGTTAATTGACAATTGAAAGACTAAATGTAAATGTCGGAGAGTTTTAGTGATTGATTTTGAGAAGTGAGAATCCAAAAGAGTATATCATTTTGGGAAAAATCCTCTAAGTATCGAGGTTAGTATTTGAGGAATATAGAATACCGATTGGAGATTTTGGTATTTTACTAAGTGGGGAAGCCCACTTTTATTTGGGATTTTATATGGTGATAATAACAATTTCACGATCTGAGAATGAGAATAACTTAGAGATACTGGATCTTAGGATCCAATCCCAAATGGGATAACTTTAAAGGTTCATAAAATAAATTGAACCATATTATGGATGGAGAACCGCGTATGCAAATTGAGGTTTATTAGGATCAAGAATATCCTTAACTTGAATTGAATTTTGAGACAATTCATTATTAGAAGCGTCATGTGAGCTTCAAGTGAGTATTAGTATAGCATATACTAAGTGGGGTTATTGTGCGAGAATTGACGTTTAGTGTATCAAAAGAGAGAAATATACTAAATAATGATTTTAATCTTTTGCGCCTAAGGGCGTATAATGAATATGAAATGATGTGCAGGTATACCTTATATAATGGTATATCTTTATTATGTGGGATGTATATATACCTTATATGATGGTGTATATACATGTTAAGCATACCCCTTCCTTGCTATCATTGGGAAGTTTCGTGCGTAGAGGGTGAGCATTCTGACTAGAAAAGCAGGATGTGGATATTCCCCAGGTCATAGTCGTCCATGGTGGTCAGCAAATGACATATATATATATATATTATTTATTTTGGGGGTGAGAGGTCGTGGTATGTGTCGCTCTCACTTGCCGGTTAGGAGCTATGACCGCTTCCCGGACGTTGTGTGCGTGAGTTGATCACGAGGTGGGTGTCGTTGAACCCCACCAGGTGGCCCCAGTTTGCTACGTATATGGGCTGCTGGAAGATGATAGCATGTGAGCCTGCGTCCTTCGAGTTATAGCTCGGTTGGATGGTTATTATTGCTTGTGGTTGTATTTGGGTGTCAAGGGCATAATGGACCTCAACGACCTACATTGCCAGGATTAATGTATCGGGGGGGTTCCTTGTTTGGATTTCGCTTCGGCGAGACGTCCCACGAACGAACCGCAGTGTAATGTTGGAACTTGGGGATAAGTTTAGTCCTTAATGCTCATCATTATATATATACATATATATCACCTATCCCGACAATCGACAGTGCCAGGAGTAGTGTAACGGGGGGGGGGGGGGGGGGGGGGGGGGGGGGGGTTCCTTGTTTGGATTTCGCTTCGGCGAGACGTCCCACGCATGAAACGCCGTGTACTGTTGAGAATTGGGAATATTAGTTAATTAAAATTGGATAATAATCA
Organism: Sambucus nigra; assembly: GCA_949130495.1. Classification (NCBI taxonomy): domain Eukaryota; kingdom Viridiplantae; phylum Streptophyta; class Magnoliopsida; order Dipsacales; family Adoxaceae; genus Sambucus; species Sambucus nigra. The sequence continues at coordinate 650,295,715 of OX422214.1, read as the reverse complement.
TTTGGGTTACATGCATCTGGCATTGAGGGCATAATGAGCCCCGAGGATCGATACGGTCAGGAGTAGTGTAACGCGGGGGGGGGGGGGGGGTCCTTGTTTGGATTTCGCCTCGGCGAGACGTCCCACGCATGAAACGCAGTACCGTATTGAGAATCGGGAGGAGTTTAGTCCTTAACTCTTGATGCTAATAACTCATATTAATTATATATATGGTTTCATGCCTTATAAGGGCATTTCTAGAATATAATTTCTAGTAAATGAGATTGTTTATGTATTGTGATGATGTGGACATGATTGGATCATGTAACTTTATATGTTCAATAAATGAACATTATAAAGATAACTATAACTCTTACATTAAAGTTAATGTATATGCTTTATAAATTATGGGACGAATGTATCGGGAAATAGGTTAGATGATTTGCTTAAATACTTCTTTTGGGTTTAAGTTAGAAACCTCTTACCTAACTAGAATCGGACATCCATTTGGAGATCACGTGCATACGCTTAGTGCGCGCTTTAGATGAGGGGTGAGTTGAAATATTATGGAGAGTTCGATTCCAACTAAATCATGTAATAATGCATCTATAATTATTATGCATTTTAATACACTTGCTATAAAATGTTTTCCAAACTCGGGCTCTGACCCGTTTATATTTTCCTCCTCCTTGTATATATTGTATTACTTCAGGTGTTCCTCCGTAAGGACGCCTTTGATGTTCCTCCATTCAGGATTGTGGAGCTGTGGCAGTAGAGGACTGTTGCGGCACTTTGCTTTAGTCGATTCCTATCTATTGTATATCTAGATTAGGATTCAGTTGTATTGAGTTAGTATTCAAGTGTTGTAGATTAACACTTTCATATTTCATTTCTCCAAGTTATTGTATTGTCTGTTACCCGACAGCATATTCTGGTATTTCTTTGTTGAGATTTTGTTGTACAATGTATTGTACTCCTTCATATTATTGGAGCATGCACTTTTCACTCATCACAGTTAGATGTATATTGTCGGTTATGTGCATTATTGGTTTTGTTGTTGTTGTTATTATAAAAGTTTAAATTTTTTGGCAATTCGCACTTTATGATTTCGGGTAGTTAGCCTTATATTATAGTGTTTAGTTGTTTATGTTGAGACTGTACCATCTGAGATACCTGATTTATGTAGTATAGGGCTGGCCACCCGTTATTATTTGGAGCGGGTTGTCACAATAGTGTTCATGTGTATCCATCCAAGCCTATGCCGTGTTAGTTGAAGATATGGTGGTCAAGTGTATAAAGCTTCATCATATGCCGGGTTTAGTGTGCCTCGTTTCTACGTCAACAACATTGTTCCAATGATCCTAAAGTATGAATGCATTTTATATATATATAGGAGCTTTGAAATTTATTGGGTGTATTTTATACATTTTTTATAAATGGTTTTAACGACTTTGTTTTACTCAGAAAATATTTTTTAGAACTTTTCATAAAAAGTTTTGGACTTAAAATGAATATTGGTTTTTCTGACAAGTCGTTTGAACGAACAAGAATCTCGTTCGAACGAGATTCCCATGTCGTTCGAACGAACTGGCATCTCGTTTGAACGAGATTGCCAGGTCATTCGAATGAGACTTCTAACGAGATTTCTTTTTTCGTACTAGAACCTCATTAGTAAAGTCGTTCGAACGAAAAGTCGTTCGAACGAAAAAGTCGTTCAAACGACATTAGCAGGAACAGTTTTTTTTGTAGTTTTCTCCATGTTCCCACTACTTTTTCCCCACTTCTTTTTGACATAATTATTAAGTGCGGGAACCAACCTTTTCCATGTAACTTTTTCATATTCCTCGATCTCCTAGAGAGAGTTTTAGAATGTTTCAATTCCAAATGAAAAAGGTTCATGTTTTAAGTGTTTATTTTTCAAGAAAAATCCTTAAACACTTTTGTTTACCCCCATTTGTTTAGTGTATCCAAGTTACTTAATATATATACTTTGCTTGGAGTGTTTGGTACCAGTTTTATCTCTACCATTTGAAGAGTTTTGGGGTTTACTTCTACATCCCACAAAGAAGAAGTTCATTGTTTTGGCCGCGACATTCTCATATGGTGAAAGGCACCGTGTGTAGTTGATGGGTTCCTAAAACTACGATCGGTGGATTCTGAGACCACGGTTGACCTCCGTGGTTATTCGCTAGGCATAGGTGTGTACAAGAAGGAGCGTTGGGGCTTGGACGGAGTCAAGTCGAGTGTACTAAGTCTTACTGTCTTGTACTTATAGAACCGTACTTAGTGGATTTGTGGCTAGGGCCGTCCGAGGTTTTTTTTTTCTGTTATGGGTTTTTCCTCGTACATCGCGGCATAGTGGTTTGTGATTTCTTTTATCTTGCTATATCACCTAGATGCATGCTTAGGGTTAAAAGATAAAATATGGTTTAAATCACTACTTATTCTTTAGTTGGTGCTAAAATTAATTTTGGGTAATGTTTAATTAATTTAGTTCAAGTCATTAATTTTATTGGATAAAATTTGGTTTGGCCTAATGTGCAAAATTGAATTAATTAATTGTTAGGAAAATTTTTAGGACATGGATTGAGTTTATATGTTTAAGTGAAAAATGTATCTCATGTTTAATTTTATTTCACTTTGAGTTTAGTAGTAATTTTAATTTGTGAAGAAATTAAAATTTGGTTTATGTACTTGTTTAGTTGAACCATCACTATTCCGCATATAAAGGAAATTACTTTTTGTAAAATTTAAAATTGGGGGTCCTATTGCACTTTCATAGTTCTACGGTGAGCTGGATGCTGGTCCATTTCCTTATGGACCAGATTCCTGATCTCATCACCTTATCAATCATGCCTTGAGGGTCGTCTTTCTAACTAGCCACGTTCTGGTCGATTGCGCTCTAATCTATCACGTTCAAGTCCTTCTTGGTCACGCTTGTGACTCCTTACTCGGTTGGGAGAATTACCCCCCTCAGGGCTAAGAGTCCTATCACGGCGTTGTCTTGTATTTCTATGGAGATCTTTCTCCATTATTTTGTGTCACCTCTTAAGGCGAGCATTCTCTTCTTCCTGGTGGCATATTGCCTCCTCTTATTCTCGAAGTCTGGCTTCGTATGCATCGGCCAACCTAGAGATTTGTGTAGAGCTAGGTGGCCCTTGGCTTTCTTCAGAAGGCTTCCTTTCCTGGCGGAACCTTGGGTTTGACTGTTGGAGAATGTCCGACCTAACCTTAGGAGGGACTGGATTCTCTTGCACATCACCAATTTGAGGAATGTTACAATTGTGGCGAGACATCACAACTTTCTGGAAATGAATCTTTTCGCGGGAATAAAAAATGATTCCCACAGACGGCAACAATTGTGAGTGCAGAAAATATCACAATGAAAAGATCCACGAAAACAATCACAAAAGAAGAAAATTAAAGATTATACACACAACAACGATGTACATGGTTCGACAATTTTCTTACATCCATGGAGAGGTTACTGTTTATTAAGTGTCTCTCAGAATCTCAGGTTACAATCCCTTTGCTCCGGGTCAGGGTGTGCAATTTATAGGCTAAGTTATCATAGAGTTCGAGTTATTTAAGGAACTCAAAATACCACGTGGATAAGCCAAAGAGCACATGAATATCTCCTCTGAGATAGTCGGTACTTGATTTGACCGAATCCGTTAGTGTTTTATTACATAACAAATACTTCAGATACAATTAACTTCGTGATTTGGGTCGGGTAATGCGTTTATTCGTTTGGGTTGATCGGCTACTTTCATGAATCCTAAATTAGGGGCTCCCACATTATCTAAAAAACTTTTTTTAGAAAAATGTTGCAAAAAAACTGTTTTATAGAAATAAAAAATACAAAAAAAAGAATGTTTTGTTCTTTAAGAAAATGCACATTATTTTTTTTACATAAAAAAACAGAAGGATATAAATTATTTTGTTATTTTTAAACTATGGAAAAGTTCTCTATAATACCCCGTATTTTCAGAATAAAATATTATGACGAAAACTAAATTAAAATTTTGGATTAAATTTGAGAATGAATTAAATTGGAGGAATTTAAATTTAAATGAGTAAAATTTAAATTGAGTGTAAATACTTATTCATAAGTTCATAATGATACGATTCAATTGGGAAGGATGGGTTAGCTCGTGAGAAATAAATCATATAGTAATTAAATTATGGTTGGGCGTCAATTAAACATAATACAAATTGGTGTGTTAAATAAAAATATCGAGACGTGTTTTGGGGAGTTTTACAGACTCGTTGGGATGTTCTAGACCTTTAAAAATGGTCCCGGGTTATGGGTGTGCTATTTTAATCATTTTAAGGTCATTTAGGTAGTGGGTTCGGACCTATCTTCAGGTCGAAAGTTGAGGCCTAATGGCCAACTCGGGTTTAGAGACTTAGTTATATTAATTAGGAGTTTAATAACTCCCTATCATTTGTATCCAAGAACCCTAGGTCACACATTTCAGAAGAGAGAGGCAAGATCACTAGCAAGAGATTGGGAGTGAAAGATTCAAGGAGAAATTCAAGAAACCAATCAAGACTTAAGGCAAGAATTTTCTTGCTTATTTTATTTGGTCCAAATTGCTTCTTAATTCATTGTGTGTTGAAATCCCATGTAGAAATTTTGGATTTAGGAAACTTTGATGATTTGATGATGATATTAAATTATAGTCTTGAAGGAACTGAATTTTATATTAAAGTAGGAAATCCAGAATTTAGGGTGGTAGGATTTTAAAAGTTTATGTTGATAGAACATAAGTAATAGATGTTAGAAGATTTATGAACAAAAAATGAATATACACGAACACCTCCATGATCCTACTTTTTATGATTTGGGACTTAATTCGGGTTGGAACACATGTAATAAACAATCATAAGATGATAAACAAAGTCATAGGGACTCATATTAATGATTATCACAAAGTTCAAGCCTTTGGAATTTGATTTGAATGGAAGAATGTAAACTCCGCAGTGAGATAAAATGTTGGGTTTGCAAACAGGTAGCAGGGGAGAACCAGTTCACCCTTAGGACGAACTGGTTCAGCTCCTGGGGGGTGAGGGAGAGGAGTCCGCGATTGTGTCCGGAGCATTTTTAAATTTCCATGCTAGTTGGTGGAACCGTGTACGGATAACCATGGAATTTATTAAAAATAGAAACGTGAAATTACTAATAAGAGGAACTCTAAATTAACTAGATTGTTAATTGTGTGTTATAAAATAAAGGAAGTAAATAGTTTACGTGATAGGTTATTATTAACTAAGGATAATACAAATAATCTTTATGAGGCATCTATGGGGTAATTATTAGGATGATTACCTTTAAGTATGGTATTATGTAAAGATATTTTGTGTTCACATACCTATGTTCATACACTATCCAATCGGTCGGGGTATGTGCATTCGGGACCGTAGCACACATCGGCACAAGTGGCCTAGGCGTAGTGTAGGTTATATTTTAAGTACTATGTAGTTGCGCCACTTATGAGAGATAAGTGTTGATAGTGGGATCCACGTGTCACCGTTAGGTATGGGTCGTGCAATGGTGTACTGTGTAGGTACCACCCCAACTGTATGTGTATTATGTTGTCCGTGTTGGATAGGAGACTCCTTCGAACTTACCGATAGAGCACGAACGAGACACTATTGGTAGATACCCTAGTGTCGTATATATGAGGACATATATATAATTAATGAAAATGAATGGAAGAATTTCTTAAGTCTAAAGATGTAGACTATGAAACACAGGTAGCATGTCTGGGATAATTTGGGAAATACTTGAACGTAAACCATTCTATTTCAGCGTGCTTATCCTATTAAATGCATTATTATAATGTCATTATCATTCATCAATCATCTGTATCGGGACTTGGGGGTTTATACATGTAGAACTGCTTTTAGATGAGGGGTGAGACATGTTACGTATGTGTACGCTTTGAATTAACTGTACTTTTGCACAATAAATTTAGTAAGTTAGTTCTTGCACACTTTAGGGCATTGACCCAAAATTATAAATGCCCCCCCCCCCCCCCCCCCCCCCCCCCGCGGTGCTCCTAGACAGGGATAGTAGGAATGTGGACAGTTAGGCCTTCCATTCTAACATTGTGCAGCAGACTTTCGCTCATTGATTCTAGATTTGGTTGCTACTATATTTCAGTTCTTTCCTTTTTACAATTGGATTATTGTATGGGAATAAGCCCGAAGTCTATTTTATTTCTTACTGGTTTGAGATACTTATGTGTATGTTGGGATTTATTCATATTATGTGATCGTTGAATTCTATTATTACCTTGGATATTAATTTAAATTCAGTTGAAATTTCAACAAATTTATATTTTATATGCTTCGATGCTGAGAATGATATAGATTGTATAACAAGTCCCATCTTGGGTGTATTGTGCTTGACCAACCTTTACGTGAGAAAATGGGGAGATTCAGAGGTTCCGGTGATCGGAACATGCATAGTCATCAGGGTCGAGGTCAGTAGGGCCGACAAGCGGAGAGATGTAACACCCCGCGTAATTCTGACGTCGGCCGCCACCAAAACTATGTCGAGCGTTATTAAATTAAATATCATTCTTAGCATGTGACAGATATGAGACATATAAAATTTATTCCACAAGATAATAATTTAAAATTGATCCAATGAATAATAGCCATTCATGCGATAATAAAATTGATCACCATGCTCAACTCCAAATAATCCAATCTCCAAATAAATAAACCTCAAATAATAATCCAACTGAAATATCTAAATAAAAACCGTAATAACTGTGGAACTGAATGGACCACTAAATCCATAAACTGAGTCTCAAAACAAATGTGAAGGAATGAAAACTAATCTAAACTACTAAGCATAAAATAAATAACTCCAGCTGCACCACCAAGATGTATCTCCAGACACTCCTATGCAGCTACTCCAGTATTAATACCTGAAAAATGTTAGTCAACGCACAAGGTTAGAGCCCCGAGCATGAATACACACTACTCCCCTGAATTAGGGTCCATGAACCCAGACAGTTGCATTATACATGATAAATATCGCAATAGAATATTTTAAATTAAATGAGATAATTAATAACAATGCGAGTAAATAAATGACATATGCTAAAATATGCAACTATGCTACCCCAAGGTCGAATTCCGAATATTCATTCATCTAACTTAATTTCAATTAATTAAGTAATCAATTTACATCATTTATAATATCATTTGTGGGACTCCCACTTAAAGCTTTATCTCATATTATTTATTTGGTTGTGGGACTCTCGCTGTTCTACACCACACCCATTCCCCTCACTATGGCCAGTCAGCCCACTATACTGTTAGCTCTGCACACACTCGTGAGATTCCACGCACGACACGTCACTATAGCCCATCATCCCGTTTAACTGTCACCCCACACATTCTCGTGACGCCAACACACACCCACGATGTTATAGCCAGTCGGCCCGTTTAACTGTCACCCATGCACATACTCTCGCCACAAATATATTTTAATATTCGTCTTATTATCTTAGGTATTAATTCTCACTTTCTCATTTTCTCGTCATCATATGTTTATTTACCCCACCCTTATTATCGACGTGCGATCCTCAAAACACCCTTAGTCCTATACCTAAAGGTCTCCAAAATACAAATACGCCCTACCCTATGATATAGGATGTATTTCTATCAATAATCTCTTCCTAGTCTTAATCTTAGGCTAGATAATCGACGACACAACATAAAAATCAGCCCCACCTCGGAATATCCCATCCGTAAAAATATACACTAACTAGTACCAGACCTAGAAAGTGTTAACTGAAATTAAGGCCTACCCACTAGTCCCATACCTAGCGAGCATCCTAAAATATAGGTGATATCATATTACTCCAAAAAATTCCCGTCGGCCCTGCAATAGCAAATATAAATAACACTCAATCACATAATCCACCATATATAAACAATATTGCAATTTACTCGTAATATCACAATTTAATTTAATTAATAACACCGTCGTCGTTCTTAATACAATTGTTTCCATCTAATAATTGTAGATTAATCAACATTCAAATTTATGAAACACACAATAATCGTCCACTTTTATTAACTACGTAATTTTACGAGTGTCTACGCGCCCCGTTTTCATTTAAATAAACTGTATAAAATTCTACATGCGAACCTACACCTATAATAACCAAAACACAAAACTCTATCCTGCGCACTGAAGAGTTTCCAATCTTATTTCATATTAAAAAATTTAATGAAAACAATACCAAATTAGTTCTCACTTTTTCTAATTAAAGTTACTAATTTATTTTACGCAAAACATGTAATTAATTGTTTGGGCGACACTTAAAATGTATAATACTAAAGGAAGATAATAGAGTATCCATGCCTGGAAAATTGTTTCTTCAAAATTCTGAATACTCAATTGCGTTCGTCTCGCGAAAGTAAGCAAGTTCCGTTCTTGAGTCTTCTTAAAAATATGCACTTTAGACCTCCCAAAATATGATTGAAGTTTTGTTTAATGGAGGTTTGGAGTTGAAATATAAGGGTATGAGTACTCTGCCTTGTGTAGGGAAGAGAGAATTTGGAAACAAAAAGTGCGGGACTTTTTAGAAAAAGTGGGTCAAAGTTCTTTTTATAAGGTGTGATAAAAGAGTCCCAAATGAATTCCAACACTCATAAGATTGCTTAAAATACTATAAAAAATTTATACTAACGACCCAATTAATTTTGTTCATGTCCCCAAAACTTTTGAGGCAGCTAGCTCTCGTCATCACCATCTCACATGGAACAAAGAAAGAGAGAAATAATATTAAAAAAAAAAGAATCCTCACCATCTCACATGTAACAAAGCAAGGGATAATTAAATAATAATAAAAAAAAGAGTCAGCCTCATCATTTTGGAGCCATGCGCGAAAAGGAAAGAATCCTCACCATCTCACATGTAACAACCAAGGGATAATTAAATATTAATAAAACGATCAGAAGCAATATTTGGGAGCCTGCGCTTAAGGAAGAAAAATGGTTCAGCGCCTAATCTTTTTTTACAAAGAGTTCAAATTTTCTAAATTATTAGATAACTAATTAAATGTATTAACATTTATTCAATCATAAAAATTTCCGAATTCTCAAAAAAAGCATTTTCACTTAAATCAAATTTCAACCAAAACAATCTTTTTAATTAAATAGTCCATTTTTTTTTCATTGCCAAAATTTTTAAATCCACCAAAAATATATTTTCGACTTTCAATTTAAAATGCGTTATTTAAGGTTTAAAAACTACGGGGTGTTACAAGAGGCACCCGTTTCACGGGAACTGTTATGTTTGCGATGAGAAGGGCATTTTGCCAGGAAATGCCCTCAGGGAAATCAGGCAGCACGGGAGCTAGGAGAACAGCCGGTGACACCCCGTCTAATTAAATACCAGGTAGCTACTCCTTTATTAAATTAATACAGAATATCAAGTTGGTTCAGTCTTAGCATCACTGTCAAAAACATTTAATTAATTACTAGCCACCTAATATTTAAAAAGAGAGATGTCAAATTTTATTAATTAAGTTAACAAATGACCAAGAATTAAATCATTAACCATCAATCGCATAAACAATCTCATATGAATAACCAACGAAATGAAATCAACTGAGTCTGGACTAAACACTCCAATAATCATAATGCCAGAGTAAATAAAGTCCCAATACAAGAGTCTGAATAAATAAACCAATAATCGAAATAATGAAAGTCTGCAACTACAACCTCTAAATAAGAATGGGCGACATGCCCTAACTGATACAAATGACTCTGAAGGAACCAAGGATAAATATGAAGGCGTCTAATACCAATATCATGCAGCTTCCAAAACAGCTACAACACGCCATCAGAATGGAACTCCTATGCTTGGCGTCCCTGTGGCTGGGCACCTATAATGTTTTTTTACAAAACAAAAATAGATTTGGAGGAAAACAGGTCAGAGCCCGAGGTGAAAACAGTTTAAAAGTTTAGCAAGTGTTTAAATTATAAATAAACAACACATATTATATACATGTTAGTTGCGTACTCTCACATGAGTTTCTCACCTCTCAACTAATGTGCACGCCTAACGTATGCCCTTAACCCACCCTAGTTAAGACACTAACTAACTAGCCTATACCACTTCCTCTTTCGCATTCTACCATAGGATGTCTACTCTTAGTACCCAAACCAGTTATATTCTAAACCCATATTCGCATTCATTAAAATTACTTATCTCAAGTGTTAATTAAATTCTCATCCTTAGCGCATTAAAATATCTTAGTTATTCACATCTACTAAGCAACAAGGAACCAGTCACAAGTACATAAGTATATCACTCTCAGTACATAAATACATATATGGCACTCCTAGGCTAAGCTGCGGTGCCCGCATACTCTGCTATCATATCCATGTACATCACTTAAGTAAGGATCACGTGTTCCGAATCACTTAAGAACTGTCTAAATACAAATCACACACATTGGAGGCGAACATAGTTCACATGCCCATGGGTCACGCACATACTTACGCTCCCATGGTCAGCTGACTTATCAACTCACAAATAAGTCATTCACAGTCCTATGTCCTTAAGGTACCAATCTAAATCTCCCTGAAGGCACACAAAGATAAGATGGCCCTTTTTCGAAAACTAACCTCCCGTGATAGCAAGTATGGTAGGTATGTCATACACATAAGAAATCCATACTCTAGGCATTCACACAACCTAAGTAATCATATTTCCATATTCATATTCACACATTCCATCAAGTAAGTATCATACGTAGCAAGTTTATCCTGAACATAATACGTAATATATATATAGCTTGATAACTCTCTCGTCGAATCAATTTGAGTACTTAAACCCCTCCCAAAAGGTTACTAAGTCTCCTATTAGTTTCTAATGTTATCCCATTAACTTAAAGTCCCACCCTTACTGTTCTTATAGTTACATCATCATAAATCCCAATTATAGTTTCAATTCGAACGATTTCTAATCGTACCTCACTCGGTAGACCCTCGTAAGCAATAGCATTCAATTCCATATGGTATAAATCATTTTTTTTTCGGGCATCAACTAAGATCCTACTGACCTTAACTAAGTCCCAAAATATCAATTTAAACATCCTAAGAATCATCATAGGCCTTGGGATTTTTATTAAGCCTTAAGGGAAAACAATTGCCAAAAATCAGAAGGGGTCGATCGATCGAATAAAATAGGTCGATCGATCGATCGTCAATCGATCGACATTCTTGAGTCGATCGATCGATCAAGCAGTTATCAACCCAAATTTTCTTAAACAGTTACGGGTTTTCCTCTTTTTACACCTCTAATTCTTCATTACAATGTCTTAAACTCCCAACCAAATATAATAATTATCATACCAACATGTTTGCATTATTTCCCACGTTTTAGTATCATCAAATCAAAGTAGGACATCAAATTCTTGGATCAATTTACCAAATTTTCATATAAAAACCCTAGTTCTTCTATTTCTTCAAGAACACTATCTAATTCAATAAAATTCCATAATTCTCTACACATAGATCATGATTTCGTGGCTGCTAAAATCCCAGAAGTTAATCTACATGCAAAACCTACCCAAATTACGATTTGAACTCTTTAAATCCATTTAATTATCAATATTCAAGGTTATTCTTCAATTCTAACCTAACATGGATGACATATGCGCTAAATTATTGCAAGTTAAATCACTTGCCTGGTAATGAAGATTCTGATCCGATGAAGTAGGTGGTATGGGGATGATCCTTGCTTTCCGATCTATCCGGTGGTGGTGACGGTGGTGCAAAAGTCTCTAAGTGGTGGTTCTCCATGGAAACTTCCTTCTCTTGCACTCTAATGTCCGTTTATGATTTTTGGTTGAGAAACCCTAAGGGACTCAAGTGTTGGCTGATATTAACTGTTTAAAATTCGTGGGTCACTATTAACCCAAAAATAGGAATGACTAAAATATCCTCCCGGTTTGCCGATTATGCCTAAAAATGCCCTGGGACCCAAACTAAACCCCTGACTAGTGTTTTATGACTATTTAGAACCTTCCGGACACGTTGGTGCACTCAAAATGCTCATACGGATGACATAAAAATAAAATACTTTTAAATCCATTAAATTGGGTCCTGACACGACTGACACGCGCGTCCCAACTTAATTACCGAAATTGCCGTATTTTTAACTCACGACAATTTTAATAAATTCAATAATCACATATTACCATAATCACTCAGTAATATTCAACAACATTATAATAATCAAATACTAACTCTCGTCTCGCTATCATTTAAATTCGGATTAATTTTTCCAATTAATTATCCCAAATTAATTTAATAAATCTCATAATTAAAAGCCATAAAAATACGGGGTATTACATGAGGACACCAGGCACACCAATGCAGGTTCATCCAGTGGCGTTAGTGTCAGCCTTACTAGCGCTACCAGCTCCACTTCAGGGACAGCAGCTGCAACACAGACGTGTGTGTCACGTTGCACCGGGAGAGAGACTAGAGCCAGCATAGAAAGTTGATGGTATGATCCCTATTTTTTTATCTTGTAAAACATGCTTAGTTTAGTACTAGTGCGTAGTAATCCATTGTTAATACTATCTCGTTAGTTACTTTGAGGTGGTAGACTCCATTTTATCAAAGCACCTTATGTTGTTTCACCCGCGAGTTGAGGGGCAGGCATCTATAGTGCTTTGTGTGTAGAGGTATAAGGATTGACCTTAAGAAGACTTAATATTACGGCAAACCTTTTTTCACAAGTAACGTCAGAGTACGATAGTATCCTAGGGGTGGAATGGAAATAAAATCATAGTGCTTGTGTTGATTTTATAGTAATATTTAAAGTTAATATTCGAGTATGGTGTGGATGGTTGAACAATGGTGTTCACCACAACTGTGGGAACTAATTACGGGAATTTCTTAGTACGTCGAGTTCAAGCATGGTAAAAAAGGTGGTGATAGAAACCGAAGATTCGCACGATGATTTCATAAGATTTAGCGTGCTTAAGAGGGAGTGAGGAATTGAGGCAATGGTGACCGTTTTAAGGAGAGAATTAAGGCAAAGTTAAGAACGTCAAAATTATATAATGCTCAGATGGGGAGAGGATTATTGTGTTGACTAAACTTGTTCGTGAATTCGATGAGATTAATGTATGTAAGGACAATTTTCTGATATTGTTCATAGTATAGGCCTTTTTATATTTTAGGTTAGTTTGGTGTACCCTGTTACAAACCGTCATGCACCGTCACGGTGAACCGAACTCAAGCACCTCCAAGTTTGAAGACTTCCCTACATCCTACAAGGTATAAAGCTTTTAGGTGTTTGAATTTATTTGTAAGATTTAATTTTTATTTAAACTGAAATATGATTTTTTTTTTAAATCGAGGCATTTTATTTTAAAATTATTTTTCAAAATTTGTCTTCCTCGTTCAAACGAGAAGGCATTCTCGTTCAAACAAAATGCTTAAGTTGTTAGAAGGGTCGTTCGATCATTTTATCTAACGAACATCTAACGAGGGCGTACTGTTTGGCATCATTTGAAGGTTATTTGAAGCCTGTTCAAACGAGATGTCAAATTAATTCGAATGATATCTTATTTCGTTCAAATGATATGTTGTTCTCGTTCGAACGAGCTTCAAATTCATTCGAACGAATTATCGCCTTGAAATTTATGAACGCCTTATAAATACCCATTTCGTGTTCAAATTTTCTAATACTTTTGAAAGAACCCTTTCTGAATATATGTTTCAAAAGTTTTTATAGTTTTGTGTCATTAAACACTTTTGATTCACAACACACATCCCCAAATAGTTTTTGTGAATCGGTTTAAACCCTATAAATATTTATATCCTTACATACATCTTGTGGAGAGTTACTCTATGGCTAACTTACGAACCCGAACGGATCATGGCTGATTAAGAAGGCCGAGGCTGATCGGTGGATACTGAGAGCGAATCTATCGCTTGTGGACTTTTTGGAGACAAGTGGTATTCTTTAGAGACTTGTGAAGAATGGTGCGTTATAGTTATGGTTGGTATCAAGTAGTTTGTAAGTCGAATGTCTTGTAATATATCTGAAGTGCTGAATAAAGGTTTTGCCCGTAAGGGATTTTTCCTAAATCTTTGTGTTCTTGAATGCATAACATATTCATATTGTTTTAAACAAATATTTTCCTTCATGACTAATCTAATCAAAGATTAAAATTTGTTTAAAATTGGTTTTGTATGCTTGAGAATTAAATTGATAAAAATACAAAAATAGATTTTTGTTTTTGACCATCGTTGCAGAGCACGTTTATTTCTGCATTCTCATATTGGTGTTAGAGCATTCATTTATTCTTACCCTTACAAGTGGTATCAGAGTGAGTAGCACCAAGTTATCGTGTTAGATCCTTGTTTAGGGATTTTAGGGTGGTTGATTATTCATCTCTCTTGTGTTGATTTATATGTGTTTCTCTCGATGGATATCCATAGTTTTGACGACTTAAATTGTTTGGATTTGAAGTTTCCTAAAAGAATTGATATTCTTGACAAATAATTGTTTTGTTTTAAAGTTGTTATGGATTTTTCGCAAACTCTTCAAACTTAATGTGATTTTTTGCTGAGAAGCGTGTGGCATGGTCATGATTTCAAATTTTTTGAATTGTCCAAGAAAGAGAGTGATGATAGAGTTCGACTTTTAGAGAAAGAATTAGAGGACTTCAAAATTTCTAGGGTTTGTAATTATGCCATTAAGGATAATGATAATTTAATTAATGATTATAAGGTATGTGAAAAGACTCTTAGGGACTAGTTTTCTTACATTGAAAGATAGCGAGATAACCTTCTAGGAATGATTGAAATTTTAAAGAAGAAGTCCCCCAAATTGAAAGAGTCTGATTCCTTGCTTGAGTCTAAAATTTTGAAGTTAAAAGATGATTTAAAAGACTCTAGTAATGTTAGTAGTAATGGTACTAGCTCCCAAGTTTATAATCCTTCTAGTGTTAAAGACAAGACCATTGTTTGTTTTAGAGGGACAACTGCATCCAAGGATGTTAGAAAAGGTCAACCCATAGGTAACATTCCTCGAGTTTACACATGTTCACATTGTGGTAGAAACTGTCACCTTAGGAAGTTTTGTTATGATCTTGGAAGAGGTCCTAGGAAGTTTAAGAAAGTTTAAGTCCAGTTTCCCCTTGGTTCCCAAATCCCTACGCTTTAAGTATACATTTATTTGGGTTAGGAAATCTTTGTTAGAGGCGCTAGATGTTAGACTTGTTGATTCTCACATGCTTGCACATGATGCTTCTCACACTATATCTTATAGATAATTGCTTGCATGATTTTGTTTGTCATACTCTAGTTGTGCTTGATGATATATGTTTGCTACATGTGTATCTTTTGTATTTCTAGTTTTCTTTTATTGAGTCTTATTGGAAAAAAAATATTTTGATAAAAAAATTGAAAAATACAAAAATATATATATATTTTTTTGTTTATTTTAGTTTTACACATTTGGTATGGCATATTGGTGTGTTTTAATCCAATTCACTCTGCAACTTCCATGTGGCTAGGACATTTGGTTATGAACTTAGATACTTAGATTGATCTTAACATGTTTATGGAGTTGGATCGAACTTGATTTGCTTTATGGGTTCGACTTTGTATATGCCTCCACACACATGCACGAGCTTGTTGGATTTTAGCTGCACTATGCATATTTGAGCTTGGTGAGATGTTCTCCCATCATTTTGTCATCTACATATTTACGTGACGATGAGGGATTTGTTCATGTAAGAATCATTGACTGTGAGAGTTTATTTAGTATTGAGGAAATATGAATGAGCAAGGGAAAGGGCTACAAAAGACAAGTTGACTTTGCGTGAAAGTCACCGTTAAAAAGAGCCCAAGAAAAAAAAAGGGGCCAACATAGTTTAGTTTAATGTTTGATCATTCAAAAGAAATAACTTCAAAAAAAGAAAAGAGTAGAAAAACTATAAGTGTTATCTTTTTAGGGTGTTTAGTTGAAGATCAACGGGTTTTCACAATGAATCCTAGTTATGTTTATTTTGTCATGACGCTATTGATTTGTAGAGTCATCTATATTATGGGCTTGTGTGCAATGTGCTTGTTTTGTTCATTGAAGTTCACTTTATTTGTCACTTGAAGATAAAGTTTAGTTTGATAAAGTTTTGTGGTCAACTAGAACTTCTTGAACATATTTGAGTGTTTGAATTCATTTGGATCTAGATCACGCTCATTCATTCCATCCCACATATTTAGACACATCAATACTATGCTAGTGTGTAAAGCTTATGTGTTTTTGTGTCATGTTTTGTGGTCATTTATACCTATATATACGTGTGTCGAATTTTCTTTGGTATATTTTTCATATATTATATATTGTATCGTGTTGTATTTATAAGATTTAGACTTTTTTGAAAAATGAAAATTTTCAAAAATAGTTGGTTTTGATGACCTTTGAGATTATCATTACATGCACTTGATTTATATCTTTTGTGATGATATCTTCTTCATATTCTTAATTTTCTTCTTTAAAGTTTATGTTTATACTCCTTTGTCTATTTTCGATATAACAAAGGGGGAGAGCAAATTAAAAAGGGAGATTTGATGAGTTTGATTTATGGGTAAAAAATTTAATTAAAGTTTTTATGTTTTATTTCAAACTCGATGCGTCACGAGGTATATCTCTTTGTCTCATGTGTGTAGGTACTTAAAGCGTAAATCAAGACACACCGGATGAAGACAAAGCTGCCCAAGGGAGGAACAAGTGGAGATTTGAAGACAGTGTCTTATTTCATTCTATTTCTAGGGTTTGGGAGGGTAGTAGGATTTTTGTCATAAGGGATTTTTTTATTTTAATTTGAGGTTTGGTTATGTTGGTTTGTTTTTTATTATAATAGCTAAAGGGGGATATTTGTAAGAACAATTTTTCTGATATTGTTCATAGTACAAGCCTTTTTATATTTTAGGATAGTTTGGTGTATTCCGTTACAAACCGCCTCAGCGAACTGAACTTAAGCATCTCCAAGTTTGAAGACTTTCTTACATCCCACAAGGTATAACGCTTTCAGGTGTTTGAATTTATTCATAAGATTTATTTTGGGATGTTTGATTTTTATTTAAACTAAAACAACATTTTTTATTTTTAAAAGCGAGGCATTTTATTTTAAAATTATTTTTCAAAATTCGCATGCCTCGTTCAAACAAGAAGGCATTCTCGTTCGAACGAGAGGCTTAAGTCGTTTTGTTCGATCATTTTATCTAACGAACATCTAAGGAGGGTGTACTATTTGACATCATTTGAAGGTCATTTAAAGCCTGTTTAAATGATATGGCAAAGTCGTTCGAACGAGATCCTGTTTTGTTCAATCGATCTTCTATTCTCATTCGAATGAGCTTCAAATTCATTGGAACAAACCGCCACCTCAAAATTTGTGAACGCCTTATAAATACATGTTTCGTGTTCAGACTTTTGAAAGAACGCTTTTTGAATATTTGTTTAAAAAAATTTCATAGTTTTGTGTTATTAAACACTTTTTATTCACAACACACATCCCCAAATAGTTTTTGTGAATACGTTTAAAACTTAGAAAGATTTATATCCTTGCATACACCTTATGGAGAGGTACTCCATGGCTGATTTGTGAACCCGGAGGGATCACGATTGAAGAAGAAGGTTGAGGATGATCGGTGGATACCAAGAGCGAATCTATCGCTTGTAGACTGCTTGGAGACAAGTAGTACTCTTTAGATATTTGTGAAGACTAGTGCTTTATACTTGTGGTTGGTATCAAATAGTTTGTAAGTCGACTGTCTTGTAATATTTCTGAAGTGCTGAATAAAGGTTTTATCCGTAAGGGATTTTTCCTCAATCTTTGTGTTCTTGAATGCGTAGCATATTCATATTGTTTTGAACAAATATTTGCCTTATTGACTAATTTAATCAAAGATTAAAATTTGTTTAAAATTGGTTTTGTATGCTTGGGAATTAAATTGACAAAAATACAAAAATAGATTTTTATTTGTGACCATCCTTGCTGAGCACATTTATTTTCGCATTCTCATATTGGTATCAAAGCATTCAGCTGTTCTTACCTTTACAATGTACGAGTGATTAGATCGAGGAGTAAGGTCACCATGTGATTTCGGAATTTGAAGGGCGACGACTCAATTAGGAAATTAGTATAGGAATGATGTGACTTGTGCGTCATAGCTGGGGGTTTGGCAATGCACCGATGATGAGTGAAGTTTATGGACAAGTAGGTGTCCTATGGTGAAATTCTAAAGGAAGTATATTAGAAATCATAAACTTTATATAGTGGGGGATCGTACGGGCATCGAGACTTTAGTTACGGGTCCCGCATGAACCCGAAAGTATTGCCTTATCAAGAGTGGGCACAACTCTGTAAAATCTCAGGATGTGTTACTAAAGTATTTCTTGAAATTAGTGATAACATGAATGTTAGATTCGGAATACAAACGTAGACTATATGATAATAATGTTATGTTTGAGGGATAAATAAATGCGATAGTTATCCAGTGAAGAAATTTTCGTATTTATGTTAAGAGTATGCAAAATGGCAAGCATTCGTATTTTAGAAGTATTTAGGTCCTTTGGGAAGGTTAGGACTAGTGGTAGTCTCGATTACATGATGATGTTTACGATCATAAATAATGTTATTATAATGACGATGTCATTGGATATAGGTAGTAGTGGCTTTTAGTGGAATGATTAGGCCTGTAGAGCCATATAAATGATTAAGCACGACTTAAGTCCTGGACTGACAGATCTCAATGACCAACGAAGCTATGTAGTAGTGTATCATGAGGGTTACTTGTTTGGATTTTTCTTACGAGACGTCCCATGCAAAAAGTTAGAAAATGTCAAAAGTTGAGAGATGTTGGATCCTAGGATATTTTGTTTCTATTCTTGGTAATCAAACTGATAAATCTATCGGGATTTAGTGTATCCCTTATAAATGATGAAACTATTGTTGAAAATGGTCGCAAATTGGAATTTATGTGATTAGAGTAAATGTTATTTTTATTTTTATTTAAGTATTGGACTGACGGATCTCAATAACTGACTAAGACATGCAATAGTGTATCTTGAGTTTGAATTTCGCTTACGAGAAGTCTCACGCACAAAATTAGCAATTTACGGGAGTTGAGGGAAGTTGGATACTAAGATGGTTACTTTTTACACTTACATATGTGGAGGTATACCTTGCTTTATAGATATACTTGGTGTTAATGGTACATATTGGATGTATATGTGTCATTTATATTTGTTAAATATACGCGTGAATGTGTGCATGTAATGTGGAATATATGGGCTCCCCAGTGATGTTATGATAGGCATAGATGAGTCTTTTCTCTTATCTCATGGGATATGAGTATGGACTAATTGGGTATAAACTTAAGATAATGATACGGATTAAAACGCGACTTCATGCCTTATTGAATTTCGAGGACGGAATTCCGTTATTAGGAGGGAAGAATGTAATACCCCGTATTATTAGAATAAAATATTATGACGAAAATTAAATTAAAATTTTGGATTAAATTTGAGAATGAATTAAATCGGAGGGATTTAAATTTAAATGAGTAAAATTTAAATTGAGAGTAAATACTTATTCATAAGTTCATAATGATACGACTCAACTGGGAATGATGGGATCGCTCGTGAGAAATAAATCATATAGTAATTAAATTATGGTTGGGCGTCAATTAACCATAATACAGATGGGTATGTTAAATAAAAATAATCGGGACGCATTTTGGGGAGTTTTACAGACTCGTTGGGACGTTTTAGACCTTTAAAATGGTCCTGGGGTATCCTATACTATTTGGGTAACTTTTGGGTCATTTAGGTAGTGGGTTTGGCCCATTTGGGGTCCAAAGTTGAGGCCTAAGGCCTAACTAGGGATTAGAGCCTTAGTTATATTAATTAGTAGTTTAATAAATCCTTGTCATTTGTATCCAAGAACCCTAGGTCACACATCTGAGAAGAGAGAAGCAATAAAACTAGCAAAAGATGGGGAGAGGAAGATTCAAGGAGAAATCCAGGAAACCAATTAAGAAATCGTTCAAAACTTAAGGCAATAATTTTCTTTCTTATTTTATTTGGTTAAAACTGCTTCTCAATTCATCGTGTGTTGAAATCCCATGTAGAAATTCTGAATTTAGGAAACTTTGATGATTATATTAAATTGTACTCTTGAAGGAATTGATTTTTATGTTAAAGTAGGAAATCCAGAATTTAAGATGGTAGAATTTTAAGGGTTTATGTTGATATAACTCGTGATTTGGACCCTTGGTATAATGATTTTGATGATTCATATGTAGAGGAGTTTATCCCTCTTTAAGTCTGAGATTTTGATTTAATTTGGACACTTATATGTGGTAGATATTAGAAGATTGATGAACAAAATTGAATATGCATGAACACCTCCATGATCCGACTTTCTGTGATTTAGGATTTAATCTGGCTTGGAACACATGTAATAAACAGTCATAAGATGATAAACAAAGTCATAAGGACTAATATTAATGATTATCAGAAAGTTCAAGCCTTTGGAATTTGATTTGAATGGAATAATGATGTAAACCCCATAGTGAGATAAAATATTGAGTTCGCAAACAGATAGCAGGGGCGAACCGGTTATCCCCTATGCCAAATCGATTATGCGCCTGGGGGGTCAGGGCATGGGGTCCACGATTGTGTTCGAGGTATTTTTAGATGTCCATGCGAGTTGGTGGGACCGTGTACAGATAACCATGGAATTTATTAAAAATAGAAACATAACGTTACTAATAAGAGGAAAGATAAATTGATTAGATGGTTAATTGTGTGTTATAAAATAAAGGAAGTTAATAATTTACGTGATGGGTTATTGTTAACTAAGGATAATTACAACCCATTCTCCTTGTTGAAGCCTTGTCTCTCATTTCTGGGTTAAAGATGTGTATAAATATTGGTTATTCCAAAATTGAGATTGATTCTGACTCTCTGTCCCTAGTTGAAATTATTCTCTACAAGAAAGAGGCTCCATGGTTTATTAAGGCTACAATCGCATCTATTCTCTCAGTTCTTTCTTCCATAGAATTCAAAATCAGACATATTTAGAGACAATCCAATGGTGTGGAAGACAACTTGGTAAAGTTAGCTCTCTCATTGTCATCTCCTATAATTTTCAATGAATTTCAAGCTTTTCCATGGACAGCTCAAGGATTCATTCATCTGGAGAAGGCAGAAATTCCATCTATTAGAACTGTATTATAGCTTATAGGAAGTTTATCTCTTATTTGTCTATGTTAATTCTCTTTAATTCTTGTAATAACTCCTAGGAAAGGTTTTGTATTTCCTTTGTTTTATCAATAAAGTGGGGGAATTCCCTCTTCTCTAAAAAAAAAAAAATTTATGTAAGATTTAGGGTTTTTAATGCAAAATCTATTTTTACCCCCCCAAAAAAAATTACAGATAATCTTTACGGGGCAGCTATAGGGTAATTATTAGGATGATTACCTTTACATATGGTATTATGTAACTATATTTTGTATGGACATACCAATGTTCATGGACTGTCCTGTCGATCGGGGTACGCGCGTTCGGGACCGAGCACACGTCGGCACAGGTGAGCTAGGCATAGTGTAGGTCCTATTTTAGGTACTATATAGCAACGCCACTTATGAGAGATAAGTGTTAATGCTGGGATCCATGTGTCACCGCTAGGTATGGGCCGTGCAATGGTATACTGCATAGGTACCGCCCCAATTGTATGTGTATTGTGTTTTTCGTGTTGGATAGGAGACTCCTCTGGACTTACCGATGGAGCACGTACGAGACACTATTGGTAGATGCCTTAGTGTAGTATATATGAGGACATATATATAATTAATGAAAGCGAATTGAAGAATTTCTTAAGTCTAAAGATGTAGACTATGAAACATAGGCCCAATTCTATGTAGTATGTCTGATGTTGATGTCGTCATTTTATTGGTAGTATGACTGTGATAATTTCGGAAATAGTAACTTGAATGTAAACCATTTTAATTCATCGTGCTTATCATGTTAAATGCATTTTTAAATTGTCATTAACATTCATCCATCATCTGTATTGGGATTTGGGTGGTTATACGTGTGGCGCTGCTTTTAGATGAGGGGTGAGACATGTTACGTATGTGAGCGACGATGGAAAATCTACACTTTGAATTAACTGTACTTTTTTACAATAAATTTAGTAAGTTAATTCTTGCACACTTTAGGGCGCTGACCCAAAATTATAAATCCCCCCCCCTCCTCCAGGTGCTCCTAGACAGGCTAGCAGGACTATGGACAGTTCAACATTGCATTCTCACATTGCGCATAAGGCTTCCGCTCATTGATTCTATATTAGGTTGCTACTATATTTTAGTTCTTTCCTTTTTACATTTGGATTATTGTATGGGCATAAGCCCGAAGTCTATTTTATTTCTTACTAGTTTGAGACACTTATGAACATGTTGGGATTTATTCATATTATGTGATTGTTGGATTCTATTATTGCCTTGGATATTACTTTAAATTCAGTTGAAATTTCCATGTTGGTCTATAAATAAATATTTTGCATGGTTCGATGCTGAGAATGATATAGATTGTATAACAAGTTCCATCTTCAGCGCATTGTGTCTGGCCAATATTTACGTGAAAAAATGGGGGTTGTTACATTCTCAATTTATGTTCATTTGATTTTATTAGAATTGTAATAATAGTTTAAGGGGCATTAATGTACTTTTACACTCAACAAATAACTCTCAAACGTTTGTTTGAATTGCTAGTAACAATTGCTATTACTTTTGGCACCCACTAGATAATACAAGAAATATTGATACCCAACCAAAAATAAAGGAAATCAAACATACTCTCAAATCCAAATAACCCATATTTTAAATTGTGTGAGTAATAAATCTTGTAATAGTTAAACAATGAGAGGATTTCTTTGAAATCAATTGAAATATAATATATCAATATGAGAGCATTAATTTATAAAGGGTCATTCGACGAAAAGTCTCGATATATATTTAATTAAAGTTTAGTCGAAATTTTTTTATTTTGTTCAAGAAAGTTTCTCATCATATAAAACACTCACAAATTCGTATCCTAAACTTTAAGAAAAATTGTGAAAAAATTGACAAGAGACCTTTTGAAAAATAAAAAATAAGGTGGACCGAATGTAAAATATACTTAGGTCTTAAGAACTAAACATTAATTGTCCATTTTACAAAAGTACGTATCTATTGAGCCAAAATAGATAATGGACCCTTAATAAAAAATCATAAACAAATAGGAGTGTAAATAAGTCAAGCCAAGTCGGGGTGAGATTTCTCAAAATAAGCCTAAGAATATGTTCAAGCTTGGTTTTTTTATCTTACGAGATGAGTTAGAACGATCTTTTTAAAAAATGAACAAGAGCCGAGCTCGAGTAGCTTGGTTATTTTATACTACTTTAATATGATTCTTGGTGATCGAGCCCAATTCGAGCCGTAGTCAATAAGATAACGAGCTTAAAAATAAGTTCAAGCTTGATTCGTTTAGTTTACGCGGACCTTTTTTCCCAAACGAGCATGAGCGGAACTCGAGTAACTTGGTTAGTTTTAAGCAAATGGCCTTAATTAAAGGTATAACTAATGGCACTCCACTAATTCTTTAAACACTCCAAATGTTTTTTAAAAGACAAAATTATCCTTTACCCTAACATCAAACAAATTTCAAACATTCTCAACAATTTTTTTAATTAAATAATTACAAAAATTGTTTTATTATAAAGTTAAAAAAATCGACATTTTTTATTAAATAAAATTGGACATTTTTAAAAAAAAAAAATTAAAATAGTTTTTTTAAACATTATTTTTTTAAAATGGACATATTTAAAAAAAACAGTTGGATATAACTTATTTAAAAAAAACATTTTCGTTATTTAAAAAAATGAGAGTTATATTTATTAATGAGTGTTGTATGTTCAACAATTAACCAGGGTTACAATTCTTTCTCAAATTATATTTTTAAAAATTATTTTTTTAATAACATTTTGTGGTAAGATTTTTTTTGGTTAAAAAATAATTTTTATATATCTTAGATAAATGATTGGTTACTGCCGCTGATGCGGATTTACATCATTTAATGGATGTGTGTTCGCGCTAACGACACTAACGAATTGGTACAAAATAAATTACGTCTCAAACAAAAATGGTTCCACAAGTTTATAAACAAAAAAGGCTTCACCAGTTTATAACCAAAAAGAATAAGAGTTAATAGATTAAAATAACATTTTTTTAAAGATAAGTGTAATTTTAGAAAAATGAAGTACCCTTTAAAAAATAAGTTTTTTTTATTTATTTTTTGTTACAACACGGGAATAAGAAACAAGAAGAAGAAGAAGAAGGGAACTAAAACAAGCTTTGAAGTCTTGCCCCTCCTTCTTCCACTTCCAGCGCGTACCTCTTACCCTTCCCTCTTCCGTCTCTTCGTATTCTGAGGTTTCTTTATAATGAGCTCCATAGGCATCTACTACACTCTGTCACCATTCTTCCTCCTTCGTCTCTATTCCTCCTCCATCGCCATTGTCAGGTACCATTTCGTTTTCTTTCTGTAGATAACAGTCAGGTAAATAACGGAGGGATGGGTACTGGGACAAATTGTTATTGTGTGTATAGTATATAGGCTATGTTACGGCTTTCAAAATTGTGGGGTTTTATCTGTGTTTTGGAAGAGTATGTCATATGTTACCCAATAATACTAGGCCAACACATATTTTTGTTAACTCAGACACTCATCAGGTAATGAGTTAACAAAAAAAAACAGATTACTTGATTGGATTTTGGGTTATTTGCATTGTGGCCCACCTTAATTCTTGATGTTGACTTTGGCCAAATATTTGACCACCAAAATGACCTCTAGCGATAGAAAAGGTGTTGAAAAAATATTTGGTAAAACTTTTTGCGACACATTATTTTGCGTCATTAAAAGTCATTTTGGGGGACCAAACCCCAATAAATGAAATCTTATGTGTTGAACTTAATTACAAAAAATTAATGGGGTACAAACCCCAAATATCATTTTTTTATTTCTTTCATGGGGCTTTGTAAATTTAGGACCTATTGTAATATGTATTCTGGAAATAGGATAACAAATATTTTATTTATAATTTTAGTCCCTATTTTTTTATGAAACCACTGGCGCGGCCGATAATTTGAAAATAGGAACTAAAAATGAAAACAAAATGTTTATTGTCCTATATCCATAATCAAAATTATTTTAAGTCCTAAAAGTACATAATCTATTCTTTCATTTAAATTATATTTAGAGAGTAACCATAGGTTTGTTAGAGAGTAATATGACAATAGACATTGCATTTTTAATTACACTGTTTTATGAATGAATAAGTTCCTAAATAACAGATTTCTTGATTGATTTTTGGGTTATTTGGTGTTTGAAACCTTCAAATTTTTAATATTGACTTTGGCCCCAAAATATTTTACCCCCAAAATGACTTTAAGTGACGTAAAAAGTGTTGAAAAAGATTTGGTGAAACTTTTTGCGTCGTCTCTAAAAGTCGTTTGGGAATTGGCTACATGAATCTTATTTTTACATTCCATTTTCGTACTGCATGCAAGTTGAAATCAATTAAAAAAATGGGGACCAAAACCCAAACAACCCTTATTATTATTTATTTCAGTCGACTTCTATATGCACTTGATTTTCATATTATTACTATATATATAAACTGTCAATTGAGTTCATTTTGAAATGATGAAGTGAGACACTTAATATAATTGCTTAGTTATTTCTTTTTGTAACTTTTGTAGAAGATTATGGTTCAATTCTCTTGAGGCTTGAATGGAGGAGGGTCTGTGGAGAGAACGGTGAAGAAGGCCTTGACCCGCTCATCATACCACAATATATATATATACACACAAAAGGAGAGAGAAAGAGAGGAGTCCAAATAGCATGGCAGGGAACAAGAGTATCAGTTTGGAGGAAATCAGAAATGAGAACGTGGATCTTGAGCGTATACCAGTTCATGAAGTGTTTGAACAACTGAAATGTACGAAAGAGGGATTGACTAGCGATGAAGGCCAGAACAGACTCCAAAGTTTTGGCCCAAACAAGCTCGAGGAGAAAAAGGAAAGTAAAGTTCTTAAATTCTTGGGGTTTATGTGGAATCCTTTATCATGGGTCATGGAGATTGCTGCCATCATGGCAATTGCTTTGGAAAATGGAGGGGGTAAGCCTCCAGATTGGCAAGATTTCACTGGAATCCTGGTATTGCTCATCATCAATTCCACCATAAGTTTCATAGAAGAAAACAGTGCAGGAAATGCTGCAGCAGCACTAATGGCAGGTCTTGCTCCCAAAACGAAGGTATTGAGAGATGGAAGATGGGCTGAGCGGGAAGCAGAAATCCTCGTTCCGGGAGATGTTATAAGTATCAAGTTGGGAGACATTGTTCCTGCCGATGCTCGTCTTCTTGAGGGAGACCCCCTTAAAATTGACCAGTCTGCCCTTACTGGTGAATCCTTGCCTGTAACAAAGAACCCCGGGGATGAAGTATTTTCCGGGTCCACTTGCAAACAAGGTGAGATTGAAGCTGTTGTGATTGCCACTGGAGTTCACACCTTCTTTGGAAAGGCTGCTCACCTAGTTGACAGCACTAATCAAGTAGGCCACTTCCAAAAGGTCCTGACAGCCATTGGTAACTTCTGTATATGCTCCATTGCTCTGGGGATCATAGTAGAAATAGTGGTGATGTACCCAATTCAGCACCGCAAGTACAGAGATGGAATTGACAATCTGTTGGTTCTTCTTATCGGAGGCATTCCAATTGCCATGCCAACTGTGTTGTCAGTGACAATGGCTATTGGGTCCCACAAATTATCACAGCAGGGGGCTATCACCAAG
Source organism: Sambucus nigra (assembly GCA_949130495.1). NCBI lineage: Eukaryota > Viridiplantae > Streptophyta > Magnoliopsida > Dipsacales > Adoxaceae > Sambucus > Sambucus nigra. The sequence continues at coordinate 650,268,765 of OX422214.1, read as the reverse complement.
AGGATGACAGCTATTGAAGAGATGGCTGGGATGGATGTCCTTTGTAGTGACAAGACTGGGACTCTCACCCTCAACAAGCTTAAAGTAGACAAAACTCTAATTGAGGTCTTTGCAAAGAATGTGGAAAAGGATTCTGTAATTCTCCTCGGAGCTAGGGCTTCAAGGGTAGAGAATCAGGACGCTATAGATGCTTGTATAGTTGGAATGATGGCCGATCCTAAAGAGGCCAGAGCAGGGATCACTAAAGTGCATTTTCTTCCCTTGAACCCAGTAGAAAAGCGCACAGCCATAACTTACATCGACTCCCACGGCAATTGGCACCGAGTCAGCAAAGGTGCACCTGAGCAGATCATCGACCTCTGCAACCTTAAGGAAGATATGAGGAACAAAGTTCACTCCATTATTGATAAGTTTGTTGAACGTGGTCTTCGTTCTCTCGCTGTTGCTCAACAGACAGTTCCGGAGAAAACCAAGGAGAGTGCAGGAGGGCCATGGATATTTGTAGGGCTCTTGCCTCTTTTCGACCCTCCAAGGCATGATAGTGCAGAAACCATTCGGCGTGCCCTCAACCTTGGTGTAAAGGTTAAGATGATAACAGGTGACCAGCTAGCCATCGGCAAGGAGACTGCTCGTAGGCTTGGCATGGGAACCAACATGTATCCCTCTTCCTCGCTCCTTGGCCAGCACAAGGATGAATCTATCGCTAACCTCCCAGTTGAGGAGCTCATAGAGAAAGCTGACGGATTTGCTGGTGTCTTCCCTGAGCACAAGTATGAGATTGTGAAGAAGCTACAAGAGAGAAAACACATATGCGGGATGACAGGCGACGGTGTAAATGATGCCCCGGCCTTAAAAAGGGCAGATATTGGTATCGCGGTGGCGGATGCAACGGATGCTGCCCGGGGCGCATCTGACATAGTCCTGACTGAGCCAGGGCTAAGTGTGATTGTGAGTGCTGTGTTGACTAGCCGAGCCATTTTCCAAAGGATGAAGAATTACACCATCTATGCGGTTTCCATCACAATCCGTATCGTGCTGGGATTCTTGCTCATTGCCCTTATCTGGAAGTTTGATTTCTCACCCTTCATGGTTCTGATCATTGCAATTCTCAACGACGGAACCATCATGACCATTTCCAAAGACAAGGTGAAGCCATCCCCCTTGCCCGACTCATGGAAGCTAAAGGAGATTTTTGCCACCGGCGTTGTTATCGGCACTTACCTAGCAGTCATGACTGTTATTTTTTTTTGGGCTGCTCATGAGTCCGATTTCTTCCCTGATAAGTTTGGTGTAAGATCAATCAGGGACAATGACCATGAGCTTACAGCAACTGTCTACCTCCAAGTCTGCATTGTGAGTCAGGCACTCATTTTCGTAACTCGGTCCAGGAGCTGGTCCTTTATAGAATGCCCCGGTTTTTTGCTCGTGGCTGCTTTTGTTATCGCGCAGCTGGTGGCTACTTTAATCGTCGTCTATGCAAATTGGCGATTTGCGAGGATACATGGTATAGGCTGGGGATGGGCCGGAGTTATATGGCTCTACAGTGTTATATTCTACATCCCTCTGGATATCTTTAAGTTTATCATTCGATACGCGTTAACGGGGAAGGCCTGGAATAATCTTCTCCAAAATAAGACTGCTTTCACAACCAAAAAGGATTACGGTCTGGGAGAGAGGGAGGCCCAATGGGCTTTGGCCCAACGCACTGTTCACGGACTGCAGCCTGCAGAAACCTCGGAGGTCTTAAACGAAAAGAGTAACTATGCGGAGTTGTCTGAAATCGCTGAACAGGCCAAGAGACGTGCTGAAGTGGCTAGGTTAAGGGAGCTTCATACGCTCAAGGGGCATGTTGAATCGGTGGTGAAGCTCAATGGTCTTGACATTGATACCATTTGAAAGCACTACACGGTTTGATCAGAGGACAAAGATTAATTTAAAATTTTGAAAAAGAATCTTGGAAGAGAAAAGAGAGAAATAAGAAATAAAAAGCTATTTCTAATATGTGTCTTTTCTTTCTTCTTTTTTTAGTTATTTTTATAGATCGGATGATGATGACGATGAAAGGTGTTGGGAATAATGCAAAAGACGAGATCCGTCATATATGATCAGAGATTAGTTGAAGTTTGCAAAGAATTTTAGGAATTTAGAAAAGAGAGAAATAAGAGATAGGATGCTAATTCTAGTTTGCTACAAAAAAATTAACAATATTTAGTCTGGTTGGGTAAATTGTTTAATTTTGTTTGTGCCCCTGCTAATTTTTGATATTGACTTTGGCCCCATCATTTTCATTTCTCGAAATTTGATCCCCAAAAATGAGTTTAAGCTACATAAAAAGTAAGACTTTTGGTGACATGTGACATTTTGCGTTGTGAAAAGGGTGTATTTTGGTGAGATGTACACCAAATTTCCCCTGCCAACTTACATTTACAATCGGCGACATCTAAGAGATGTCACGAAATGGTTTCGTACTTGCAGCAACATACCATTAATGTTGCGGAGCAACAAGTTTTTAATGCCATGGAATGATCGCACAATATTATAATATTTTATTTTATTTTCGCAAAGAAGATAATAATGTAATAATAATTAATTTCTCCTTCTATTTACTTTCCGCTACATAGAATCCTGTCGCCAAATGGTCCATACATCTTAGCCATTAGATCTGTTTTGATCTTTCCCCCATCGGAGATCCCTCTCTTCTCACCTTTTCGTTCTTCCGCTATCTTACCTTTTCTTTCTCCTACTCCCAATAGAAACCCCAATTGGATGTTCTTCTAGATTTGATCTGTATGGTTTCGACGGTGGAGCCTCCAACGGTTCAGGTCTCCCCTATGGTTTCGGACATAAAACCTCCAACCTGCAAGCTATCTCCGATGGTAGTTTCGGCGATGGAACATCCAACGGTTTAGGCCTAAAGTTTCGGTGTCTATGGGTTTCTTTCTCCCTCTCTCTCTCACACACACACACACATACACAATCACTATTATTTGGGGTTTTAATTATGGGCAAACTTTTATTAAGGTTCAATCTTAAATCTTAATTAATCATTTATGCATTAGACTCGTTGGATTTTCTAGTTGTGGCCATCTACCATCTTATAGTGAAATGATGCATGCTTGGTTCCCTTAGCTTTTGGTTTGAGTTCACTAGCATCGGATTTGGTCATCAATCGTCTTAGAGTGAAACGATGCTCTTGTGAGGAATTTAGGAAACTACTTCATATCTATTTAATTAAGATATGAGATTAATGCTAAAGCAAATAGTAAATGGTTGCACTTGGTTTCTGGTTTAAATCCAACAATTACTAGCCTGACATTGTACCGTTCTTATATTTAACTTATTACCGTTAAAATCATCTCGTAAAATTTGGAATTTTTTCGGGATTTTATGTTATTGAACCTGTTTATATTGAGTCTATGCATCTCTTAGGTAATGGATTCTATAAATTCGAAGTGTGGAACTAAATTGGATATTCAAATATCATAGGCCTCAATGTTGGATTGATCCCTGCTACATTTTCTTTATAATTCATATTTGATGATTTATGAATACACTTTTTACCATTTTTAGAATGAATAAAAGCTTAAAGAATACACTTTAAGCTTTAATCTCAGCTTTAATCCAATGGGTTTCGTAAAAAATATTTTTGAAATTAGATGAAAATAATAAGAATTTTTATTCTGTATCCAATAGTTGATCTTGATCATGTGGAATCACAAACTCCATTCTCTAATCATTTTGGTCAAAGATGATTGTAATTTAGTATACTCCTTTTTGGATTTACCTTTGTTTTTTAGAATTACTGTGGTTTTAAGGTGGTTTGTTGTAATAGTGTACAGTCTCTACCCTAATCTTTTGCTTCTTACATCTATTAATAAAACCCCTTGATATTATCTCTCAATCTGATCACATGACCACAAGGTCGTAAAATAATGTATTTCGAATGGGAACTTCACCGCATCATGTAAACTAAGACTATACAAGCTAAATTACTCAAGAAGATAGACTTGTGTCATGTATAAGAAATGCTTGGGCACATTTAAAAGCTCATCACTTTACTTGATTTATGTTTAACGTGGAGAATCAATCTATATCCTTAAAAAACAGAGCTACTCGAGCTTTATTTTCAATGTTGATAAAATTTGAAGCCGAGCTTGAGTGTAAGTTGAAGGTAATGTTACACCCCCCACAGTTTAAGAAATTAGAATGTTTTTTTTTACAACTCTTAAACACCGTTAAACATTATAAAGACCAAGCCAACAAAGTTGCTGCAACTCTTTTGACAGATGTAAATTAGCAGAGCGTGTAACAGAAAATGGATGGTTAGCTTTGAGTATCTATAGTATTATATATATAGTAAGGTTGATGGCACCATGTAAGCAATTTTCTTGCTGGTAAACATTTCATTATTATATTATATTCATTAAAGGTGTAAATTTTTATCATATGTAAGCCCTTCAACCATCAATTGTTGAAAGGTGTAAATTTTTATCATATCTAATTGCTTTTTGGTCCAAAATTATGATGATTTCTTTACTTTTTTTCAGGGAAAAATAATTTTACAAATATTTTTAACATGAATGATTAAGCTAGATTTTTTTATCAGGGAGAAAATATAATATTCCACATGGAAATATTATAAAATGAAGATGGACAAAGAGTCCACCCAAAAAAAAAATCTATAAGAAAATAATTTTAGAACAAAAAAAAAGAAGATAAATTACCTTAAACCTCCTAATTTTGCTGTTCCAATAGATTGCCCCCATTAAACTATTTTACCCGACTGGTTACCTCCCAAATTCATTCCCCCTAACTTTCCTTATCACCTAATTTTTTTTATGTTTCAACCATATGTCCATCCCGTCTAAAAGGATTGTCGTCAAGTAATCAGAACAACACACCTTATTTCACTCATGAATACATCTCCTCTGAACTTGGTGAGATCCAAAATTTCTCTCTCCGCACAAACACGAAGTATCATTAAAATTGAAAAAATAAATAAAAATACATCCATGGGTAAATACATATTGGGCCTGGGGGAGCAAAGGCTCCCTTGGTTTCTTTTCCCCACCACCACTAAAAAAAAAATTGTGGCGCTATATGTAAAGATAGAAAGGGAAAGGCATAAATAATGAGGCTTTGAAACTTTTAGGGTAAAAAATGTAATAATTGCATATAAAACTAATATTGAGAACTCTAATTTGTATAAAACTTGAATTAACAATTTTTTTTTTTTGCCTCGGGAGCTCCCAACATTTGCCCCCTAGCATAAATCCTGGATCCGCAGAGTACAGCAAGACTGGACAACATTTGACGATTTAAAAATAAAGATTATAGTAATGGGAAAAAAACAAGTCCACACATTAAACATCTCATACTCATATGGCGAGAATAAGAATCTTTCTATTCTAGACCAACCAAGGTTCTCTCTCAATTTGGACCAAATTTATCATTCATTGTTCCTCCAATTATCTGTCAATCTTGATTCCCTAATAAAACGATTAAAACCACTTAAGCTCCTTGTTATTCTTTCCCCGTTCAATCTTACGAGGTAAAAGAACTATGGTAAAATCCCCCACAAGGACTATTTGTCCCCCCACCCAATGCATAAAACTACTTTATTTTTCATGTGAGCAAGGGAACATAAATTATGGAGAAAATATAAGTAGTACTATTTGCAATATCCAACGTGCTTCGTGTCCTCATAAGCACTGAGGTTACCGTAAAACATAATGGCAGCTTTCCAATCGCTAATTCAACGACTAAACTTTTGCAAGAGGCGGGAGACAATCAATCATATGCTTTAATATATGAAATGCAATGGAATCGAAAGTGAATGCTATAGATTGAAAATTAGGGTAATATACATTACCACCAATTATAATTCAACCATTACCTAGTCGCAACATGGGTATTGCCAAATCCACCCTATACAATAATAATTTCAACAAATGTACTATAAACACAAGCTACTAAAGCAGCATACTAAATCTTGAAGGAGTTATTTCATTACACAATCTATAATTAAAATCTTCAGCCTAACCTGCGCATTATAAACATGGATTGAGAAAGAGATGTAAGCAAACCATACTTATCTGTTCAGAAAAGTATCACGATCTTTACAAAAGGATTTAAATTATTCCCTTATGGTAACGTAACCAATTTTGCGCACTAGTTTTATAAAATATTGAATAAGTAATGATTCACATTGACCACTTTAGGTCATTTTATTGCCACTATGATCCATCATATTTATAAATATTATTATTTATTTTTAAAAATTATAATAGTCCTACAAAAGAATTTATAGTAGTTTTTTAAGGATAATGTACACATGCAACATCAACATCATTCAAGGAAGGCATGTAACAAAATAACTAAGAGAACAGTGTAAAAAAGTACAGAAACAATGCACGTATTTGTTGAACAGTATGATGCTTACTTAAAGTGCACAACCAATTTTCATCTAGCATCTAATGCAAAAGGACAAGATCAAATTTCTCCCTTAAAAAAAAAGCACAACAGCATCATAAAAGACCTATTTACAAATAGCAAACTTGAAGATTTGTTTCGTTTTGGATAAATTGGTCACCAAGTCCCTTAGGCCTGTATGTAGGTAGTCTCAATGTTATAATTGAGAGATTGTGTGTCTTGTTCAATGTGTGTTTAATAAAGAAGCACCAACCAAAAATCTCTTCAACATCTAAATAAACCATTTTAGATAAAGTCACCCATAATTTCTCATCTATTTTTTAAAGTTTATTTGATATTTGTTCAAAACTGAGGGAAGTAAAGACAAAAATATATCGAGTTTACTGGAACCAGATCATAGCTGTTGATCACGGATTTTTCACTTGGATTGATTGACTCGGATTGGGAATTAGAAATTAGAATTAGAGATTTAAAACATACCTCTTGATTAACAATTGAGTAGTCCTCTTGTTCTGTCAAAGCCGAAAAATCAGGGATACCACAACTACTAGAATCAAACTATTTAAAACCATTACATGAAGCAATGGGCTATTTTGGCATTTTGCCGGCAGCCAAATCACTAACAGATTCTTGAGAACCACAGATGATCTAAAAAACATTAAATTCTAAGATGACTGTAAACATGTACCCTCATTTTTATTTAACGTGTTAGCAAATCGAGCATCTAAAGCCAGATCTTCTTCCATTACCATCATATAAAGATGATTACTACTGGAAGAATGCGAAAGCAGACATGTCACTGTCGTTTCCATGAACCAAGTGGGATGAGTCCCTGGCCAAAGGATCAACCTACGAAATGAGAGAACCTGTTCTTCACCTCTTATTTCTCGTGCGTCTCAAATCCATTCTCTTTTTTAATCTCTCTTTCTCTCCCAATTGTTCTCTTTCTTTGAACAAATTATCTCCAACAACACTATACAACTTGCATATACCACATAATGGACTTGGAGGATGACATAATTCATTTGCCTTAAACATCATTGAGCCTCCAATGAACTTATGTTTTCATGATACATGACTCACATTGAAAACATTATAAAGTGCACTCAAATGAATAGTATCCCCATGATGGAGCACAGCAATCTTATAAAATTTATGTTATATGTTTTTCAACTGGTTCTAGAAACTATTATTTTATACAGTGCAACTACTTTTCAGAACAACGTACTTGACTATTTTTCAGGAGACTACTTTCGAATTGCCAAAAGCAAACACATACTGGAGTAAAAGAAAAGTTCAAGCGAATGCGTATGCGTATGCGTAAGCACTCCCTCCCTCTTATACCTGTATATTACACACATATATGTATGAATATAAAATATAAAATTTGAAATTTTATTAGTTATTTTACGGTACTATATGGGAGTTCATGAATTAGTCAACCAAAGAATTAAACCAAAAGTTATCTTTGTGATTTGGGTTGGTTTGAATTATTTGTTCCAATATTATTTTTGTTTTAAAAATCATAGAACCAACCGGTTTAAATCCAGTTCCATTTCCAAAAATCTAATAACGGAGAAGTACAACAGAGCTCAAATTGAACTAACCTCAAAATATTACCGAGTATAATACCAAATATATGATCATTAAAAGGAAATCTATCCTGTTAGCCCTTTCTTACATTTTACATTTCTTGCAGTGAAAAATCTATCCTAAAATAGTATCATCAGAAAGATTTGAAACTGCGATGACAAAATAAACAAAAGCTTGCATGATGCCAGAGCTGCCATCAACGAATCACAGGGCTGATTTTTGTGTCTCATTCGAGGAAACCAGCGTTGAAAGAAAGAAATCAGGAGATTATGAAGATCCATTTTGTCCTATAACCTTATGGTTACATGCATTAACTGGTTGGACGTCATTAACCACTGGACAAGACCATTAGACCATGCGAGTTTTATGATGTAACATTTTCAACCAAAATGTCTGACCAAATAGACCCGCTGCAAATGGAGGGGAGAGATTCATAAACAAATCAGAATATCATCAACATTTTTCGAAGATCCACTTCAACGAGAACTAGAGCATATATATCCAAGATTTGTGTAAACCCTCAAACGTCTCGGGTGCCTTCAACATGGGCTAGTCGTATCAGTCTAGTCGGGGACTCCCATTTCCACGTCCAATATAGTGACAACAGAAGCATTACATAGAGATCAAACAAAAGACTGGAGTGGGCTGGGAGGATTTTGGACCATCCGGGAATAAATTGGTGAATTCTGTAGAGCCGCTTTTAATTCGGTCCAAGTAAGGATAGTAGGCCGGTGTTCGAATATACAACATAGGGATAAATTCTTGACACCAAACTTGTGTAGATACCTCAAACTATGCAGTGGCCAAATGAGCACGATGGACACCAAAAACGCATTAATAAATGAAAATTGACTCTTGTTCATCAAGGCAATCAATAAAGGCATCGAACGCAAGACATCCGTTAAAAGGCGAGACATCAACTCGAATATCCCCCTGCGTACTGCGCTCTAATAAGTGCAAAAGCTGGCCTGCATTGTTGTCGATGAGTTGCTCATTACTGGGGTAGTCAAGGTCATCGGGGACATAAATTCCATGCTCACGCATCGACAAAGGTACCGGGTAACGCGGCACGTGATGGGGTCCACGACAGGGAGAGGGCTCTGCCACTGATGTGGTGCCTCCTGGGCCATGTTAGGAAACAATGGCCTGTGGCCTACTACGTGGTACACCAACGTGGCTCGGGTGATGCACTTTGGGGAATGTTGTCTAGGAGGGCTTAAAGGGGCCCCATTTTTTATGGTTGAGGCGACTGCAAATATGGTACTCGGAGGCTTGTCGGGGTGTGTCGTAACACTCATCATCGTTTATCTAAATGAGCGGGAAGTCACCGAATACTAATCGACTGGAGTGCAGGGGTTAATTATTAAATCAAATCTTCAATAGATTGGCATCAGTTACATCGAGCGGCATCTCGAATGACATGGACTGAAGCGATCGATTGCTCATCACGGGGCAACATGGGAAGTTTAATTGGGGCTTGCCTTCTACGAAGACTATGTCAGTACCTCGGATTTACTTATGAGGACTCTGAAGGGGTGGGAGGGCGCGACGAATATTGACTTGGGTGGTAGCAAAAGGGGGTGGCATCCAGTCCAAGAAGAGCAGGTGTCGACGCTAAGTTGGAGACCTAGATCTAGTGGTGAGTCGCAGCAGCGGGGTGGGGGTGGCCGTGGAAAAAATAGGGGTGGAGATATGTCTAGGAAAGATGATGAAAGTAGAGCCCAGCTTAGGTGGGGCAGTGGGTGGCCAAAGCAATGACAACAAGGCATCATAAGTTTTCATTAGCCGAAAGGGGAGGGGTTGTATCCTATATAGGGGGAACAAAGGGGGTGGCAGTTTACTATGGCTGCCAGGGGGAGCAGCATGTCAGGTGGCTTGCGGAGGCGAGGATTTGAGTTGGCTGGAGTTTGTCTGTTTGGTGTCCAGGTGGCAGTAGGGGCCACTGCAGGAGGTGGTGGGCTGCTAGAGTTGGCAGCCAAGGTAGTTGTATCTGGTGTTGCAACCCAAGTCTTGGATTTGATTTGTCAATTACGTCTGCTACGCGAGTGGACTTCTTTGGCTTTCCTGTTCTACGATCGACTTAGGGACATATCGTTGATACCATTTGATGTGAACATGAAATTTATGCCAAACTCTCATGTATATTAAATGAATACAATAAGGGCCAAAGGCATTATTTATAAAAAGAAATTATGTTAAAGTCCTAATCGTATCACCTACCGAAGAGACAAATTGGTTTTATTTAAATAAATCTAACATTCTAAAGAGAATATAAACATAGAACACAAAAATAATAAAATAAAAGAAGGGCATAGATTTCTCTTTACTTTGGTAGCAAGTTGCCCTAGGTCCCACATGCCACATCAATTTGATCTCTGTTACTGTTGATGGTGAAGTTAAAGATTGTTTTCTTTCTACTCGTGGGTTGGGATGAGTCTGGGGTTCCTTGTCCCCAACTTTGTTCACAGTACATATGCTTTTTTGCAGAGGTAATGAGTAGATTTTTGAACCTATTAGCTTAATAAAAATCTTCAATGGATTTCAATTCCGTAGGTTGTCGTAAATTCTCTCTTTTCTCGGTAGGTGGAAAGACGATATTATTTAAAAGTAGTTTTCGATCTATGCATATCTACACTTGGCAGTTCTGGATCCTCATAAGAAAGAATTTAAAAGATTTATGTAGTTTTACTTATTTATTTACTTTCATTTTGTTGGGGTGAAGGAGATGGTGATACCAAATACCAGAGAAAGGAGATATGGGGTTTAGCCATTAGGCATATAGAAGAGACCTCATTGGTGTTATTAATTAGTATGAGGATCATATAGAAATTTAGAATGAATGATTCCCTTTGGTCAATATATATGCTAGAAAAAAACTATAGACAAAGGCATCCATGTCAAATTACATCAAAATGTGACTCAAATACATCGTTACGGATGTTATCCATTCGAGATTAGCTTAAAAGCATACTCAAACGCTTGTGAGGGAAGGGAATATTTATTTTTTATGGGATAATTGGGATGGAGATGACCCTCTAGCAGTTCATCTTTCTACTAAAGGTTAATGGAGATTAATAGATTTTGGCATGATGAAGGGGAATGGGATAGAACTAAAGTTCCCAGTGCACTACTTCTCAATTTGGTAAATCATATTTGTAACCTAAAGCTCCTTGGTTAGGCTAAGAGGGACTAGACTGTTTGGGATCTTCTTGAGTTTAATCCCATAACTCTCAATTTATATATGGAGGCGTATTTTCGGAGTGAGAATGGATTTGAGGTGGAACTTTTTTAATTAAACAAATGTGGAATGTAGAAACTATGTTTTTAAATTGGTGAAAAAGCTATTGATGTGTGGAAACGTCATAATGGCTTATGGGAATCTATATACTATATATAAATATGGTGTCTCTGAGTGTGGTATTGCCACGTGTCTCGAGTTAATGATGCAATTCAAAATGCAATCTCCGATGCAAAATATTAAATTGCTTCAAGGTTCTGCTAATTCAGTCTCTCTGAATACCTCCATAATTTGTACGCCTATTTTCTATTAACGTCCATTTCTCTCCCTGTTCGAAGACTTCATCCATTCATCTTCCCAACATTAATACATAAACTTTGAATGCAGACCTCTTTGTTTCCCTCTTCTCCTTCTCAAAACTCCTTTCCCCATAAATCACGAATATCTCTATCTATCTCGAATTCATCCACTCCCTTTTTTGACCCCTCTCTAGAAGTTATTATCGGGTAAATTATGATACAACTTTGTTATTTATATATTTTATTTGTTTCCCATTAAATACAATGAATTTCTCCCTATTTGTATGCAGTGAAAAGTATAAGATCCCTTCTTCTTTGTACGAGTTTCAACAGTTGATTCACTTACAACTGCATAATCGTATTCTAAAACCTCCTACAATGTTTCAAGGCTTTATGAGTCTGAAGAGCCTTGACATTGATAGTTTTACCATGGACAAAGATTTATTTCAGAATTTGATATTTAGTTGTCCCTTACTTGAGAAAATAGATCTCTCAATTTTTTATTGTATCACCCATCTTAACATTCATGCTCCAAATATTTTAGACATCTGCATTGTAGGTAATTTTGAGGAGGTCAATTTCGAGAATACGTTACTTCTAGCTCCTGTTGTAATTTGTTTATGCTAGTATCCTGGATATGGCCAAAATTCCCTAAGAAACACTAGCAATTTGATTAAGATTTTTACTCCACTACCAAGTGTTGAAAGATTTGAAAGGTCTTTTTATGAAGGTAATGGTGCCCTAGTCATGATTGAGGATATGGATACCTCATGCCTAAATTAATAGTCCACTGGGTTTCATAGCATTCGGATTTAATGTGTTTAAATCAGTAATGCTTTGCTTATTTCTCTTTTCTTGATAAAATTAAATTAAAACAAAGTAATCCATTATCATTATTGTCGATTTTGACATGCTTGGGAGGCTCACAAATGTATTGAGTTCTTAAAAGCGTATTTCTTGAGATTTTTGGTCAATATTGATCTTTATCTTGTCCGATTGTGATAGAATATACAAGCATAGAATCAATGCACGTGGGACTTATTTTTGGTCCACGTGGAAAGATAGAGTAAATTGTTTAAGATTTGTAATTTCAAATCATAGTTATCACTGTTTGGATTTTCATTAGAAGATCTGATTTTCTTTTAATGGATAACAAGTTTGATTTTTTGGAGTTAAGAAAATTTAAATGTTGGTCAATAATGGAGGTGATTGCCCTGATTTTTTTCCTTACTTCTGTATCATGTTGTGAAAGATTTGGAATCCAGTGTTAATACGACTGTCTATATATACAACTTGATAAGGAATCAGAATTCCTTGTTTGCAGGAATAAACAATGGAAAGTAGCAGCTGAACATGGGTGGAAAGTAGCAGCTGTAGCTATACAGAATCAGTGGAAAATATCAGCTATACACTAAGGTGGGCAGCTGTGCAGTAAGTGGAAAATATCAGCTGTACACTAAGGTGGGCAGCTGAACTGTAACAGGTGGGCAGCTGAACTGTAACATGTTGTGAGTGAGTTTTTGTGTAATTTGTGTCTATATGTTTGCTTTGCAAGTCATTGGAGTTGTGGTCGCTTGGTGTTTTGCTAATTGGACTCATGACCTGGTGTGAAAGAAATTGACAAAAAAAAGGGAAATAAATACCAACAACATGGTTAGATGAATGTTGAATAATAGTATACATCCATATAAATAGTAATGGTCTCGCATTTGTTTTATTTTTGTTTCCCAATATTGAGTTCACTAAATCCAAATGTCAACGATGTTATTTAAGAGTTTTTTTTTTTTTATGGAAATGGGTTCTCAATCTTGCGTTTGTTTTATTTTTGTTTCCCAATATTAAATTCACTAAATCCAAATGTCAACGATGCTATTGCGTATATGCTATCTCAATTTAGATTGAAGAGTTTTTTTTTAATTCAAAAGTACGTTCCCACACCATAAAATATCAAATCACTTTCTCCCCAATATTTTTTCATATTAAATAAATATAATATATTGAACTTCGCCCGCGCATCGCGTGGGTTGAAACCTAGTCCTACATAAACCTACAATAATTTTGCTAATATGCTGGCGGTTCGTATCATTTAATTCTATTCAAGGTAGAATATATATTGTGTTGCCTTCACTCATATGTTGGTGTCTGTCTGCGGAAGTATGGAAACTAATACGGATTTGAAAATCAATCCTCAAGAGCGAAAAGCTTTATTTCCTGCATTGATTATATGAAAAATTCAACCTTGAAGGTTCACTGAATTGTTAATTCAAAATTTGACATCAAGGGCATGTCTATTTGCAGATGATTATGAGGTCATTTCAAAGGAGCTCAGAGGATCGACTTTTCTTGACAAGCTCAAACTCTGCTCAATTAGAGTGTCCTGATTTTACGTTTGCTGGAGCAAATGTTTATATTTGTGTTTTCATCTTTTTTTATAAGTTTTCTATTTGATTAATTTTTTATATGGGCCTAAGGATATGACCGTGTTTTAGTTTTGAGCACGACTACAGTGACCCACTTTTGGGACATAAATTCCAAACTTAATGATGTGGCTTTGCCACATCATTAATACACCATCAACATATTTTTTAATTCCATAATACCCATTTTCTTATTAGGTGTATTCTAACTGCAAAAAAAATACTTATTTATTTATTTTGTCACTTTATAAATTCATCTTTTTCTTCCAAAATATAATTTTAAAGTTAAAAAAAAAATAGTTCAGTTAAAAAACATAAATACACGCCATATATAAAATACATCATTATGTTAATTTTTTGAATCATATACCAAATAGTTCCTCACATTTTTTTTAATACAAGTTTAGTTCAAGCCTTTTTATTTTGTTTCAAAAAGTTACTCATCACATAGTGCCGCTGACGCGGACTTTTAAAAATAAGAGAATATTGGTTAAATGAGTGTTTGAGGGACTTTTGGAACAAAATAAAAATGCTAGGACTAAATGTGTATTAAAAATGTTTGAGGGACTTTTTGGTAATTGATCATTTATTTACTTAACACAATCCAATTAAAAAATTACATAATGCGTTTATAATATTTTATTTTTTAACTTACACGATCACGAACCAAATGAAACGCGACGTGGCATGGAGTCGTATTTTTTCATGCGGCTGCCGCGGACCATTTTTTCTAAACAGTAGAAAGATTATTTTTAAAATAGTAAAAAATGATTCGCACTAGCGGTATGAAAAAAAATCGACTCCATGTTACGTCGCGTTTTATTTGGGTCGTGATCGTGTTAATTAAAAAAAATGATTGATGTAATTTTTTAATTGATTTGCGTTAAGTAAAAAAATTAACACAATGATGTATTTTAACACATATAATTATTGGACATTTTTTTTTTAACTTGAAAGTTATATTTTTAAAAAATAAATAAATTTATACACATAAAACAAATAAATAAAAGATATTTTGAAATAAATGAGTATTGTGTAATTAAAGAAAGAGTAAATTAAGTCTTAATGATGTGGAGGATGATGTGACACCTCCACATCATTAAGTCATGCTTTTATGTCTCAATCCCATATCCTCTATCATTTTTCATTTTTTTAACAAAATTAATTTATACAAAGTTATCTTCTAAACAACGCATTCTTTAAGTTTTTGCCGTAATAGGGCAGCTTTTGCCGTCAGTCAATTCATGTTCTTAAAAACGAGTGGAAAAAAAACAAAAAAAACTTTAGTTACTTCCTGTCGAATGAACCTTATCGGTGATAAAATCCACAACGTATCGTTGTTGTGTAGAATGAACTTATCATATAGGTTACCAAACTTATCAGTTCCTATTTTACACAAATCCGTAGGACTTCCCAATACCCATTTTAAGACCCACTCGCATAACCTCCGACGTACACAAGACGCGTATAAATAATCTGACACCTCCATTTATTTTAATCCACGCTCTACCTAGCGCGTAAAGATATATGAGCTTTCTTTCTCATCAATTGCAAACAAAAAATGTTGAAAGAGAAAGGAAACGACACCAAACACTATAAAAGCCGCCCCCACCCCTTCCTCGTTCTTCACATTCTCTCTCTCTAATACAACCTCTAGGTATATAAACGTATATGTGTATGATTTTGTTTGATCGGTTCTGAAGACCCTAATTTTGTTGGACAGGTTTTGTCTCGGGTGGATGGAGGCGTTGGATAGAGACCTTGTTTTTCTCCTACTTCAGTTCTTGGACGAGGAAAAATTTTAGGACACTCTTCACAGGTAAGGGTTTGGTTTTGTCATTAATTTTGTTATTAGAATTTTGTTTGTTGATTTTGGGTTTGTTTTTGTGAATCAAGTTTAGAGAAGGAGTCTGGGTTTTTCTTTAACATGAAGTATTTTGAGGATTCTGTCACAAATGCGGAGTGGGATGAGGTGGAGAAATATTTGGCTGGGTTTACAAAGGTGGATGATAACCCATACTCTACCAAAATTTTCTTTGAGATCCGAAAGCAGAAGTATCTCGAAGCTTTGGATAAGTGAGTAGTGGTTTGATTTTTTATCAATTTTAATTCTTGTTTGTCTACCGACATTGTGTGCGTGCGCGTGCGCACGTGTGCGTGTTTTGTTTGTCGGATGAAGGCGTGATTTCGGGAAGGCTTTGGAGGTTCTTACCAAGGACTTGAAAGTATTCTCAACCATTCATGGAGATCTTTATAACGAAATTGCACTATTGATGACATTGGGGAATTTTAGGTATGGTGATTTATTTTTGGGCTAATGTCAAAACAATCCATGATGTTTTACCAAGAAAGTCTATCTCCAAAGATATGTACCAAACCAGTCAAAATCCTCCACATTCTGCTTCTAAGTGACTTTAGTGACTTTCTTTTTAGGTGAATTGGTGATGATGATTGCGGAGATTATCATGACGATATGTTGTTTGTGTTAGTTTACATTGTATGTTTAAATAAGACAATATTAGTTTATGTTGTATGTTTAAATTCCTCTAAATGCAATGCAAAGTCAAAAAATAAAGGATCAAATACAAAAAGTCCCTCAAACATTTTTTAATACACATTTACTCCAAGTCTTTTATTTTGTTCAAAAAAGTCTCTCAAACACACATATAGCTAATATTTTCTTATTTTTAAAGGTTCCGCTAGCGGTACTCGCCCCCCACATCCCTCCTCCCCACCCCCACTGCCGGAGCTCCGACGACCCTCACCGGAGCTCCTTTTTCGAATATTTTTATGTGGTGATGGAATTTTTGGAACAAAATAAAAGGTCTGAACTAAATGTGTATTAAAAAATGTTTGAGGAGCTTTTTGGTATAAGCTCCTTACCCACCTTTATTCATACATGGCCCCTCCCCCTGGTAAAGGCTATGGTGAGCCGACACATCAAATAAAGAAAAAGAGAAAAGTGAGAATTGTGTTAAGCTTGGTGTATCATGCATATTTTGTTTCATTCTTCTTTCTAATTGATAAAGGCATCACTGTTCACGCTTTTTATGAGCATGATAAACTAGAAAATGCTAAATGAGCATTGCCATATCAGAAAAGAAGGGTGTCTTTTTGTTCATTGAATGATTTATTTAGAAATGGGGACATGTTATAGGTTGGGTCATGAAATTTAGGCTATGGATGTTGTTTCCACGGACAGTTTTTGGTTACACTTTTTTGGATTTTACCCTTCTAAATAGTTCAACAGAGATAAAGGGAGAAAGTAATTTGTTTGTACTCTTGGATCTTAAACCTTTAGTTATCAGCTGCATAGTCCTTTTATATGATACATTGTTTCCTTAGTTTTGTGGAACCATGAGAAAGAAAAGTTTCAAAGAGGAATCTTTCAATTGATGGTAGTTGTTGTCCAATGGAAGCAATGATTGCTGTGTATGGTATCTGACATTGTCTTTACATACATAACACATTATAGATGACAAAAATGTATCGCTAGCTCACACTTGATACTAAATATATATTTTTGGGTTGAAATGCCTCAGTTTATGGTCATGATTGATTTTTTTTTATCTTTTATTTTATTACCATGTTTTTATTTCCTGTGTATTAAATTGAAAAAGTTTATTACAGGGAAAATGAACAGCTTTCTAAGTATGGAGATATCAAGACGGCAAGGGCTATAATGCTTAATGAGCTTAAAATGTTGATTAAGGAAAATCCTCTCATCCGTGATAAGATTTACTTTCCCACCTTAAAGAACTCAAGGCTACGGACACTGATCAATCAGCAGAGGTAATTCGAGTGAGAGATGACCAGGTTCTATGTTGATGAAACTGTAACACATCTTGTTACCTTTATTTGTTTATTGACTTTTGGGATTACAGCTTCAATTGGCAGCACCACAATTGCAAGAATCCAATGTCTAACCCTGAGATAAAAACCCTATTTGTGGACCATGCTTGTGGGAAGACAAATAGTGCGCGGGCTCTATCCCCTGTCACTAATCAATTACTGGGTTCCATGCCTCCATCACTAGGTGCTCATGGCGTAAGTCACCAAGAATCCCTCTTATACTTACAAGTTATTGCAAGAATTTTGGTATGGTCATTCAATCTTATTTTTTTCTTTTTCCTTTTGCTTCTTTTAGCAATTTTAGACTCCACCAGCACCTCTTAAAACGTCTCTTGGAGGATGGATGGCTAACCCATCTTCTGTGTCACAACAGGCTGTTTCTGGAGGGCTTCTAGGCTTAGGTGCTCCTAACAATGCAGGTAAGTTCGCTAATAGGTAGTTCTAATAGGCTTAGAATTAGATGTGTATTGAAATGTTTCCTTAAGAAACTAGTAAATAAAAAGAAAAATCGAATGGTAAAAGATGTATTTAAAATACTCGTCATTTAAAGAACATAGACCACTTTGTTTTTTTCCCTTACGAAAATCTGAAAGTGGATTGAGGGTGGATTGGGTTTGGTCCACAGTTCGATCCTCGGCACTGTCAAAATAATTCTTGGCCAACAAAAGCCGTGAGCCGCGAACGTGGATTAGTCGAGGTGCGCTTAAAGCTGGCCCGGACACCACGTGGTATGATACCAAAAAAATGTTTTCATATCCCACGTTGAATAGAAGTGAATGTCTATGCTTTCAACCTTTCAAATCGATTGTTCCTCCTAATTTGGCTTGAATGATGCTGTGTCAAAAATTCGGATTAATCAATTAGGGTGTAAGTCTATCTGGCCTACGTCTAGGGAGATGGAGCACTACTATAGAAGCAGGGGAGTCATTGGGAGTGTTAAAATTCAAGAGAGGTTCATGCTGGATAGTGTTGGTTAGAGTTTTAATTTTTTTGGTTTGATCTCAATGTCAATGATATTGTTGGGATTAGTTGAAGTAAAGTAAAGATATTGGACCCATCTAGTTCCACTCTAGACATGCATTGTATGTTTTCAGGATAAATGATGGAGAGAGAAAATCATCTTGCAGTAGGGATTTGTGTGAAGTCCTTCCCCAAGTCGATGAATATAAATGATCCTATGCAACAACATGATTTCTTGTATGTTCAGTCTAAAATAATTACCAATTTCAAGAGAACTTAGGTTTGCAAGTTGTAATGGGCATATCTACAGGGGAGTTGTATCTTCAACTGAAGTGTTCCACCTTGGATCTTCGCAATGGTTGTACTGAGCAGCGCACATATGATGTGTGAAGTTGGGGTAAGAACAGACTAATGGGACTTTTGAGTAATGAGCAATTGGGGGAGTCTTGGTAGTGAGACATGTGAATTGATGTTACGGATACATTCTCTAAAGTAATTGGCTCAAAATAATTCGTATAAATCGAATGCGTATAATCGTCTACTCAACATAAAGAACTCAACAGAGTTTTTTTCAATTATTTGGGGTCAGCTCCATGAATCCTATTTGCCATATTTAATTCTTTTATGTTTATATTTGCTATTTTAGTAGTAGTTAGTGAGGGGATTATATAGGGATATTGGAGAAGAAGCGTACTCAATTGGGAGATGTTAACCTTTTTAACAATGGTCCAGTGGTGCCATTTGTCACTTTTCACCTAGGTTTCTGTAATTCTTGTTATCAATGAACATTGGCATAGAATTTACATAAAAGGTCGTACCTAGTGCATCAAGCTCCCGCTTAACTATATGGTCTGGGAGAGGCAGATGCCATATACATGCTACTAAAAAATGTGTTATTTTTTATTTTTTGTCCTTAAGGGAGTTCTTTATTTTCCCTCTTAGATTTCATCTTCTAGTCAAGTCTGGTTGTTCTTTCTAGGTATATATATGTTGTGATAGCATCCATGTCAAAGCATCCTAAGACCCCTCCTTCTAACAATCTGACCATGGACTACCAAACTGCAGATTTTGAACACGTGCTGAAGAGACCAAGACCTTTCGGGATACCAGAGGAGGTACATATATGTGCCTTTGATCACTGGCATTTAACTCATTGTAGTATGCTACTATGTGAGATTTGGATCAATTTGAAATGTATATTGTAAAATTTTAATATATTCTAATTTTATTTACCGAGATATGCATTTCTTTCTAATGTGTTTTATTTAACTAATTTGCCCCCCCCCCCCTTTTTTTTTTTACTTTTGCGTTCCGTAGATCAATGATCTCCCCACTAATGTATTTCCTGTCACATGTCCTGGGTCGAGCCATACCCATGCCATATATTCTTCTGATCACTTGCCCAAGAATCTTCTTATGAACCTGAATCAGGGTTCTGCAGTCAAGAGTAAGGATTTCCATCCAGTGCAACAAACTTTGCTTCTTGGTTAGCTCTCACTTTCTTTGATTATTTGCTCTCTGCTTCTTCTTTGAGTATTCTTTATTACAGTTATGCATCTTATATATATTTAAATTTTTTTTTACTTGAATCTAGGAAATTCATATTTAATTCTGTTTTTTCATTTTCAGTTGGAACAATTATTGGTGATATTGCGATATGGGAAATAGTTAGCAGAGATAGGCTTGTCTTTAGAAACTTCAAAGTTTGGGACCTTACAGCTTGTTCAATGGCTCTGCAGGTATGAAATCTTGGCTTGCCTTACCATCCCACCCCATCCTCCCAGAAGGGGGAAAAACAGTTTCTGCCCTCGATTGTTTCTTACTATCACCAATCGTGAGGCTAATTTTCCCCTTAATTATGTACAGGCATCTTTTGCCAATGAATATACTGCATCAGTGAACTGCGTTACGTGGAGTCCTGATGGCAACCTCTTTGGTATGTTTTTAGTTATTCTTTTCATTATATTTCTCTGAGTTTATGTTGAGGATTAACTTCCAACATCTGGCATAAATGAAGTTTTTCTTTGCAATTTTTTGTTGTTGAGGAAACTAAGTGGTTTTCCCCTCTCTCCATAGAATGACAATTTCAGATGAGTATTTTTTTCAAGAGATAGAGAGAGTGATGTTCTGATGATGAATTATGATTGATCTAAACTCTGATTCAGGTGTTGCATACTCCAAGCACATTGTGCACATATATTCCTATCATGGTGATGAGGATTTACGGAACCACCTTGAGGTTTGTAATATATAATGAACTTCTAGCAATAATGTAATTTTTATATTCAGTTGATTTTGTTTACCCCAAATGTGGACCTTGTATTGCCATTCGAATAATGATAACGAGAATGGTATTTGACTTTCTTATATGAATACTTTCAGATTGATGCTCATGTTGGTAGTGTTAGTGATCTTACTTTCTCTTACCAAAATAAACAACCATGTATCATAACTTGTGGAGAAGACAAGTCTATTAAGGTCTGGGATGCTGTCAGCGGTTCTAAGCAGTACACATTTGAGGGTCATGAGGCACCTGTTTATTCAGTATGCCCACATTTTAAGGAAAACATTGAGGTGTTTCTTTGCTTAAAACTTGCTTTCAAAAGAAATTTTAATCCAGTATATTTTTTTTGCCTTCTAAAAAAGGGTCCTGTGTTCTCTATCCGTTTATCTTTTCAACAGCAATAGATGGGAAGATTAAGGCTTGGATGTATGATAATATGGGTTCAAGAGTTGATTATGATGCACCGGGACATTTTTGTACAACAATGGCCTACAGTGCTGATGGGTCAAGGTATAATACATTGTATACTATTTGATCTAGATCTTAGTTTCCCTTTTCTCCCCTAAATGGTAAAATGAAGTCTTATGTTCTTATGATCTTCCTTACTTTTTCCGTGGACAAATTTTAGGCTGTTTTCAGGTGGGACAAGTAAGAATGGAGAATCATATATTGTGGAATGGAATGAAAGTGAAGGCACTATCAAGCGAACATATAATGGTCTTGGGAAGCGGTCTGTGGGGGTTGTGCAGTTTGATACGATAAAGAACCGGTTCTTGGCCGCTGGTGATGAGTTCGTAATCAAATTCTGGGACATGAATTACGATAACCTCTTGTTTAGTACTGATGCAGATGGTGGATTACCGGTAATAATAGCTAGATTGCATCTATTTGATCAGTTTTTTAATATATTTTTTTGTAAATTTTAGTTGTATGAAGCAACTCTTCTCATGATTATCTTTCAGGTTTCACCTTGTATTCGGTTTAATAAGGGAGGCATACTCTTGGCTGTATCAACTAGCGAGAATGGTGTTAAAATACTTGGGAATGGTGAAGGTATTCGGCTTGTACGTTCCACTGAGAATTGTGCACTTGATAGAGTTGCTTCTGGGAATGTTGTGAAGGTAAACCGATCTAGATATCCAATGAGATGAGTCTAGTATGGATGTGATCTTTACATGAGTTATTCGCGATGCAGGCCCCCATGATTGGCACATGTGGTGCTCCCAGTTCATCTGTTGGTACAAGCATTGGTGTTGCTAACAGAACTGCACCACTGCCAGCTATGATAGTTATGGTAAGAATGGATATCACCATCGTCTGGATAAGTGGGCTCTTTTATTGAGCATAATACACAGTTGCCATAATTTTTCATGTTTTTCTATGTATTGAGCATAATACACAATTGCCATAAATTTTCATGTTTTTCTGTTATATGTAATGTATTTTAAGCACTCGTTGTGTGATATAGAACATGTGTGGTGAATTGTAATTAGGTTGAAGTGCTAATAGTTTTTCTTTTCCTTTTTAATTGTTCGACTGATTTGGATATTTGACTATTTATGTAGGATGGGGAAAGCCGATATTTTCCACATGTGAAACCTAGAATTAATGATGAGCTGGAAAAATCTAAGATTTGGAAGTTGGTTGAAATCCACGATCCATCTCAACTTTGTTCCCTGAGAATTTCTGATAACTTAATGGCATCAAGAGTATGTATCCCGCTTCATATTATATTTTCCTCTAGTAGATATTTAATAACATCACATAAAATCTTTTGAGACAAAATTGTCCTGAGATTAAGAGTAAATGTAAGAACAGGGACACAGGAAAAGGGAACACATTAAAGGGACCCCTGAAAGGTGAGATAAAGCTTTGTGCATTTTATCTAGTAAGGGTGAAATAAATGGGAATGCAACTATTGATGTGTCCTGGTCCGAATCATACCAAAATAGTAAATCATCAAACAATTTTTAGATGAAGTAAAAGATTTAAGCAATTGATATTCAAGCTCTAATGAACGTAATATCATTTTTGTAGAGCCATTTAACCTATATCATTTTATTACGCAGGATTTAGTTGCATCAAGAAGCAAACACATCAGTGCTAAAGTATTTGACTAATTGTTTTCATCTTCCTCATCTAATTGATTTATGTAGGGCACAAGGGAATGAGTCATTGATGGTGAAAATAATGAACTTGGAATTAGTATTTTGGACTGCTGTATATACTTAATTTCTTAATGGATTATTAAATTCAGAATTATATCCTTACTAACCCCCCTCTTGCCCCCCCCCCCCCCCCCCCCCCCGCCCCCCAAAATAAAATAAAATAAAATGTAAGAACGAAAATTTACCCTTAACAAATTTTACATTTATACTCTAGGTTTGATGAGAGAGATTTGTCCCTTATTAGTCATGAAAACTGATGATTTGAATTTTATAGCCTACTAGAAATGTAAATGACCCTATTTCTCTCTTCCTTTAGTCTTTAATATGTATCATGCGTTCTCAAGCATGCCCAAAATGTGAGACATCATACTATATAAGATACGATGATCCACTGTCACAGTAGCTATTTTAAATTGAAGAAAAAATAAAATTTTCAACGTAAATTAATACTATGTGCTTTTGGATGTTTGCATCTCCATGAACATTTGAATCCGACTAATTAGGCGGGATATTTTTCATATTCCTACTACTCAAGTGGAATCTCTTGGTAATTTACTCCTCTTCAGATCATTTTCATCGTTCGTTTCAGATTATGAGGTTGATTTATACAAATTCGGGAGGCTCTCTTTTGGCCTTGGCATATACTGCTCAGCACAAACTTTGGAAATGGTGAAGGAATGAGCGAAACATGACAGGAAAGGTATTGATATAGTGCTTGAAATATCTTTTTTGTCGTTGTTTCTTTAATGAGCTTTCCCTTTACGTGTAATGCTTTGCCACTTGTAGGCATCTACTAATGTGCAACCGCAATTTTGGCAACCTTCTAGTGGAAGATTAATGACCAACAAAATAAGTGGGACAAACCTTAAAGATGTTGTTCCTTGCTTAGCAATTTCAAAGAACGATTCTTACCTTATATCAGCATCAGGAGGAGATATTTCCTTATTTAATATGATGACATTCAAGGTAAAAAAATATATAAACACGTACTATATATATGGAATATTGATTGGTATATGATTTCTTATACTCTTCCCTTGTGCAGACTATGAGGACATTCATGCCCCCTCCTCCTGCGGCCACAAATCTTACCTTCAATCCTGAGGACAATAATATAATTGCCATTGGCATGGATGACTCTTCAATCCAAATTTATAATGTTCGGGTTGAAGAGGTCTTTACCTCTACTTGCACCTAATTATTGGGATCTACGATGTTTTGATGAGTACATCGTAATGTATTCGTAATTGTTGGATTTTTACAGGTGCAAAGCAAGATCGAAGGTCATCAGAAGAGAGTAACTGGCCTTGCCTTCTCTACTGTTCTAAATGCTCTTGTATCATCAGGAGCTGATGCTCAGGTCTGTTGTCTGTGACTACATGAGGCGAACTCTCTCTCTGGGCACACGCATGCATATCTTTGTAAACATGCATGTATTATCTTTCTTTTGTGACTGAATTTTGTCCAAGGGAGGGTGTGACTTACATTGAGAGTTTATTTTTCAGCTTTGCGTTTGGAGCACAGATGGATGGGAGAAGGAGAAGCAGGCTACTACATTCTTGAAGATTCCTGCTGGACGAACCCCAGATGCTCTCGCTGAGACACGAGTTCAATTTCACCAAGATCAGAAACATGTTTTGGTTGTCCATGAAACACAGATCGCTATATATGAGGCCCCAAAGCTTGAATGCATCATACAGGTGCCTTAACCATTACTTCGACTATAATATTTTGGACTTCTGATAGATTTTACAACTTTGTGACTTTGGTTTTCCGATTTCATATCCTCGACTTATGTGATAGTTTTATAGTAAGTAGTAGATGTCATTTTGTTTCTTTTGGCAGTATGTTCCCCCTGAATCAACGATAATCACCGATGCTACATATTCATGTGATAGCCACACAATATACGTAGGCTTTGAAGACGGTAGTTTGAGCGTCTTCGCTGCCTCAACACTCAAACTGAGGTGTCGGATTACCCCTAGAGCCTATTTCCCCTCTAAGCCAAAGTAGGTGTTCTTAATTACAGACGAGCAAACAAAGCAATTTTGAAATTTGATTTATGCCCATTTTGTCCTCTTTAACTGTGTGATGATACTTTTTGACAGGGCAATTTTGTATCCAGTTGTGATCGCTGCCCACCCATCTGAACCTAATCAATTTGCATTGGGACTTTCTGACGGTGGAGTTCAGGTTTTTGAGCCTCTTGAATTAGATGGAAAGTGGGGTACCGTGCCACCAAATGAAAATGGTGTGGGGCCCAGTACTAACCCTATTGCAGCTGCTTCAGATCAACCTTCAAGGTGAAAGTAGTCCTAGCCACCTACAATAACTACATGCAAATAGCTCACAGACTTTCTTAGCTTGTAGGGATAAAGAAAGCTGTGGCAGGGGTGCTGAGATGAGAGTAGGTTTGTTCCGAGTTCGTGGTTTAACCTTGGGGGGACCTGTTGCACATACAAAGATGTGAGAGGAAAGGTCATACTTTTGATATTAATGAAGAGGAAACATAATAGGTGGAGGAGTAGGATTTAGGGCCAAAGCCAACTTTGAAACTTTTGCCTTTCAAAGTGGGGATCAATAATGCATCTGTTACAGCATTTGCAAGTTTTTTTTCCATGTACTTCGAACATATCTTAATATCACCTTTTTTCCCAGTAAACCGTAGTTTGATATCTGTCTCTCTCTCTCTCTCTCTCTCTCTCTCTCTCACACACACACACACACACACACACACACACAGTAGTCAACTTTGCTTGGCATACTATTCTATTCTCTGAGGTCTGTTTGAGGCTACGAAGCTTGCTATATTTCGTGAAAGAATTGTCTTAACTATTCTTCTTTTAAATTGCATACATCATTGAAGAAATATGAGTTCTAGTATACAAAACAATATCAGTGAGTCCTCGAGACCTATTGAGGGTTTGCCTAAACAAGAAGAACATCATTTATTCAGAAGCAATAAAAAAAAATCACATGATACTTCACAACAGAAGAGTGCATGGAGTTGGAGCATTGTAGCACTCAAGAAATCCCACCAACGGAGACTACCCATGCAGAAGTTGAAATGAATGAGGTGGGTGGAGAGAATGATCAGGTCCGCACCAAAGGTTTTGGATCTCAAGGCAAATTTGTAAAATGGGGATTTTTATATAATATTTTTTTTTTGCAAAATATATATTTATGAATTTTTACAAGATAATAGGAAATAAACAAAATATATAAGCTGTCAGAATACCGATGATAAATATAATGTATCATTTTTAAACAACCCACCCTCGCCAAGTTTTAATTACTAGATTCTTCATTCACCAAATTTTCATAACCTTCTTCATTATCGTTCTCATTAAAAAAATCGCAACCTGATTTATTAAAAAAAACACATAAAAAAATTAACATCATTAAAAAAGAATACAACCTGATTTATTAAATAATGCCGGATAAAAAAAAATTATAGGGACGAAAAAAAATTACACGGGGAAAAAAATTACATTGGAAAAAAATAAACCTCTTGATCTTGAATATATTTGGATTGAAAGTTGACCTTGAGAGTATTGTGAGTTAGTATTTAAATATAAGACTTTGTTTTGTTGGAATATAAAAAGGGGTTAAGAACATGAGAGAAGAGAGCAACGGCATCTTTCTTTGTTTTGTTGGAATTAAATAGGGTAGGGTTTACTTTTGGTATAAGGAATAGAGGGGTGTTCGTGGGTTTTTAGTCTAAGGAATTTTGGGCCAAAAAATTTACACAACACACTTATAAAAATTTTGGGCCTAAAAATTTATGTCAAATTTGGGGGCCCAAGGCGGTTGCCTCATTGGCCTACCCCTTGGGCCGACACTGAGAATGATTTAAATGTAACACTCCAAAATATTAATGGCACTTCTACCCAAAAGGTGGATGTCATTACTGAGAGATGGGGATACCCTCCTTCACTTACGAGGATGTTGTCACCAGGAAAATTAATACTGATATCTATTTTGATGAGTCAATAACAGTTGGTCTGAGGATGAGGGAGATAACGACCAGGGGGCCTTAAACTCCTAAGACATTAACCTTAGTGAAAATCAGATATGGAGGACCCTCTTTGCCCTGTGGTAAGAATCCCCCCAAAGCATGTGGAGAAACTCAGAAGGAAATGGAGAGGTAGCATCATAGTGAGACTACTTGGAAGAAACATTGGGTATAAAGCTCTCACTAAAGCACCAATTTTATTGAATTTGCATGGTGACTTTGAGGTGGTTAACCCTTGGATAGTCATGAATCACTATATCTCCGTGAAGAAATGGGAGCTAAACTTCAATCCCTCAAAAGAAGAAGCTACTGCCTTTGGATTAGACTACCAAGATTACCCATTGAATGGTTTGAGGTGAAAACTCTATTTCAGATCGGAAGTAAGGTGGGAAGCCCATCAAAACTGACTTTAACCCAGCTTCTTCTTCCAGAGGTAAATATGCTAGGGTTTGTGTTGAGGTGTACCTTGATAAACCCCTCATACCAACTTACAAATTGGAGGGACAAAAATATTGTTCTATTGCTTCCATTGTGGTAAGATTAGTTGCCGAAGAGAATATTGCCCCACCGGTAAAACGCCGGAGATAGCGGATGCCCCGAAAAAAATTCGACCGTTGGAGGAGCCAGTACACATATACAACAACGTGAGATTAACTTTACTTACATAGGCAAGAGAACCATAACTCTTCCCAGACCCTTGGCGCAAGGTAAGGCCATGCGTATGATGAAGGTAAAAAGAAAAATGCCGCTGAAATTCAGGGATGTTACCTTTGTTAATGCAGTGACCCCCAACTTCCCTTCAATAGAAGGCAGCGACGGGTGTGGGTCCCTTTAGGATGAAAAAACACTCGACAGGACAGAATAAGGCCTTCGTTAGTAAACAACCTGCCCAATTGGGATCTTATGTGGAACATGCCATTCAATCGAGGAAACCCACCAATGTGCTAAGTCAACATCTATTATCACAAGTAACTAGTTAATGGCTGAGGTGAACCAACCACAAGAAACCTTAAATGACCCCTGCACGCAGGTTATTACACGGTTAACTAATGGGCTTATTAGGATAAAGGAGGATGTCCTCTCTATGACAAAAGGTTTAACTAAAACCAACCAGCCCGTCTCTTCACATGTCAGCAAAAAGGATAATTATACTTTCAGTAATGCTCCAATTAAGTCGAATATTCAGCCTACTCAAAATTACATAAATAACCCCATGCAACCCTTTAACTCCATATACATTTACCCTATTAATCCGAACATACACACTGACGCCTTTTCCAACCCACCTCCACTTCAATCCCAACGCCCCACACTCCAAACCAAATCGTGAGTGAATCCTCTTATTCCCCTTCCCATGTTGGGTGACCTCCAGATAATACACCATAATCTTAAGAACTCGAAGTGTGACTTATGGGTCAACTCCAAAGTGGAAGAAATAACCATACGCAAAGTAAAATAGGATGCAACCCAAGTAAGGATACTCATTCAACCAGGCCAGATTATCCCAATAGAGGACAAAAGACACGCAGTGAGAGCCTTAGAGTTACTCTCAATCCTTGGTCTGAGTAGGATCCCATCCTAATTTATCAAAAAACTCCATTTATGTCTATAATCGTTTGGAACTACCGGGGAGCCAGAAAACCTCACTTCAAACCCACGTTAAAACAATTAAATGAGTTGTACCAGCCTGAGGTAGTCATCATCCTTGTAACTCACATTGTGTTCAACCAAATGGTTAATTTCTTTGTAGACGATGGGTTTACTGGTCAAGCCATTTCTTACGCAGTGGTCGGGTCTGCGGGCATTTGTTTGGAATCCCCACATAATGGAGCTGCAAACTATCACCATTTTCGGCCAAGCTTGTCTCTAAGAGAAATTATGAGGATTGGCTCCTCTCAGCGATTTATGCCAGCCCCATCTCGTTCCTTCATCAACGAATTTGGCAAAATCTCACCAACTTGGCTAACAAGTCTTCTGTAACCTGGATGGTTACTGGTTATTTCAACGACCATGTAGATGCTTCGAAAAAGAAAATCTTCACTAGGAACGCCTCGTCCAGTAGGTGTTCTACCTTCGGATACAATATTAGTAGGTGCAACCTTACCGACTTGGGTAGTACTGGTTCGTGGATGACTTGGGCTAATAGTCGCGAAGGTCTTGCCAACACCATGGTATACCTCGACTAAACACTAGCTAACCCAGAGTGGAGGATCAACTTTCTCGAGGCCGTGGTGTATAATCTTCCTAGGACCGCCTCGGACCATTGCCCTATGATGATTCATACGGAAGGTAACCCCATTCATACTCCCCTCTATAGGCCCTTTAAATTTCTTGCTTGTTGGTTTGATAGAGAGGATTTCGATCATGTCATTATTAAAGGTTGGAATAATAATATTAGTTTGCATAACAACCTTACCCAATCAACTAAAAATGCCAATAGTTGGAATAAAAATATGTACATGAATATTTTCAAAAATAAAAATAGACTTCTAAATGGACCCAAAGGTATTCAAATTGCCCAACAAAATTCCTTTTCCCATAGTTTGGATACCTTGGAATGGAATCTCGGACATGATTACAATACCATTTTAAAACATGAAGATATTTTTTAGCTCCGAAAATTTAGAGTTCAATGGTTTGCTGAAGCAGACCGTAACACTAAGTTTTTCCATACCTCTACCATTATTAGAAGAAGAAGAAATAAAATCGAAAGCCTTAACATAAACGAGGAGTGGATTGAAAACCACAATATTTTAATGAATCACATAAATAATTTTTTTTTAAATCTATTTGAAGTTGACCATCTCCTCAATCATGACATCCCTTTGCATGAGACGAATCTCTTGGCCTTTTCGCCAAAATAACGCCCTCAATTTTCCCATTTGTCTTGATGAGATTAAGAAAGATACCTTCAGCATGCAGTCCCTAAAGGCCCCGGGACCGGATGGGATCTAACCCCATTTCTTTCAGCACTTTTGGGAGCATATTAATCCTTGCTTAGCTACGTTATTTAAACCCATTTAATTACCAAAACTATCCCCGATTGTATGAACGAGAGTCACATCACCCTTATCCCCAAAATCGAGAACCCGTAATCAATTAATCAATTCCGTCCTATCACCCTTCGCAGTGTGGCATAAAAATTGTTGCTAAAATCATTGTTAATATATTTAGATCCATCCCTTGCAAGGTTAATAGCCCCACCCAAGTGAGCTTCCTCCTAGGGAGGAAAGCTTTGGACAATGCCATCATAACCCAAGAATGTCTCCATACCCTCACCAAGAAAAAGGGAAAGAGTGAGGGCGTTATCTTTAATATTGATCTTGAGAAAGCCTATGACAGAGTGAGTTGGGAGTTCCTTGAAAAAGTGCTTAGATGGTTTAATGTCAGTGATAAAATAACTAACTGTATCTTGAGTTATGTTAAGACCACGCCCACGGCTATTTTGTGGAACGAGACCCCCCTCTCGAAGTTCAAACCCACTAAGGGTCTACGGTAGGGTGACCCCTATCCATGTACCTATTTGTTATGTGCATGGAATGTCATTTGTCGATGATATCGTCTAGGGTCGAGAAAAAGGCCTGGAGAGGTTTTAAAGCTTCTCCCCATGGGCCACACATCTCTCACTTGTTCTTTGCAGACGACCTCATATTCTTCATGGAGGCCACCCTGGTCTCCTATAGGATTGGGGTGGATACTCTCAAAGAATTTTATATCATCTCAGGCCAAAAAGAAAACTTCAATTAGTCTAAAATCTTTGTATCCCCGAATACCCTCGTAGGAGAGCCCTCGAGATTAGCCACCTTTGCAGTATGCCCCTCACTCTGAGTTTAGGCACGTACTTAGGAACCCCCCTTGTCCACGGGAGTCTGGGAAAAGAGATTTTTAGAGAGGTCATGAACGAAGTGAATAAACATCTCACGGGTTGGAAATCCAAAATCCTTTCACTTGCTGGAAGGGCCCCCTTGATCCAATCCGTCTCCTTCTCTATCCCAAACAACTCCGTGTAAATGACTCTTCTCCCCAAATGTATATGTGCCACCCTCGACAAAATTAATAGAAATTTCTTATGGGTAGATAGTGATAATATTAAAAAAAAGTCTACATTCTCTCTTCGGAGAGCATGTGCAAGCCAAAGTCTAGGCGGCCTTGGATTACATAGTAACGAGTAATACAATCATGCAATTGTCACCAAATTTGGATGGAGATCCATGATTGAGAAGGATTCCCTCTGAATCCAAGTGTTGAAAAACAAATATACAAATGACCCTAATCCTAAGAATTGGCCTAAGAAACCCAATGAGCCCTACATTTGGAGAAGTATATTCAATTGTCGAAAAGCGCTCCATGACAATTCCAAATGGATTGTGAGATAGTTCTATACACACCTTCGAAGACTGGTTGCGCGGGAGTGGTATCATTATGCCCATGGATGCGCCTCAAAGGGATAGCCATGAGTTGGTTAGTACTCTTATCACCAGTGATGGGAAGTGGAATATCCCCAAAATTGAGAATAAGTTGTCTAACAACTCTTTAAATGATATCATTAGTACACTGCTGCCCCGTGTGGCCAATAGAGCTGACAGACTCAACTGGGCCCCCAGTGCTAACAATAAGTTCTCCATAAAATCTTGCTACCATTCTCTCATGACCCTTGATGCCAACACCCCCTTCCCCATTAGAATCGGAAGAGAAGTTGGATGCTTAAAATCCCACAAAATCTCAAAACTTTCATGTGGCTCATTTTTCACTGTAAACTTCTTACTAGTCAACATAGGGTAGCTAGGGGCCTCACTGACGACAATAAATGTGGTAGATGTCACACTATTTAGGACATTGATTACGTCCTCATATGGTGCCATGTGGCGCAACTCCATCCCTACTCATATCTAGTTTAGAGGCATGCTCTCTAATTTTCATGATTGGATTGTTGATAACATTTGGAACCATGAGGACAAAGGGAAGTATGTTTTCTTTATCTCTTCTTTATGGAATATTTGGAAAAAACGAAATAAATTTATGTTTGATAATGATGATATGCCCTCATATTTGATCAAGTATCTTAGCCAAAATCTTTCCTTTGAGATTCAACATGCCTTTGGCCAAAATGATTATAAAAAATGGGTGGGTCACACTCTTCTCATTTCTTGGTTGTCTCCTCCTACAGGCTTTATCAAAATCAACACGAATGGTAGTTGGGAAGAAACAACTAAGACAAGAGCAAGAGCATTTGGGGGTCTCATCAGTGATGAACATGGTAGATGGATTGTGGGATTGTTTTAGAAAAATATAGGGATGAGTGAGCACTCTTAATGCTGAAGTTGAAGGCATCTTTTTTGGATTGAACATGGCCCATAAGAAAGGTTAGAATCACATTCACCTCGAATTGGACTCTCAGGTTGCTGTCGACCTCATCAATAACGAGGTGGGGACAAACTACCCGCTTGAAAATATCATTGAAGATTGCAATGAGCTTATGAAGACCACTAGAGAAAGAGTCGACCACGTACTTAGAGAAGGTAACCGTTGCGCGAACTGGCTTGCCAAAGAAGGACGAATGAAAATGGATCTCTTTATTGAAATTGATGAAGCCCCAGAACAGATCCTCCTCCTCGTTGATCAAGATGTGTCGGGGCTGCCATTGAAAGGACCTGATTTTTCTTGGCTTCTTTCTTTTGTTTCCTTTCTACAAAAAAAACAATGTCTTAATTACATCCTCTTTCGGTGCACCAATGTGTTTCAAATGTTAATTGATTATGATTTGATGGTTATGACACCGTGCTAATAACATGCTTTATAGCTAATATATGCATTTATTCTAAATTAAAATTTGAATTCAATTTTAGTACTATAAATTCATGTAGAGTGAGGGCATAGTTTCTTAATATCTAAGGGGTATCATAATATTTTTCCATACAGGGTTTGGTGCAAAGTCCTTCGGCCTTATACATACACACGCACGTTCTCTCATTTTGAGTTATTTGATTAATGGTACGACTTTTGCTATGGTTGTAATCTGCATTAAATGATCGACGTTGAGGGCTCTACTTGAATTGATTTTTTTGCTGCAATTATTTTACATCAGTAATAGTTTTGAAAGTATATAAATATGAACGTTGTAGTTGATTACACATATGTGGAACTCATGAAAAAACTTGGTTGTAACCTCATCATGTATCATAACTTCAAAATCTGTCATGGTTCAGTCTTGTAAACTCCATGATCATATATATTGAGCCGTCTGTGTTGAAAAAAACAAAGAAGACAATTGCATGGTGATTGCAATCGAAAAGTAGAATGACCACGACAAAAAAATTTCTTTCGGTGGATTCTCCTCTGATTGTTAATGAATTTGGGAGTTTGTTGTAATACCCGGTACTTTCACGATTATTTAATTTCCACGTGCTATGATTTATTAATTTATTTGGGGAAATTAAATTTGGTTTTGGTAAAAATTTAATTATCAAGTTAATATTTATTCCACTTCTTCTTCTTCTTCTTCTTCTTCTTCTTCTTCTTCTTCTTCTTCTTCTTCTTCTTCTTCTTCTTCTTCTTATTATTATTATTATTATTATTATTATTATTATTATTATTATTATTATTATTATTATTATTATTATTATTATTATTATTATTATTATTATTATTATAATTATTATTATTATTATTATTATTATTATTTACTTACGTGTGAGAAGTAAATAGATGTGTGATTTATTATATGCCACGTTAGGGAAAAGTTTTCCTTAATTGAGGGGAAGAGAGATAACCTTTTAGGAATTGTTGAAAATTTGGAAAAAGCATCCCTAAAATTGGAAGAGTCAAATTCCTTGCTTGAATCGAAAAATTTTAAAGTTGAAAAATAATTTAAATGGTTCAAGTAGTTGTGAGAGTAATGGTAATGGCTCGTCATGTTCGAATGCTTCCGTTGCTAAAGCAAAAACCATTATTTGTTTTAGAGGGTCAACCATTCCTAAGGACGTTAGCAAAGGTTAACCCATAGGTGTCGTTCCACCCGTTTTCACATGTTCACATTGTGGTAGGAAACGTTACCTTAGGCATTTTTATTTTGATCTTGGAAGAAGTCCTAGGAGGTTGAAGTCTAGTGTTCCCGTGGTTCCCCAAACCCCTACACGACGTTTCACATCTATTTGGGTTAGGAAATCACTTTTAGACGCAGTGGATGTTAGAATAGTTGATTCTCGTTTTCTTGCACATGATTCTTCTCTTGCTATATCATATAGATGATTGTGTTTCCATGTTTATCATACGTCTGTCATGCTTAATGATATTCTCTTGCTAGCATTATGACATGTACTTTTTGTATGAGTTTTTATTTTTGATTTTTTTTGAAAAAATACAAAAAGTGTTTGTTCTGATAAATTTTTTTTTAAAAATTCAAAAAGAGTTTTGTATTTTATTTTGCTCCATTTATTAATGGATATTTAGGATGACCAACTCACAAATTCATTCCATATCCATGTGACTATTTGATAGTGTTTTGAGACAATATGTCATGTCATCCTTGTGCTTTATAATGTTTTGAGTCATTAAGATGTAATTGAGTGTTATTACTTACACGTTTGACTCATGATGTTCCTTATTGCACATGCGCACGGATTTATTTTATTATTTCCCTTGTCCAATCACATGTTGGTTGAGTGTTTTCATCTCAATTTTGTCTATTAAAACGAACCAAATGCGATAAAATAATATAATAAAAGGTGTGCATATAAATAACCGTTTTTGTGAGATTGTGTGAATTTAAAAAATGGTGAAGGGCTACGAAAGGTACATTTATCCTTTGCGATTAAGCCATCATTTAAATCGGACCTAAAAAATTGAGGTATTTTAATTATCCGAGGTCCAATGAGATTTAAAAGGGCCCGAAAAATTTAAAGGCAATAAAAAGAATTATATGCCAAAAAGGGGCAACATTAGGTTTTTCATCAATTCTCTAAAGTTTCAGAATTTAGTTTGCCAACCTTAAAAAGAAAAATATATATATGAGGGAGTTTGGTTGGAAATTTACAACGGGTTTGCACGTCCTTAAAAAGTCTTGAAAAAGCGTTAAACAGTTTTTAGACGTTATTGGTATGAAAATCATTTAACTTTGATTTGTTGATTTTGATTAAGAGGATGTCATTTATATTCAACATTTTTACACCTAAGGACAATTTTGATTCTCATTCATTAGGAATACACCATATGCATCGTGCACATATGACGTGATTGAGTTGATTTGCCTATCGAATGTGTTAACACACATTCATTCCGTTTCCATGATTTGGTTATCTTAGTGTAAATTCATGGTGTGTGATTTGTTTGTAAAATTTGTGTATGAAAAAAATGAAAAATCAAAATGTAGTTTGTGAAAGATTTTTTAGCATCCCTTTGCTTGAGAACGTTTGTCATTTGATTAATGCCTTGATTGTTTACCGTGACACCCCGATTTTGTGTTTTGATTTATTCTTCTCGTTTGTCTATTTGGGGACATAATAAAAAGGGGGAGAACAAATTGTGTTTTTTGGGGGGAGTTTGAATTATGGGGGAGTTTTGAGATTTTCTTCCTGGTTCTCATATTTTGGTATATATGTTTATCTCATTTCAAACTCGATATGTTACGTGGTTTTTTGCTTTGTCTCATGTGTGTAGGTACAAAGATAGAAGATTATGTTGCACACCCTGATGAGAAAATCTCTTTGAGATTTGAAGATTTGAGATTTTAAAGAACAAACGATGAAGACTTACACATTGTATCTTTCCATATTTAGGGTTCATGGAAGGGTAGATTTGTATAGGTCAATTGAATGATAACAATTCGGATTTTTTTATGTATGTACCGACATAGACATAGGGGGAGATTTGTAAGGACATTTTTCTCATGTTTGATATGTTACATTTATGTATGTCGTACGCCGCTACATTTGGCATGCCACTTCACGATCTCACATGATGGCCACTATCGAAATTCTCAGCATCAAGTGTCCCACACATGCCTCAACGACTTACGTTCCACGATTTTATGGAGTTTATGCAAGTGGTACGCAAGAGAAGTCAAAATAGTGAAAGAAAGGAAACTGAGGGAAGTTCAAGGGTATATTGGTAAATATTAAGACATAGTCCGGAGGTTTGGTCAACTGAAAAGTTAAAGAGATCTAAGCCACGAAGATATTGGAAACAAACGACACCTCAATCCGAGTTACGATGAAGAAGTTATGCACATTTGAAGAAGAGAAAAAAAGGTCCCTGCATATAACATAGGGGCGATCTGGACCGCCTAAGAAAATTAGGATTTGCATGAAAACGGATAGAGATTCTGTTCGCCCTGGGAACTCGGTCCGGACCGCCTCAGATTTTCTCGAATTTTTTATTTCGACTAACAGATATGTTTTGAGGCCTATAAAAGCCAACTTCGGGTGTCACTTATTTTAAGACTTTGATAGACGAAATTTGAGAATCAATATACCTCAAGTTTTCATATTTTTTAGTCCTAAAACTCATGTTTGATTCACACCAAATATCCTATACATATTTGTGAATCTTTTGGAATCCTTAGAACACATTTTGTGTTTATTCATCTTTGTGGGGAGATCTCTACAACCGAGAGCTGCATGCTATTGTGGAAGGAGTCGTTACAAAGTTTTTTTATGATTGCTTGTCATTGAGGTTCACCGCGTGTGGATCTTTGCTGGAGATAGAACTGCGTGTTCTTATGGGGCTGCTGAGGTTGTTCCATTGCCGACGACGCCGATCGATGCCTGCGAGTATTCGTGTGTCACTGTATTTCTCTGTAATCCGTGTAAGTTGCGATTTACAATATTACAGTTGAAATAAAAGGTTTTGCCCTTCGGGGATTTTTCCTGAATCTGTTTGTCAGCATATTTATTGTGTTGGTTTGATTGAAAACCTAGATGCATGCTTAGGGGATGAATTAAATTGATGATTAATTAATTAAGTTTCATTGTTTGAAAATTAAATTAATTAAATCTGTCAATAAAATTGGACTTTGTGTGTAACCACCAGCAGCAATCATTATATTGTGTTCTCAACACTCTAAAATACGAAATGGTTTTGACTTTAGCAACAGAAGCATTAGAATACAACAAGCCTGTGACACCCCGCCCAATTAAATATAGGGTGATCAGTCCTCTACCAAATTAAAATAGGATATTCAGTTGGTTCATTCTCATCATCACCGTCGAAAAACTTTTTAACATATTAATCACCTATTATAAAATTAAGCTAGGTGTCAAAACATTTCCAATTTAGTAAAACCAAGTAAATCCATTTCTTTCCATCTTAAAATATAAACCATTCACCACACATAGGAATGTAAATAAATACTGAACATGAATCAAGTACTGCAATAAATAAGACTAAGTAAAACTCTCAGTTCAAAACTCTAAACCATCAACTAAACTGAATACAATAACTCTGATGAAAGAACTAGAAGTGGGCGATATATGTCCTAAACAAGAAATCTAGATAAAACTGAATGGAAAGGATAGATGCGTCTACTGCAAGGACCTGCAGCTCCCACAACAGCTGCAACACGTCAAGCAATCTAAATCTCCAAATCTGATACTCCTGTGGCTGAGCACCTAATATAATACATATATATAGCAAAAGAGAGAAGAGATACAAGAAACGGGTCAGAGCCCGATGTGTAAAAATGATTTAGCAAGTATTTAAAATTGGTTTTTAAAACAAGTCTTATACGCATGTTAGTTATCGAACTCTCACATGAGTTTCTCACCTCTCGTCTATTGTGCAAGCCTAACGTACATCTAATCTCCCCTAGTTATACCTCCCAGTCTAACTAGTCAGAAACCATACTAATACTAACTAAGCTCACAAGTAGTATTCCCGTATCGCCCATACAATACGCCATTCAGATAATTTATTTCACATACTAAATTTCATTATTCATCATTTGAATGGTCAATCTTTTATTCACTAAGATCATTTTACTTCTCATTTTCATTTTATCTACTAGTTTCACAAAGTAGAAAGTTACCTAAGTACACTCATACATATATATAGTCTCATCATCCCTATATATATACACTAATCCTGCACTCTTAGGTTAAGACCACTTGGTGCAATGAAATGATTATTATTATTACCAAGTCTACTAATTTCACACATTAGCAACATTCACAAGTCCATATATATATATATATATATATATATATATATATATATATATATATATATATAGTCACATCATCCCTATACATATATATATATACTAATCCTGCACCCCCGGCTAAGATCCATTAGTGCACATATTCTGGAAATCATGCATCCCCGGGTTAGCACCCATTAATGCACCTATCAATAATTATTTAGCACCCCCGAGTTATCACCCATTAGTGCGCCTAACAATAGAATCTTGCATCCCCGGGTTAGCACCCATTAATGCACCTATCAATATTAATTCAGCACCCCCGGGTTATCACCCATTAGTGCACCTAACAATAGTCATCCTTGTACCCCCGGATTATCACCCATTAGTACACTTATCAATAGAGTTTCTGCACCCCCGAGTTATCACTCATTAGTGCTCTTAACAATAAGGTTCTTGCACCCCCGGGTTATCACCCATTAGTGCTCTTACAATAATATCACATAATAGGCATACACACATATTATTATAAATTATAGGTATTTCTCCAACCTACATATATACTCTTCATACGTATTTTAATCTCATCTCTACGTATTGTATAAATATTTAGATTACTCTCTCTCTCGTAATCTCCAAGGTATACTCGCTCTATATACCGAAATAATTAAAGTATTTATTCTCACATACTTTCCCAAAATTCCATCTTATTTAAATTTACTGTTTGGCAATTTCTCTCACTCCAATAATCCAGCAAACTCAAAACTATACTTTGAGAAAAATCCCCAAAAATTCCCTCTGTCGCTCGAACCAGGAGGGTTGTCGTTTGAACGACTTCCATGTGTCGTTCGAGCGGCTTCGCGCGAGATGCCATCTCGCTTGAACGACTTCGCATGAGATCTCCATCCCGTTTGAACCACTTCGCGTGAGATACCCATCTCATTTGAACCACTTCGAGCGAGATCGCGCGAGATTGCACTGTTCGTCTTCTTCACCAAACTTCAACGTTTTTCACCATTTTTGAACCTAAAAACCTCTAAGATTCAATTCCCAACAAGTCATCATCAATACCCATCAACCTCTAACAGGTTGTAGATAATTCCTATCATCTTAGGATCCTTAATTCGTCTTTAATCATCATAATTACATAAAACCCCCAAATTAATTCACATGAACCCTAGTTTTCAAAATCCCACTTCAAGAACCTAATCAACCCAGATTCATTCATCAATATATAATCAAATTCCTTGATTAATCCTCTACATACATGAATGCATTTTAGCCACTAATTAAACCAATCCTTAATCATAATTTAAATTTCCAATTTTCACCCAATTAACGTATAAATCATGATTAAATCCACCTATACTAACATGAGCATGATTATTGCTAAAAGAAAGCAAGTAATAAACACTTGCCTCGAATATAGCGGTCTGATCCGTTGGTGATGTTGGTACATACGCGTTCCTCTCTTCTCGATCTACGCATTGGTGGTCACGGTTATGCAAGGTGGTGCTAATCGAGCCTTCTCTCTTGGAAATTGGTTCTCCCTCACACCCTCCATGGCCGTTATTGATTTGTGTAACCTATTAAACCTAATGGAATTTCCTAGGCTGATATAATTACTCTTAATTTTCGTCCATTAATTTAGCCCAAAAGTACAATTTACCATAATGCCCTCCCGGGGTGCCGGTTAGGCCTAAAATCGCACCGGGACCCAAACTAAACACTCGGGTATACTATTTTGACTATCTCAACCCTACCGGAATCAATGGCGCACTCGAAATAACCATACGAGTTAATATAAATAATTTCTTTTTTTATTCCATTCAATTAGTCCCGACACGACTCACACGCGTGTCAGACTTAAATTACCAAACTGTCGTATTTCTCACTTCCGGTAATTTATCAATTATCATAAATCCATATTACATATCACACAGTAATATTTAATAGTTCACAACAATAAGTATTAACCCTTGGCACGCTAGTTAATAATTATTTTAATCTGGGTTAATAACAAATTAATTTCCCACATTTTAATTTAATTAATCCAACAAAAATAATTAATCGCATATTTATTCCCATAATAATAATTAATCACATAATTATTTAAATCGTCAAAAATACGGGGTGTTACATACTTTCCCCCTTACAACGGAATTTCGTCCCGAAATTCGGAAAAAGTATACCAGGTACAGACAATGCTGTAAAAATATTGCGCATCGGATCCCGACGCTCACAAGTAAGCTACTTCGTACCACCCATATAGTTCGCTATCGAATACCCTTAATAATGAACACTTCACATGTATTTGCTTTAAACTCCAGGTTACCCTGTCATATAGGCTCTTACCCAAGCCTTTCTGCTTAAGTTTCACTACTTCAACTTTATTTTAGCTATTCACTATCTAGTCTTCTACTATTAGCACCTTAGTAGATTTATCCTCTTTTCATATACATACGACTTCGTCTCGTGTCGTTCATACAAGTAAATTCGTTGTGCAATATATATATTTCACACATAATATATACGATAATATTGATTCTTCTCCGACATTTGTAATCATAACTGGTCCCTCACCTTTAGCTATTAAGTAGGACAATAACCAAGTTTACCGTGCCATACTTCTACTGGCACTCTGCCCAAATGTGAATTTATAGGAGTTATTTGGGAACAAACTCCACTAGTGGAAGGTACTACTCTCGTCCTCCCCTAAGATCTCAAGGTTCACATAAAATTTTCTCTCCCGCATCCGATTAGACCGCTTGTCCTGACCATCCCTCTGTGGGTATTAGGCCGTACTCAATCGCATTTTAGTACTTATAATCTCACCATATCAGCTACATGAGAAGATCCTTGGGAATACTCTTCCATTCTCTAGTGGAAGAAGCCCCTACCGATTTCGAATTGTCCACCCTTTTTCTAACAGTTAGTTGACCCACTGCAGACTAACTTTAAAGGTTACTCTACATTAAACTCATCACCACATTTGTTTGTATTCTGACACATCTTGTCTTTCTTGAATAAATTTCAATTTATCTTGAAACGTAAGTCTCTGACAAAACGTCGTGAATAAGCTCCGGCTTACCCGACTACATGTTATCGAATTCACATGCTAATCACAATCCACTACCTGATTCAATACCTTAGGGCGCCCATACACCCTATACCTCACGCATCATTATACAAAAGGCATAAAATTTTCTTACCTCAATTCTTTCACACTCGGTATGCTGATGTGGTAGGGGTGCACTCAACCGCCCCACTAACCATAACTTAATCAATCCTTCAATGGTATCATTGCTCTATTTCGAAAAAAATACTAAGGCCAGGCTACTCTATTAGCCTTAAGTTACGAAAGAATTATCAACTCTCAAATATATTCTCCTATAGGTACAATAACCAACATACAAAACTTATGTATTATCGACCAAACTTCTCTCCAACTCCCAACGTTCGCTAGTTTCATGCGTGGGATGTCTCGCAAAGTGAAATCCAAACAAGGAACCCCCCGATACACTAATATCTAACCTAGCCGGTTGTTGAGGTCCGTAAGACCTTTAGTGCCTACTATGTACTTTCCCACAATCTATGTATTGTGATATAAAATTTTACTCATCCACTCTCATGTCCCTAAAAATGTAACATGAAGCATGGAGCCCACACTATCCCAAGTACTTGGCGCTATAGATATATAACGAGCTATATTTCGCCGCTCGATAAGAACACAATGTATTCTAAGTCTTCACAGACAATAAATCCCTATGCTCGGGAATCGCATATAATTAGACACTATACTCGCTGAGGTCTATAATACCATAAAAGTTTCATATATACTCATATCTGGGCCCAACCCTATTTCAGGTGGCACCGTACAAAATAAGGATCACTCCTCCCGGAGTATCCAGTACGACAGTCATATCAATATATTTTTACTATCGTTTAACCATACAGTAATTAATCACTACACATTACCATAATAAACTCTACTAAAGCAGATTCAATGTAGTAGTAAATTATAACACCAAAACACATTCTTAGGGCCCGCCCGGTTC
This sequence comes from Sambucus nigra, assembly GCA_949130495.1. Classification (NCBI taxonomy): domain Eukaryota; kingdom Viridiplantae; phylum Streptophyta; class Magnoliopsida; order Dipsacales; family Adoxaceae; genus Sambucus; species Sambucus nigra. The sequence goes on along the minus strand of OX422214.1, from coordinate 650,226,318 downwards.
CCTCACGAGCAATCATCAAAATGCCCTGCTAACAACGAGAAATACGTTTGTAACAAGACTGTTAAAACTAACGTTCCCACTAAACTCGACCCGCACACGAAGTTTAGGATTTCCAATTTACATAAAAGTTGTGGCACGCCCATGTCACTAGAATCTATCCTTTACTCACAAGGAAGTAGCAAAACTTCACTAGTCTCGCCCAATCACAGGGTCTCAGCACGTGGCTGCCGTCACGACCCATGAACATCTGCAATCGTCATACATCCTAGGATTTCATCCTATAGTTGTCCCCTCTCACCATGGACAATTTATTCCATCTTGTGTATTTCACGCCCAATATTAAAACGTTGGCCCTAACTCTCCAGGCCTCAATTATATCTTTATAAAACTCTCGTTTACATCCCGAGTTTCGTAGACTCTGACATACTATATGCTACTATTAACGAGGACTCTACTTATCCAGCCTAAACCCATCATTCTCGGGTTATAAATTTCCCGGGCCTAATTCCCTTGACCCCAAATTTTTTCACTGGTAGTCTCGCTCCTCCAGTCGTTATGCCTAACTCGCACGGTTTACCATTTCTAATCTCTTCGGTCTCACTTCTCAATTATGGACACATTCAACACTTGTAGTCCTACTTCCTTCACATAAGTAAAGATTCAAGAACCATTTCCCCATCATTGGTCCCACTGACCATTTTGGGAATGTCCTTCTGTCGGACCGACAGTCTCAACTGACTATTGTTCTTCCACTGTCCCTTTGGCTATGCTAGCTATTCAGAACTATGGTTGGCCTCTACAGCCTGATTGACTTCATCATCCTTTTGAAGTTAATCACTTAACATCATCTAATCGAGTTCCCTATTGGGTATACTCTCACGTGAGGTTTGACTAACACCGTTAAATTCAATTTCTGCTCTTCAGCAGGTTCGTTAACCCTCTTTACTCACTTCTTCTTGGAAGGACTGCAATCACTAGAAATCGTATAACTTTGATGACATAAACATTAGTCATCCTAGATGGATTTCTCATCCATGCTGGTATTCTACTCACGGGTCCTTTATCAACTATAAACCCTTTGCATAATTTATACCCCTCTGCCAGCTGCGAAGTTCATTATGCAATTCAACCTCTCTCTCATGATCGGTTTCTATCTTACCCATCGTTTTAAACATCAAAATTTCACTCGCATTTTGTTCCCACATCGAATGGAAGACCTCACGGTCAAATCGTACCCAAATTTCTCTCTAAATTTCAAACACACTTCTTCATATATGGTGATTGCCTCTAATCACTACACGATGCTCCTAAGAGCTATAACTTTTAACTCCAAATTTAATTATGAGTGCCGTCACGCCCCACTCTACACAATTGCCTTTGAATTTTCTACCTCTACTGGTCTGTTACACTTTCTCAATTTCTTTTCTGCATCTTCACCGATGGGTTTTCAAAAGATTCCCTCTGATTTCTCCTTTATCGACTATGCTAGGTGGCCCTAAATTCACTCCACCGTTATCTATGACTGTGTCGTGGGAACCCACAGTTCCCGAGTGACGATTTTGCTATCTCTAGTTTAAGTAATTCTCGTGGTGATTTTTATCCCAATCACTCTTACCCGATTACTCTATGTCTTGAGTTGAGCCTCTTATCCCGCGGTTCTTCTTACGACCCTTGCTGGTCCTTCTAAAATGTTCGGGGTTCAAATCATACCGAATTTTTTATAATGAGTCACATCCATTATAATTCGCAGCAGGAGAACATAAGTCGCATATGTAAGGGAACACAACAATCCTATCATAAGGCTCTACATCAAAGAACGATACGCTGAAACGTAATAATACGCACAGATCCTAAGGACACTAGAACCTGATGCTCTGATTCCACCTGTGACACCCCGCCCAATTAAATATAGGGTGATCAGTCCTCTACCAATTTAAAACAAGATATTCAGTTGGTTCATTCTCAGCATCACTGTCGAAAAACTTTTTAACATATTAATCACCTATTAAAAATTAACCTGGTGTCAAAACATTTCCAATTTAGTAAAACCAAGTAAATCCATTTCTTTCCATCTTAAAATATAAACCATTCACCACACATAGGAATGTAAATAAATACTGAACATGAATCAAGTACTGCAATAAATAAGACTGAGTAAAACTCTCAGCTCAAAACTCTAAACCATCAACTAAACTGAATACAATAACTCTGATGAAAGAACTAGAAGTGGGCGATATATGTCCTAAACAAGAAATCTAGATAAAACTGAATGGAAAGGATATATGCGTCTACTGCAAGGACCTGCAGCTCCCACAACAGCTGCAGCACGTCAAGTAATCCAAATCTCTAAATCTGATACTCTTGTGGCTGAGCACCTGATATAATACATATATATAGCAAAAGAGAGAAGAGATACAAGAAACGGGTCAGAGCCCGATGTGTAAAAATGATTTAGCAAGTATTTAAAACTGGTTCTTAAAACAAGTCTTATACGCATGTTAGTTATCGAACTCTCACATGAGTTTCTCACCTCTCGTCTATTGTGCACGCCTAACGTACATCTAATCTCCCCCTAGTTATACCTCCCAGTCTAACTAGTCAGAAACCATACTAATACTAACTAAGCTCACAAGTAGTATTCTCGTATCGCCCATACAATACGAAATTCAGATAATTTATCTCACATACTAAATTTCATTATTCATCGTTTGAATGGTTAATCTTTTATTCACTAAGATCATTTTACTTCTCATTTTCATTTTATCTACTAGTTTCACAAAGTAGAAAGTTACCCAAGTACACTCATACATATATATAGTCTCATCATCCCTATATATATACACTAATCCTACACTCTTAGGTTAAGACCACTTGGTGCAATGAAATGATTATTATTACCAAGTCTACTAATTTCACACAGTAGCAACATTCACAAGTCCATATATATATATATATAGTCACATCATCCCTATACATATATGTAATACCCCGTACTTTTATTGATATTTATTTGTGAGATTAATTAAATTAAATGGGAATTAATTGAGAATTAATCCGGATAAAATACTAACGAGATGTGAGTTGGTATTTGATTATAATGGGTATTATTTGATTATAATGAATATTGAATATATTGAATTTGTCGTGAAATTGAAATACGGAAATTTGGAAATTTTGTTCGGACGCGCTTGACAGTCGCGTCAGGAATATAATTATTTAAATTCAAAAGTGAATTTTATTTTTATCAACCGTATAGTCATTTTGAGTGCGCCAACGAGTCCGAAAGGGTCGAAATAGTAATAAAACACTAGCCGGGGGTTTAGTTTGGATCCCGGGGCATTTTTGGGCCATACCGGCAACTTAAAAGGGTATTTAGGTAATTCTAAAATTTGGGGAATTTTGACCAACGAATTTTGGGAATTAAAAATAGGGAATTTAATGACCCACTAAGCCATTACCAGAACTTAAGTGATTAGAGGGCAACGGGAGTTAGAGGAGGAAGTTAGAAAAGTTTCCAAAGAGAAAACCTTAACCTCCATCTTCAACCTTCAACCTTGGGAGAAAAGGAGAAAGAGCAACCTTCATCAATTCAACACCAAATTCAGAGAATAATCCAAGGCAAGTGGTTTAATTACGTTAATTTCAAGCGAATGTTTCTTCCATGACTCATGTCGCCAAATGGTCAATACATCTCAGCCATTACATTTGTTTTGATCTTTCCCCCATCGGAGATCCCTCTCTTCTCACCTTTTCATTCTTCCGCTATCTTACCTTCTCTTTCTCCTGCTCGCAATAGAAACCCCAATCGGATGTTCTTCTAGATTTGATCTGTATGGTTTGGACGGTGGAGCCTCCAACGATTCAGGTCTCCCCTATGGTTTCGAACATAAAAGCTCCAACCTGCAAGCTACCTCCGATGGTAGTTTCAACGGTGGAACTTCCAACGATTTAGGCCTAAAGTTTCGGTGTCTATACAAGGGTTTCTTTCTCTCTCTCTCTCTCTCTCTCTCTCTCTCTCTCTCTCTCTCTCTCTCTCATACACACACATACACACACATACACACATACACAGTCACTATTATTTGGGCTTTTAATTATGGGCAAACTTTTATTAAGGTTCAATCGTAAAGCTTAATTAATCATCTATGCATTAGACTCGTTGGTTTTCCAGTTGTGGCCATCTACCATCTTATAGTGAAATGATGCATGCTTAGTTCCCCTAGCTTTTGGTTTGAGTTCACTAGCATCAGATTTCGTCATCAATTGTCTTAGAGTGAAACGATACTCTTGTGAGGAATTTAGGAAACTACTTCACATCTATTTAATTGAGATGTGAAATTAATGCTAAAGCAAATAGTAAATGGTTGTACTTGGTTTCTGGTTTAAATCCAACAATTACTAGCCTGACATTGTACCGTTCTTATATTTAACTTATTACCATTAAAATCATCTCATAAAATCTAGAATTTTTTCAGGATTTTATGTATTGAACCTGTTTATATTGAGTCTATGTTTCTCAATAATACTCTTCTTAGGTAATGGATTCTATAAATTCGAAGTGTGGAACTAAATTGGATATTCAAATATCATAGACCTCAATGCTGGAATGATCCCTGCTACATTTTCTTTAATTCATATTTGATGATTTATGAATACATGTTTTACCATTTTTAGAATGAATAAAAGCTTAAAGAATACACTTTAAGCTTTAATCTCGCGGGTTTCGTAAAAAATATTTTTGAAATTAGATGAAAATAATAAGAATTTTTACTCTGTATCCAATAGTTGATCTTGATCATGTGGAATCACAAACTCCATTCTCTAATCATTTTGGTCAAAAATGATTTTAATTTAGTATACTCCCTTTGGGATTTACCAATGTTTTTTAGAATTACTGTGGTTTTAAGGTGATTTGTTATAATAGTGTACAATCTCTTCCCTAATATTTTGCATCTTACGTCTATTAATGAACCCCCCTGATATTATCTCACAATCTGATCACATGACCATAAGGTCGTAAAATAATGTATTTCGACTGGGAACTTCACCGCATCATGTAAACTAAGACTATACAAGCTAAATTACTCGAGAAGATAGACTTGTGTCATGTATAAGAAATGCTTGGGCACATTTAAAATCTCATCACTTTACTTGATTTCTGTTTAACATGGAGAATAAATCTATATCTTTAAAAAACAGAGCTACTCGAGCTTTATTTTCAATGTTGATAAAATTTGAAGCCGAGCTTGAGCGACCCAATACATGGCTTTACCCATAAAGGAAAGACCCAAAGCTGAAGGTAATGTTACACCCCCCACCGTTTAATAAATTAGAATGTTTGTTTTACAACTCTTAAACACCTTTAAACATTATAAAGACCAAGTCAACAAAGTTGCTGTAACTCTTTTGATAGGCGTAAATTAGCAGAGCATGTAACAGAAAATGGATGGTTATCTTTGAGTATCTATAGTATTATATATATATATATATATATATATATATATATATATATAGTAGGGTTAATGGAACCATGTAAGTAATCTGCTTACTGGTAAACATTTCATTATTATATTATATTCATTGAAGGTGTGATCTTTTATCATATGTAAGCCCTTCAACCATCTATTGTTGAAAGGCCTTAAATTGAAATGCAAAACTAGAATGTGCATATAAAATTAGACTTCCTCAAAATCGTTAAACAAGTAGGGTTTTAGGCCACAAGCTCTTCAAAATTAAATTTGATCCTGGAAAAAGGTACGTCCAGTAATGATTTTGAGGAAGCTGGCGACTAGATTTGTACTTCAATTGAAGCTAATGAAAATGCATGTTCGTGTAATATATCATAAACGTTGTAGGAACTTTTGTTGTTAGTGTGTGTATATATATATATCGTGTCAATGTAACATTACCTCCTAACAACATATGAAACAAATTAAATATAATAATTAGAATTATATAACTATATCTATATCATTTCACGTTTATTTTTCACTTAACTATTTATAGGCCCCAATATATGATATTATAAAAAGCGGTGTTTAGCTGGTCTTCATTGATTGAGATATTTTATTAAAAACCCATGGTTTTTACACTCCTATGTTATTGCTTAAATTATACAGATCGTTGTGATATTTTATTCTTCAGCCTGTGATGATATATCTTGTTCCGCTATTCGGTCACTTCAATAATTTTTGGCTATGTAATGTAGATTCTATGTTTATCATCCTTTAAATTCCAAGTTTTGTATTAATGAAGACTCAATTAAATCGCTTAGATTTCATGAAAATGGATGCTTATTTTTATGTGTTTTTCAACTTTTGATGATTTTTTAATTAAAACTATGCCATTTCTATGTGGTATATCATGACAGATGGAATATTTTTAACTCTGAACCTGTTACGTGGTGAAGAGAATGCATGCAGAATTCTATTAAGACATTCATGATGGATGAAACACTTGAATGCGCTAAAGTTAAATATGGAGATGATGACAAAAGTATTGAGGTATGAGGCCACTTACAAAGATTTTTAGATGTGTTTGCTGGATTAGAACAAATAATACTTATTTTTTCCAGTTTGGGATTCTAGTTTCTACATTCTAGGAAAACCATCATTTCCATGATATGTGAACTAGTCATGTCATTAGTCCTTGCATGATTATATTTTCTTAGCAACAACTACTTATGCATCTGAAAAATGTTGCTGTGCAGCTGAATTGAAGGGAAAATGACATGTCGATAAATGAAATAATGTTTCCACATAAGAATTTCCATTCTTATGCATCTGAAAAATGTTACAATAATATAGTGCGACTCATATTTGATGCATGTAGCAAAGACCCTAGTTCCACTTAACAAATTCACTATCCATGAAGAAGTTATAATGGCTGCCATATCAGGTATTTCTGTGACATTAGTTCCTAATATTTTTTACATTAGGATTTTTAATCCTTTTCCCAATATTTTGACGAGGTTAATTTGCAACATGTTTTATAGCCATGCCCTTGATATTGATTCCAGCTGCATCCGCTATGAAGAAAGGGCTTCCTCTTCCGTCTTTTAAAGAATACCCTTTGTTGATCACGATTAAATGATGTCAGTGAACATTGATCTCAATTGACCATTTCAGTAATGATTATGGGGATATTTTGAATCGCAATTGTCTTGTAGGATTCAAAGACAGATATACGTGCAAGTATTTTGGACTCGTTGAATCAATGCTTGCGGGTTTGTTACTTTTGTATTCGTAACACTGAAAATATTTTTATTTCCTTGAAGTGTAATTCTTTCTTTACTATGTGGACTACTAAAGCTAATATAGGGTTTTTAAAAAACTCTTGGTGTTTTGTGACGAGTTGCGAACAATTACACATATTTTTTCATGAAATATTGAAGTATAAACCCTTGTTCTTTGCCGTAATTACAGCAGAGAGTGTTTGATGATGTTACAATAGAAGCAATCTTTGCTTGTAGATCTCTGGATCTCGTTTAAATAAAACGTAGCTTACACAATATGTTGGATCGATAGTAGAGGTTCTTACAGCTTGCTCGTTTAAGAAAAGTGAAAGAAGAGGGAATAAAAGTAGAGGACCTAGATTCGGGATAGAACAAATTAGTTAAAGAGGAAACCGAGTAAGAAGAAAAACTATTTAATATGGTATGTCTTTTTGTAGTGAGATTTTGTTATTTATAATAGGTTTTTGCTAAATGTGTGTTCATTTCTTAACCCTTTTCAGATTAGTGATTGCTTGGGAACTTTGATCAAAATATTTAGGGCTAACTTCTTGCCTTCTCTTGAGAAGATTTTGCCATTGATAGCTCTTATATGGGCGAGTTACTTTCTTTGTCTACTACCAATGATACAATAGTAAGGGTAACTTTGACTCTGTCCCTCATTAATTTCCATAACTGGACTTTGATACCTTTTTAAAAAAATTAACTTTGGTACCTTTTCGTTGTTCATTATTACCTTCAATAGTAAAACATTAATCCTGTGGTGATAAAAAAGATAACGAAATCAAAAAATGGAAAAATAAAAAGGTACTAATGTCTAATTATGCCAATTAATGAGGTACCAAAGTCAAAATTTTACTTCTTCATATGATACGGGGCATATCTAGATTAGAAGGTGGTTATTGTGCCCCTTGACCTTTAAAAAAGGTGTACCAGTATTAAATTTTTATTTTTAAATGGGCTTAAATTTTGATAATTTTCTTGCCTTACTTTTGATTAAAAAAATCATCAGTAAAGTTCCCTTTTCAAAAAGAAAGGGGGATGGGACAAAAAAATTATGGGCGTTAATTTTTTTCCGTGGACAGAATTCCTAGCTATGCCCCTGTTGCTAAGAAATATTATTGTTATCTCATCAGGTCGAGTTGCTCAATTACCAGACGAATAGATGAAATACCTCCAAATAGGCTTGACGAGCATTTGCTTGGTTAATTCGGATTAGTTAAGTGTCCTTCACTCATGTTTCTCATATAACAGCCCCACAAACAAAAACAAAAATATAATAATGAACAAAGAGTTACTTAGTTCAAATCCCTACTCTCTCTTTATGCTTGTGTATCCCTTCTTATTGTTCAATTATTTACAATGTCCATAATTTGCTACATTGTTATTATTAATTAGAAAAAGTTGGTAATATCATACACAGTTCATAATATGAAAACAAGCTTAAACCGCAAATTTCTAATTCTATTTTCACCACAAATTGATTATCAAACTTGGGCACCTGCAATTGTCTTCCTCCAAATCTTGCATATACTTGGTCTCGTTATCTCTTACCTGGTCTTTTGATTTACAGGATAATGATAAAACAACCAAAGAGAGAATAATACGTGTTTTTTATAATGTTGCAGAGCAGTGCCAAGAAGAGGCTTTTAGGTGAGTCTAGTCACTTCATAACACTATTTGGTTCACTTAAAAGTAAAATGGTGAAAAGTATTTTCAACTATTTAGCGTTAAGTTTTGTTCACTATTTTTTTTTCTTTCCAAAATCACATAATATCGCATGTACAATTATTTATAATTACGAACAAAAGTTAGAATGCAGAATTGTAGAAAGTACTTTTCTCTATTTTACCTCTCACCTAGGTGCTAATATCTTGCAATGTATGAAACAACGCTCAAGTTTTACTATCCAGGATTATGATTTTAATTTCATTATTGCTTGTATTGGTCTTTACAAAATTGTGCAGATATTAAGAAACGTCTATTCCTTTTCTACTTAAAGCTTGCCGTAAAGAGAATCCAGAAGTTCGACGACTTTCACTTTCCTCAAGACTGTCATGATGAACACGTAATGTAACACCCCACGACTTTGGAGACTGAGAAATTAAATTTTTGGGAAGATAAAATTTAATTAAATTGGAGAATTTTAGAATTTGGGAAATGAGGTCCAAAAATAAAAAATATTTTAAAGTATTCCGGATGATGATTTTGAGGGTACCATCGATCCCGGAAGGGTCGAGATAGTCAAAATGACTCTCATTGGGTTTTATTTCGGCTCCGAAATATTTTTAAGTCAGTTTGACTCTAATTGGTCTAAACGAGTCATTTAAAGTGTGTATTAACATTTAAAACTGGGTTTGTTGTTTTAAAGGATTAGAGGCTTACGGATGAAGCCTTCTCAAATAGAGAAAGAGAGAAAGAAAAAGGAAGAAAGAAAGAAGAAGGAAAAGAAGAGAGAGAGGAAGAAAAAGCTTGGGATTTCCGGCCCAACCGCGACATCGAGGATGATCGAACCTCTACAAATCTGAGGCAAGTGTTTAATCTTGATAAATAACTATTTGTGTATTTCATTTCATAATTTGTGGGTTGAAGAAATGGATTTTTGGGTATTAATACCAAAACCTAGATTTTTAGGTTTAATCTTGAAATCAATGTTTAAATAGGGATTTAATGGATTAGAAGTGGTTGGGGTCAACTTTGAGTTGATTAATGGGCTTAAAATCATAAATTGATGAAGGTTTAATTGTTAGAAATGAAAATTTAGGGTTTAGAATTCGTGGGTTTTGATGAAGAAGAAGAACCCTTCAAAAATTGCAGGTCCGAATCGATTCGCCCCCTCAAGCGAATCGATTCGGTTTGGTGAGATTGGCAGGTTTGCATTGACCGAATCGATTCGGACCCAAGCCTAATCGATTCGGCCTATTGCAGAAGCCCAGGTCTTTGGGCCCGAATCGATTCGCCTTGGAGGCCGAATCGATTCGCTAGACCGAATCGATTCGGAATAGGACCGAATCGATTCGGAAACTGGGCATTTTGAGGTATTTTCTCCATAGTGAATTCAAACCCTTTTTGGTTGGGTTTATTGATTTGGGGCCTTCTCTTATGATGAAAGAGATATGTTCTTGGAGACACATAAGGGGTTTCTCACACATTAGAATTTTGGGGACTCCTTAGGGTAATTTGGGAGAAATGTATCCATGTATGTATTTGGAGTTATGTATAGAGATTTTGGGGAAACCCTTTGGGATTAAGAATCCTAATTGTAGATTAAAAGTAGGTGTACATGTGATATGAGGCTAAGAACTCTTAGAGAGGTCTCAGATGAGGGTATTCACAAAAGTGATTGAACCATAGTCGAAATCGAGGGAAATGAGATTATTTGATGATTGAAAGAATGAGCTTGAGGCTTATAGACTTTTAGTCATATGTATACCGATAGTCAAAACGATTACTAGATTCTTTAATGTACTCTCAGATATAGATGAAATGCGTAGTGATGGATTCCTACGCAAACTCTTTGGTGATAGCCATAATGTTGAATACATAGGTATAAATATATACATACGGTTTTGGGAGACTATTCATCATAGGAAAATGATTGAATATGTTTCAAGTATGGGATTATATTCACATATCGAGGTAAATTAAAGGAATTGTGGTGACGGCTTGTATAATGAGGATTAAGTATACTTATAGCCGGGTATATATATATATATATATAGATATATGGATTATGTGAATATATATGTATATTTATGTATCTATATAGATATGATTATATGGATATATTTATGTTGTGGTCATACATGATATGGATATTTAAACCGTATATGATGGTTTATTATTTGATCATATGATTGGATCATATGGATTATATATATTATGCATGTAAATGATATATATACTTAATTGGTTAAGCATACCCCGCTCATGCTATCATTGGGAAGTTGCGCGCGTAGTGGGTGAGCATCCTGGCTAGAAAAGCAGGGTGTGGATATTCCCCAGGTCATAGTCGTCCCGTGTGTTACCATATGATATATATATTTATTTTGGGATGAGACGTGATGGGTATGTTTCGTCTCATTGCCGGTTTGGAGCTATGACCGCTTCCCGGGACGTCGTGTGCGTGAGTTTACCACGAGATGGGTGTCATTTAGTCCCACCATGGTGGCCCCAGTTTTGCTACGTGAGCCAGGCACTGGGAAGATGATAGCATTGATGCAGTTTATCGGCGATATATATAGCCGGGTATATTAAGTGCATGGCCTTGTACATCATATGTAGTATGTACACTTGGCTATTGGATTGATGATGATATATATACGGTTAGAAATAAATACCTATATATATATATTTATATATATATCCTATAGACGAAAGGATATGGACTTTATGAAGTACATCTTAGATGATTATGGTGTACTAGATTGATGGGGGTTGATGTATCGCACATAAGGTATTATTCGGTTACATCATCCCAAGGATATTATTGGAGGTTCTTTTATTTTATTTTATTTGTTTTCTTTTTCTTTTCTTCTTTCTTTCTTTAGTAGTTATAGTTAGTAGTAATGGTAGTATTAACTTGTATGTTGAGGATTATGGATCTCTAGGATCGACATTGCCCAGGAGTAGTGTAACGAGGTGGTTCCTTGTTTGGATTTCGCTTTGCGAGACACCTCACGCACGAAAAGCAGTGCCATGTCGAGATTTGAGAGAAGTAATTCCATAGGTGGCATCTCGGATCTCTGGTCTTGACCTTGTCAGGAGTAGTGTAACGGGGCGGTTCCTTGTTTGGATTTCGCTTTGCGAGACTCCCCACGCACGAAACGTAGTACAATTTTGAGGCTAGAGAGAAGTTTTGCCAATATTCCATGTACATGATATTAGGGATGTTAATTCTTATTCTTTAGCCTATATATGTATATATAGATATATATATATATATATATATATATATATATATATATATATAGATATAGATATATATATATATATATATATATATATATATATATATATATATATATATATATATATATGTATATAGGGGTAAGGTTTTAAGAATTATGATTTTTTTTAATTCGTGATATTATAAATAGGAATTCACTAAGCCTATTATGGCATAATTGTTGTAATCATAATCTAGTGGGTTTAGAAATGGGTGGATCCTTAGATTATGACGGGAAGGTAGCTCTCGTGGATATAGGCTAGGCCTAATAAGTTAGGTTGTCCTAAAAATCAATGGGGGTAATTTTAACCAAAAATTTGAGGACGCGAATAGGTGCGCGCCTTTAGATGAGAGGTGAGTTGGGGTTCCACGAGAGTGCGGTCTCACTTTATTTATGAAATTAAGTACACCGGTATTTATTATGCACGGTTAACACACTTGCTAAATATTTTACACATTCGGGGCTCTGACCCATTTACTTTTCCCTCCTTCTTGTATATACATATATATTTCCACAGGTATCCTACCGTATGGATGCCGGATGACCTTCTATCCAGAGTCTTGGGAGCCGTTACAGGTGCGGACTGTTGCGGGATGTTTCATGTAGCCGCTTCCTACTTCTTTAAATTTCTAGGTAGGATTCATGTTGTATATCGGGTTTATACCCAAGGGATATTTATATATATGTTTATATTCTTTCCATTTCAGTTATTGTATTTGCTGTGACCCGACAGCTTATTCGGGTTTATTTATTTATGGCATATTCATGTATAGTGATTCCTTTCATTTCTTATAGTTCTTTCTTGCATCTCTCTTATTTATTAGAAATTTTGTAGTGTTGGGTTGTGTTATGTTGCATGTTTTAATTTATTTAACATCTCGCTTATATGATATCGGGTAGTTAGTCCTATATTATATAGTACCGACAGTTGATGTTGAGACTGGACCATCTGAAATTCCTGATTTAATATAGTATAGGGCTGGCCACCCGTTATTATTTTAAGCGGGGTGTTACAGATGGTATCAGAGCATCAGGTTCTAGAGTCCTTAGGATCTATGCGAGTTTCTGCATTCTTCCGTTAACGTTCTTGACATAAAGCCCTATAAATAGGACTGTTGTGTTCACTGCGTTGTTTTCTTCTGTGAAGTATATTCACTTGATTGGCGTTCTGATAACAGTTGCTCTTGTTTCGTTTCAGACGTCGCCTAGATTTTGTCGTCTAGGAAAGAATAGGTTTAGAAGTACGGAACCCATAGTATATTTTGGGTACACTTTAATCGGGGGTATTTGTTTTTCCCCGATTCAGGAGGAAATATTGAGGATATTTCTAGTAGTGGTTCGAGGTGATTTATCGACGGTTGAGTAAGAAAGAAAAAATTTACTCGAATAGTGAACCTTGGACTTAGTAAAGTAAGTCTGAGGAGAGGTTAGTGTAGTCCTTGGGAGGTTCAGGTTGAGAAACCCGTTAACCTTCGTTAGAAAACCTGGTGTTGGTGACTTTTCTCGACGTGAGGTGTGTGGAGTTATCCCAATATTGGGAGTATTGCCTTCTGGGAAGTGGGAGTAAGAAATTTGGAGACTCAGTTTCATTGTGTAGGACTGAGGGAGTTTTTGGTTGTCGCCATCGTGTTTATCCTTTAAAATGGTTAGGAAGGATTTTGAGGAAGATGTTTCTCTTGTGAAGAAATAGGCTTAGGGATAATGATTTTCCTGGAAGGAGTTGAGGACCCTGAGTTGAGATTCTAGGGTGAGGGGAAACCATTAGGTTATGAAATTGTAAGGTAGAATACCTTTCTTTGGGTTTAAGTTACGCTTTGCGCGATATTGGGAACGTCGCGTGTAAGGCGTGATGGGTAGTTATCCGCTACACCGCTAGGGTGTATGAAATTTTCCTAGAGAAGGAAGTGAGCAAGTGTGGCCTTGGTATGGCGTCTTGGGAGATGATACACCTTTTCGTAACGAAATAGTAGGGAAGTTTTAGAATCCCAATGAGGGAAGGATTTATTTTTATATAAAGGTGTTAATATGATGTATAGGAATTTCATAACTGAGAGGTTCAGAGTTTGGTAGATTTGTGAGGAGCGGATAGTTTAGCTCATAGTTGTGCTAGTTTTGAGAACTAGGTATTGGCTAGAGTATTGTATTAATTGAGGCCTTGTGTTTTAAACATAAGGTGTTTGTTTGGCGTGTCGAAAGACGCGGAAAATATTTATATCGTATTATTGTATAGGCCCTCGGGCAATATCAAAAATATGGAAATCTTTTTTTTTCTTATATAAAACCTTAACCCTGGTTCAACTAATCTCAATCCCCGACCTAGCTACACAGTAGTGTATTGGGAGGGTTCCTTGTTTGGATTTCGCTTGCGAGACCTCCCCCGCACGAAGGTGGCTAGCGTCAGGAATTGAGGAGAGTTCAACCAATGGAAATTTTCAAACTTTTATATATTTAGTATATTGTTATAGATTATGTTACCGAGGGTTATCTTACAATTTGAGGCTAATGGAGCCTGATTAGGATTTTACGAGTGGAAACTCGGATACGGGGTGTATGGGCACCCCGGGGTAGTTATTTGTTTTAAAATCCATATGGTTCGACATGAGAACTAGGGAGGATCGGTATAGTGATCCTAAGACTTGATGTTTGGACTAGATGATATTGAGGTCCTAGGCATATCTTAAATTTCGCGGACGAAATTCTTGTAAGGGGGGGAGATTGTAACACCCCACGACTTTGGAGACTGAGAAATTAAATTTTTGGGAAGATAAAATTTAATTAAATTGGAGAATTTTAGAATTTGGGAAATGAGGTCCAAAAATAGAAAATATTTTAAAGTATTCCGGATGATGATTTTGAGGGTACCATCGATCCCGGAAGGGTCGAGATAGTCAAAATGACTGTCATTGGGTTTTATTTCGGCTCCGAAATATTTTTAAGTCAGTTTGACTCGAATTGGTCTAAACGAGTCATTTAAAGTGTGTATTAACATTTAAAACTGGGTTTGTTGTTTTAAAGGATTTGAGGCTTACGGATGAAGCCTTATCAAATAGAGAAAGAGAGAAAGAAAAAGGAAGAAAGAAAGAAGAAGGAAAAGAAGAGAGAGAGGAAGAAAAAGCTTGGGATTTTCGGCCCAACCGCGACATCGAGGATGATTGAACCTCTACAAATCTGAGGCAAGTGTTTAATCTTGCTAAATAACTATTTGTGTATTTCATTTCATAATTTGTGGGTTAAAGAAATGGATTTTTGGGTATTAATACCAAAACCTAGATTTTTAGGTTTAATCTTGAAATCAATGTTTAAATAGGGATTTAATGGATTAGAAGTGGTTGGGGTCAACTTTGGGTTGATTAATGGGCTTAAAATCATAAATTGATGAAGGTTTAATCGTTAGAAATGAAAATTTAGGGTTTAGAATTCGTGGGTTTTGATGAAGAAGAAGAACCCTTCAAAAATTGCAAGTCCGAATTGATTCGCCCCCTCAAGCGAATCGATTCGGTTTGGTGAGATTGGCAGGTCTGCATTGACCGAATCGATTCGGACCCAAGCCGAATCGATTCGGCCTATTGCCGAAGCCCAGGTCTTTGGGCCCGAATCGATTCGCCTTGGAGGCCGAATCGATTCGCTAGACCGAATCGATTCGGAATAGGACCGAATCGATTCGGAAACTAGGCATTTTGAGGTATTTTCTCCATAGTGAATTCAAACCCTTTTTGGTTGGGTTTATTGATTTGGGGCCTTCTCTTATGATGAAAGAGATATGTTCTTGGAGACACATAAGGGGTTTCTCACACATTAGAATTTTGGGGACTCCTTAGGGTAATTTGGGAGAAATGTATCCATGTATGTATTTGGAGTTATGTATAGAGATTTTGGGGAAACCCTTTGGGATTAAGAATCCTAATTGTAGATTAAAAGTAGGTGTAGATGTGATGTGAGGCTAAGAACTCTTAGAGAGGTCTCAAATGAGGGTATTCACAAAAGTGATTGAACCATAGTCGAAATCGAGGGAAATGAGATTATTTGATGATTGAAAGAATGAGCTTGAGGCTTATAGACTATTAGTCATATGTATACCGATAGTCAAAACGATTACTAGATTCTTTAATGTACTCTCAGATATAGATGAAATGCGTAGTGATGGATTCCTACGCAAACTCTTGGGTGATAGCCCTAATGTTGAATACATAGGTATAAATATATACATACGGTTTTGGGAGACTATTCATCATAGGAAAATGATTGAATATGTTTCAAGTATGGGATTATATTCACATATCGAGGTAAATTAAAGGGATTGTGGTGACGTCTTGTATAATGAGGATTAAGTATACTTATAGCCGGGTATATATATATATATAGATATATGGATTATCTGAATATATATGTATATTTATGTATCTATATAGATATGATTATATGGATATATTTATGTTGTGGTCATACATGATATGGATATTTAAACCGTATATGATGGTTTATTATTTGATCATATGATTGGATCATATGGATTATATATATTATGCATGTAAATGATATATATACTTAATTGGTTAAGCATACCCCGCTCATGCTATCATTGGGAAGTTGCGCGCGTAGTGGGTGAGCATCCTGGCTAGAAAAGCAGGGTGTGGATATTCCCCAGGTCACAGTCGTCCCGTGTGTTACCATATGATATATATATTTATTTTGGGATGAGACGTGATGGGTATGTTTCGTCTCATTGCCGGTTTGGAGCTATGACCGCTTCCCGGGACGTCGTGTGCGTGAGTTTACCACGAGATGGGTGTCGTTTAGTCCCACCATGGTGGCCCCAGTTTTGCTACGTGAGCCGGGCACTGGGAAGATGATAGCATTGATGCAGTTTATCGGCGATATATATAGCCGGGTATATTATGTGCATGGCCTTGTACATCATATGTAGTATGTACACTTGGCTATTGGATTGATGATGATATATATACGGTTAGAAATAAATACCTATATATATATATTTATATATATATCCTATAGACGAAAGGATATGGACTTTATGAAGTACATCTTAGATGATTATGGTGTACTAGATTGATGGGGGTTGATGTATCGCACATAAGGTATTATTCGGTTACATCATCCCAAGGATATTATTGGAGGTTCTTTTATTTTATTTTATTTGTTTTCTTTTTCTTTTCTTCTTTCTTTCTTTAGTAGTTATAGTTAGTAGTAATGGTAGTATTAACTTGTATGTTGAGGATTATGGATCTCTAGGATCGACATTGCCCAGGAGTAGTGTAACGAGGTGGTTCCTTGTTTGGATTTCGCTTTGCGAGACACCTCACGCACGAAAAGCAGTGCCATGTCGAGATTTGAGAGAAGTAATTCCATAGGTGGCATCTCGGATCTCTGGTCTTGACCTTGTCAGGAGTAGTGTAACGGGGCGGTTCCTTGTTTGGATTTCGCTTTGCGAGACTCCCCACGCACGAAACGTAGTACAATTTTGAGGCTAGAGAGAAGTTTTGCCAATATTCCATGTACATGATATTAGGGATGTTAATTCTTATTCTTTAGCCTATATATATATGTATATAGGGGTAAGGTTTTAAGAATTATGATTTTTTTAATTCGTGATATTATAAATAGGAATTCACTAAGCCTATTATGGCATAATTGTTGTAATCATAATCTAGTGGGTTTAGAAATGGGTGGATCCTTAGATTATGACGGGAAGGTAGCTCTCGTGGATATAGGCTAGGCCTAATAAGTTAGGTTGTCCTAAAAATCAATGGGGGTAATTTTAACCAAAAATTTGAGGACGCGAATAGGTGCACGCCTTTAGATGAGAGGTGAGTTGGGGTTCCACGAGAGTGCGGTCTCACTTTATTTATGAAATTAAGTACACCGGTATTTATTATGCACGGTTAACACACTTGCTAAATATTTTACACATTCGGGGCTCTGACCCGTTTACTTTTCCCTCCTTCTTGTATATACATATATATTTCCACAGGTATCCTACCGCATGGATGCCGGATGACCTTCTATCCAGAGTCTTGGGAGCCGTTACAGGTGCGGACTGTTGCGGGATGTTTCATGTAGCCGCTTCCTACTTCTTTAAATTTCTAGGTAGGATTCATGTTGTATATCGGGTTTATACCCAAGGGATATTTATATATATGTTTATATTCTTTCCATTTCAGTTATTGTATTTGCTGTGACCCGACAGCTTATTCGGGTTTATTTATTTATGGCATATTCATGTATAGTGATTCCTTTCATTTCTTATAGTTCTTTCTTGCATCTCTCTTATTTATTAGAAATTTTGTAGTGTTGGGTTGTGTTATGTTGCATGTTTTAATTTATTTAACATCTCGCTTATATGATATCAGGTAGTTAGTCCTATATTATATAGTACCGACAGTTGATGTTGAGACTGGACCATCTGAAATTCCTGATTTAATATAGTATAGGGCTGGCCACCCGTTATTATTTTAAGCGGGGTGTTACACGTAATTAGTGCTATCTATTGAGGTTTTACAACTACACTATAATTATTGGCCTTTCACAATTAGTTCCCAACGTATTAAAAACTAATCTTTTTTTACTAATAGATTGTACTTATAAGGTGTAAAGTATAATACCTTAGTTATTAGTTCTACAAATTAGCTGTAAGCTGTCCTTGATTTGAGTAATGTACATTAAGACTCCCAAATTTCCTTTTCACCAAGGAAACTTTTTGTAAAGCCAAAAATCGAAGTAGACTTCACTCAATTTTAAGTTTATTACAATACACACTTCTCTTCATTGAAACTATTTCTTGGTAGTTGCATGTAGAATTGGTATTTACGCAGAATTTGGTGGATCTGTTTTCAAAGTTCATGTTGGAGGTAGTATTGTTATAATGTATTCATTTACGTGATTTAATTATATATGAAAGTCTATTTTGTTCTGAACTAAAATTATTTCTATCATTTCAGAGGCTCTTTTAAATCTAAAATATATGATAGAACATGATAATGCGATGACGTATGAGGTTGCTGTTTTTGCTTACGAGAAAATATGTCATATCCATTGTTATGCATTAATGCCTTTTGAGGTACTCTCTCTATTATTCTGTCAATATTATTTTTTAATGACCTAATAATTAGCTTGTGCAACTTTTTTTGTTTTTGTCCTTCCGAATGTTCTGACATACCGGAGCATGTTAGCTTCCAAGCGAGTGTTCATGGTGATATTAATGCCAATTTATTGATTCCAATTGAGAGTTAATAAAAGAACCACAATCGAAAGTTGGTGTTCGCATATTATTACTAAGATCATTGTAAAATTTCTTTATGCCCCAATGTAAACATTCATACATTTCCCAAGCTTTATCTCATCTATTACAAGTCTTCTCTAATTTCATCATTCGATATCATTTTAAGCTGCTTACGTACCATCTTTATCATAGGTTCCATTTTAAACCTTCCTTAAAAGGACGAATATAAGCTTGTCTATTTCTATTTTATCCATTATTACTAAAATTCATTCTAGATGGTTTGTTGGTGATGGAAAGAATATGAATTTGTGTCTTGACAACTAGCTGGGGCATAATAATAAGCCTGGAAACATTTGGACCGGTTTTGTGGTAGAATAAGTATATGGCATGCTCGAAATAAGCTTTGATTTGATAGACGAAAAATACCTCGTAAATCTGGAGCATCGTTAAGTCATCGGTTAGTTTATTACCACAGTTAAGATGTCTACATTTCTCATGTATTTTTAAGTTTGTAATTTTAAAAGTCTGGGTTCCATTTGTCTCTGCCTCATGCTTGTGCTTGTTGACTTCTTATTAGGGTGGTAACATCCTTGTATCCTTTCAAGAATTATAAGGATTGGAGTTCTTCAATCTTCTTTGAGTGTAAAATGTTAAGATTACTTTGGAATTAGGAAACACATTTTAATAGTGGTGATTGTTCTCTCCTTCTCATCTCCCTAGTTTACAATTCGTTGACTTGTCTCTATGGCAAGGGCTCATGAGATGTTCTATTATGAGGCAACTGCTTGAGAGTTTTCTTTTCATCACACCGGACTTCTTCTAAGTAAATGTATATAAATCCCTAAAAGTAAAAACAGTAACAATTAAAGTTAGTGAATGTTGTTTCATAGTCTTCAAACCATATTGGTTAGAGAATGAAATACACTCTAATTGACCAATGTCCCATATACAACCCAATTGCTCAAATTAGTTTAAGATTCTTCGTTAAACCTGTTTGGATATTTGGTACGAACATATTGACTAGTGCACTTGAAAAAATCAATCATTTGGTTGTTGGTGATAAGGGTGTTCTAGTTGATGTGGTGATTCATGATCAATGATTTGTAGTTATGGACATGGATAATTATTACGATTGATTGCTTACATTCAAAATGATACAAATTTTTTTTAGGAATACCAAGTTCAAAGAGAAATGGACTTATATGATGAAGACTGGAAATCACATTTTCTTTGGGAAGGGGTGGGGGTGTTTTTGTAATTGATGCAATTTCATTATGATGATAAGATGGAAAATGAGTTTATTTTTTATTTTTTGTAGATGTATTTGTATATATATATTTTGATTTTCGGCTCTTTTTTATGCAAAGAAAAGGTACATGATCGTTTGGTTGATGTGTTAATGTAACTCATTTAATTTTGAATATTGAGTTTGGTCTTGTTTACATGGACCAAGGAGTTAGACACGTGATTTGATATTGATTTATTTCTATTTAGGTAGCAAAAACCAGGGTTGGGGGTTGGGGGTGGAGGGTGAGGTGTGTGGGGTGGGGTGGGGTGGGATGGATCTTGTTTAAGTTTAACTTTGTGGATAATTCTAGATTGACACAAACGCATTTTGGTAGACACACTTTGGTACACACATTGACATGATGTGTCAAGTGGCGTATGTATTGGTTGATGATTTTAATGATTATATTGGACCCCAAACACTAATCAATATAGATATGATGTGCCCGTGTCAAAATATGTCGTTTTGGTCTAAAATCACCCTGGACTTTATGGACACACGACATTTAAACTCAACTTTGGGATATGACTTCCAAACTGGTACATATTTTCTTTAAGTTTTTAGTTTTCAAAATTTTATGTTGGTCTTATAACTAGAATTTAAAAAGTTAACGTTCTATACCATGACTAGGAAACATAGAAGAGGCTTTTTATATTGGTAAAAATAAAATATTTTTTAACACAGTGTCCCAACTACTGTCTAAATTTCTAAAAAAAATAAATCTGTGCTTCAAAATTTCAGATATTGATTTTCCAAAAATTTTTGTAACAAAACTAATAAATTTGCCTTTTATCTTGCATAACTTTGAGGGAAAACAACATCTGGCTTCGAAATCATCTACTTCAAAATCTTTACATAGTGGGTTTCTTTGACCGGAGTAAAATGTTTTGGGCCCTTTATAATATTGGACCCGAGTAAAACACATGGGCAAACTATTTTTTTAAGGCGTGGAGCCATTGTGCATGGTGTTGAATTATTTTACTCCAGATTTACATGCTAGACGGTTAAAATAAAATTTATTTTTCTAGTACACAAAATGCTTGGTAATCATTTATGCTAGTTTCTAATATATCTAATTGCTTTTTGGTCCAAAATTATAATGATTTCTTTAATTTTTTCAGGGAAAAATAATTTTAAAAATATTTTTATTGTGAATGTTTAAGCTAGATTTTTTTATCAGGGAGGAAATATAATATTCCACATGGAGAAACAACACTATGAATAATACCATTATTATTTAATGTGAATGTATTTTGTATTCTAGTTTTAATATTATAATAATGTTAGAATATGGAGAAACAACACTATGAATAATACCATTATTATTTTGGGGTATTTTAGTATTTATTTTGGATAAATTGGTCGCCAAGTCCCTTAGGCCTATATTTGGCTAGTCTCAATTATATGAGTTGAGAGATTGTTAATGTTGTTCAACATGTGTTTACATTAAGAAGAACCCACTAAAACTCTCTTCAACGTCACATCCCCTAAATGAACCTTAAGTCATCCATATTTTCTCATCTACTTTTAAAAGTTTATTTGATGTTTGTTCGAACTAAAGGGAAATAAATACAAGAATAAACCATGTTTAATGGAAATCGATCAGAACGGTTGATTAGAGTTTGTTCATTTGGATTTTGATTTACTAGGATTAAGGAATTAAAAAACAATATTAGAGAGTTGAAATATACCACTTGATTGACAATTGTTGTCTTCTCTTGTTCAGCCAAAGTTTAAAAATCAGGGATATCACAAGTAGTGAAACCTAACTATTTAAAACCGTTTCATTACATGAAACAATGGGATACTTTTATTAGGATTTAATGCCATATCCCCTACCTCCGATTGTATACAAACAAGTACTTTATCTCTATGACTAATGAAACACATTCCGAAGATAAATAAAGAAAATGACAAAACACAAGAAAGACGTAAAAATTTAACGTGGTTCACTAAATTTACTATGTCCATGGGAGGAGAGGAGGAATCTTCAATATGATAAATAAGTAACACAAATTATAACACTCTCAATCTCTCATGTCTTTCTTACTCTACAACCCTTCCAAAATACTCTCACTTCTTCTTGATTTCACTTTTATTCATTTGATAGAATGAACGAATGAATTAAGACAATTTATAGATTCTTGGAATTAGCCACATTCAATGGATCAAAATAAGGTTGGATGGTTGAGATCAAAATTACTATTAAAGGTACCTATTAATTTACTATCCCAATGGTAGGCATCCAACATCTAAATGTTTCACATGATTTGGCTTATTAACCATATCCCACTAACCATATTTTGAATGCTCACAATATTTGACTCATCTACCATACTTTTGATCCATAAATCCAACAATATTCACCTTGATAAAAAAACACAGCATCCCCAAATGCGGAGAGCTCCCACTTGCAAATCCTCAAGTCGTCGAACATGAATCCACCTTCACAAGAATTTACTCCAATACCCTATGTCAAGTCGTCCCATCTACAACACACAAAAACATTCTCCACAGGCCCTTCTACACGTTCCATTCTACAAATACTTGAATCAAGCAACGTGGTCCTAACTTCATCTTTTTTAACATCATCTAATGCATATATGTATCATCTCCAGTTGACTTTATTTGTCGACTCCAAAGGTGGACTTCATGATTTCTCCTTCTCTAGTAGATTTTCCCTTCTCACCCTTGCCCGTTGCCTGGATACATAACACCCATGTTTTCATTGTTGTACCCATCATCAAGTCACGACCCAAGCGCATGATATCCTCTGAACCATATTTCCTTATAATTTTAATCAGATAATAAAACCCATCTCTCTTTTCTCCCCCTCGCTAGGACCATACAACCACGTGTAACTTTCATAACTCCATCTACTATTGATATCCGATAGCCCTTGGAATCTAGTTGGCTGATAAATATTAGATTTTTTCATACCTTTGGGGCATAGGCCACACCATTTAACGTACGTTTTACGCTATGATCTTGACCGCGCCCCTTTTATGTCATAAGTTTTACCATTAGGTAATGTCATATAGACTTTTCTTTTATATTGGAATGAATCAAAACTATTAATATTGGAACACACATGATGTGTAAAACCCAAATCCATTACCCAATCTTCTCGAGGCAAATAGTTACCTTTGGAAATAGTGAGAGCATCTCCAAAGCAATCATCTCTTTTTAGAAAATTTATTGTAGGATTATATCAACCATTTTCTTACTTCTTATTCTATGAAGGACATTCCATTTTTTATTGACCCATTCCTTGCACTTGTAACACTATGTTCCTCTTTTACCATCACTTGTTCTAGACCTACTAGTCTCGTTAGATCCATAGTTGGTCTGTCTTTCCCTATTTTTTCCACCATTTCCACTTCAAAGCATAAAAGATTTACTATAGGAAAATGTGTTTTCTCCACCATTTTTCTTCTTCCTCGTCACATGAGAGATGATGTATTGAACAACATCATTGAACTTGAGGGTTGTCTTTCCAAACATAAGGGTGGTGACAAAATTCTCATATGAATCTGGCAATGATGCAAGCAACAACAAAGCTCAATCCTCTGCGCTGAATTGAATGTCTATTCAACTCAAGTCGTTGATTAAACCTTTAAAAATAATGGTATGTTTTATCACATCCTCACTTTCCTTCTTCTATAACTTGGAGCTTATTTGACATATATTTTCCCAAGCACATTCCTCAAGCTTATCACACATGCCCTTCATCATGGTCTCTTCAATCACATGATTCAACACATCATCGGTGTTATTCATGTTATAAAAGATATTTCCTTTTGATCAATATCGCGCCACTCAACATCAGTCATGCCCTCTGGTTTCTTCTTTACTCCCAATAAGGTAATCTCCACTCTCTGTTGGATATGATAACCACGCATTTGCCTTTTAACATAAGTTAAAATTGACATTTTCGTTAAAACGTTTTATTTTGAACTTTATAGTACTTTCAGATCCATAACTTGGATTCTACTTCTTAGTGCTAGAAGTAATTACGAGAGTACCACGATTTCATTTTTGCTGCCCACTAGAGAGAAAAAATACGCCAAGAACTTGTTGTATAGCTCTGATATCAGTTGTTAGGATTTAATGATAAATCCCATGCCTCTGATATCAGTTTTTAGAATTTAGTGCTAAATCCTCATTTTATGTTATTTAAGGTTGTCTATTTGTATCTCTTTTTCGTGTTTGTTTGTGTGTTTTTCTCTTAATGATTTTCCATAGTGATAAGTTATCCGGTGTGTTTTGTGATGATAACTTTGATATTCGAGAGGAGTTTAATGAGCTTTATAATTGTGATTAAAACTTATCTCGTTTGAATTTTAAATTTACAAAAAGAATAAAAATTCTTAAAAAAGAAAATTTCATTTTAAAGTTATAATGGGACTTTTGCAAACTGTTCAAACTCAAAGAGATTTCTATTGTGATAAATTTGTTGACATGGATTGTGATTTTAAAATTTTAAAAGTGTCCAAAAAAGAGAATGATGATAGAGTCCGGGGTTTAAAGATATAATTAGAGGACTCTTTTAACTTTCAAGGGTCTATGTTGGTGCCATTGATGACATTGATGTTTTGATTAATGATTTGAGGGAATGTGAGAAGATTCTTAGTCATAAGTTTGCTTGCATTGAGGGGTTTTCTCAAATTTTCAAGTGGAGTGTAAAGTAAATTGGTTTTTTAGTATCATGTCATAGGGTAGATGAGTGCCCCACTAAAAAAAGGAAGAAAAGGAAAGAAACCGATAGAATTTAATGCCACCCTTAGTGATAGTGAGCAAGAAGAGGGAAACGATTCTCCCATTGAGCACAAATTTACCGCTTTCATGGCTAGTCATGTGATCTTTGATGAGAAATCTTTTCATGAAGATATTTCTTTGCATGACACTTTTGAGGCCATAATTTATGAATAGATGATACGCGAATATTGCGTATTTCATCCTCCGAACCTATGCATTTTAGCCCCCTCGGGTATCTTATTCCTTATATTTATGCTCATTGACCAGATAACCTCGGATTTCTACGTTATCATGTTTTGTAGGGGTTAATTGAGCTTTTATAGGTATTTGGATGCTAAGTGTGAAGTTCGGACGCATTCCCCTCTTTCATTTGTATGCAATCGCACGTTCAAGGGAAATTTAGTCTTTTCACAACTTGGGCACCTGGCCCAACATCTACACAAAAGTTGTATCCCTCCTCATAAGCTTCGCGTGGCCATGAACGGTGCGCGATTCCGAGTCCGTATCAAGAAGTTATGGAAGTTTTAGCGGAAGGAAAAATAAGGAAACCAAAAGAGGAGGAGAAGAGGAAGAAAATGATTGGAGGCTGCTGCTTGGTTCTGCCCTGCTTGGTCGATCGATCGACCAAAAGGGTCGATCGATCGATCCTTCAGTATTTTGCCACATTTTCAATGATCGATCGATCGACCAAAGGGGTCGATCGATCGATCCCCTATTTTCTGCAGATATTATGGCTTTTCTTTTCTTTTCTCCTTTCTTTTCTAATTTAATTCCCACTTGGTATATATACCATTTTTGTTGTAATAAACAGAGATACACGTTTTAGGATAGTTTTAGCTTAGAATAACTTAGGGTTTGAGGGATTGGGGGGTTCTTCTTCAGTTGTTCTTGGTTTGACACCCCATTTGGGTTGAATGTTGCACTATTCATCTTCCTCTCCATTAATATAGTGTGTATTTACTTATTTCTTGCTTTGTAGTGTGATTTCCATGCTTTCTAAATTAGGTTTACGTGCTTTCTTCCCGTGCTTTCTAGTGTATCTTTACCGCGTTTATTTATCGCGTTTTTAATATGCTTTCTAGCTAATTTAAATTAGGTTGTGCTTGAATTGAACTCACTCGAGTTGATGCGTTGCTTGGCTTTGGTGATGGTGTTTACGGGTTTATTTCATGTGCGTTGTCCTAGTTATTGCGCCTAGGAGATTTGATGGGGCATATCATGTATGTCCCGTGCTTACGACCTTTCGTGTGCAATTTTTGGAATATTTGTTGACGCCAAAATCATATTAGGCTTTTATGAGAATTTAGGGGCGTAATAACCCTTGGTTCAATTAACTGTCGAAACGAGACGTATTCTAAATGACTCGTCGACCCATATATCCATTTTATACAAATTAACTCGGGTGAGGGATATTCGACCAACCTATAGTTTTTACCGCTTTGTTAATCTAGTTTCAATACCCTCGCCTAGAATAATATTTCCCTTTTATGCATCTTTTCCTTTTTAGTTTGTAATCACCTTTTACACTTTTATTTCGAAGCACTAAATCTTATAAATTCTAGCAACTCGTCCCTATGGATTTTCGATACCCGACTTATCGTTGTGCTTGCCTCGCAAGTGTAGTAGTAATTTAGGTTTGTTTGAATAGTCGCGGCGAGACAGAAAACAACGACTGTGCACTTACACGCGCACACCTCTTGCGCGCCTAATCAAAATGGCGTCGTTGCCAGGGACTAGTTTTTTTTTAGACTTTATTTGATTTAGTATTTCATATTATTATTTTATATTTTGTATTATTTGCTAACATTTTTGCAGGACTTCCACATTTGAGCACTTAGAAATGCTCGAATTTTTCCTGCGCGCACCTATTTTGTGGAATTCGCCACTTGAGCCATTTTTGGGGTAAGCATGTCTTATTCCAATTCTTTCGGTAATCATTGTTATAATTCTCAAAATGCTCATAATCCTATGACTTTCGGTCAATACTTAGAATCCCAAAGTATAACAAATTCAAATATGACTTTGGGTGAGTATAACGAAAGTCAAAACTTAGGTTATTGGAATTTTAATGATGATGATAATGATTTTGGGCCTTTACCTCCTTATAATATGAATTTTGAAACGAATTCAAATAGTTTTCAAAATTCCTATAATAATGAGTTTTCATATCCGATGGTAATTTTCAAAGTTCCCATTTTATGCATCCGACCCTCGACCTATGACATTCAGTGAGGGTTTGCATATGTATGAGAATGAGAAAATTGAAAATCGTTATCGGGAAGAAAATCCTTGTTGGGAACATGAGTTGGATTTATTATTTGAGTCCGACGACAATTTTTCTTCCGAGACTTTTGAAGTGGAGGAATCTTTTGAACCAAGTGAGGTTTCCGTGTATACTTTGGAACAAACCATTGTAGACTTTTCCCATCGCGTAACAGATATTGAAAGTGAGGATGAAAATGACATAAAATCTATTTGCAATGAAATGATTTCTTCTTTGGACTCCAAAGAAGAACATTTCATTGAAAATGATATTATTTCCTTTGAAACTCAAACTTCATGCGATGATGATTCATCTCATGAGTTTGAATTTCTTTCATCCCCATTTTCATTCTCTATTATCACACCGTATAAAGTACCCGATGATTCGGTTTCAAACTTTAATGTTTTAAACCTTTTCGCCGATGAGGAGTACTTGCTCGAGTCGCCCTCCACGATCGCGTCTTTGCCTTTGTGTGCGCCGCCTCCCATTCTAATTTCAAAATTCTTGGGAGGGTATTCGGCTTTTCTCTATCCCCACATGTTTTTGTCACCCGTTCAATCCAAACCCCCCATCGTCCCTCCAAAACTTTTAATTGGCGATGGTTCATTTCTTCCGCCTTACACATGACTTTCGTTGTTCAAACGGAATTCATATTTTTCGGAGGGCATGCTTATATGTGAGGGTACACCGGTTATCCTCCCAAGTCAAATCATTTTCACGGTGTACCCTCAGCTATTTAGACTTCTAGTGTACAGTTAGTGTGAAACCTAAATAGTAGGTTGTATATAGTTATCTTTTTATCCTTTCTTTCTTTATTTTTTCTTTGATTTTTATTTTAGTTTAGTGTAATTAGTTAACTTTTTATTATTTGTTTTTGCTATGCTCGGTACTAACTTACTTTGTAGATTCTTTGGACTTGTTCTTATGGAGATCGCTCCATTTTTGGGTAATATCACTATTTTCCTCTCTTTGACTTGGTTCTTAATTTACATTGAGGACAATGTCAAGTTTTAAGTTAGGGGGAGTGGGATATTCTATCCATTTAATTATTTAGTCCATGTTTTTGCTCACATGTTAGTTACTTAGTATGCTTTTCTTGTTAGTTACTTAGTATGCTTTTCTTAGAAAAATTCAAAATTTTCAAAAATATTTTCTTTCTTTTTTCTCTTTTTTTGGGCTTTTCGCCTTTGTTTCCGATGATAAATTTCAATAATTGCTCGATCCAATAGAAAACCCAATGATGCATGTTATCAATTTTAGAATGTGTTAGTCTTTAGTCTCACTTATTGATATTATGAATAACTTCATGAATTAAACTTTAATCCCATGAGCACATGCACTTTTATCGTTCTATTGATTTGGTTTAAGATTTTTATAACTTGGTAATCTTTTTTTGCATTGTATATACTTACACCGAGTAAGCTTTGTAGCTTTCGTCATTTGTGAGTGCTATACACTATTCTTTTCTCATTGAAAACATTGAATTCGTCGATAATCTCTCTATTCTTTCATTTGATCGTTCATTAATTGAGTCCATACTTGAAATGTGT
Source organism: Sambucus nigra (assembly GCA_949130495.1). NCBI lineage: Eukaryota > Viridiplantae > Streptophyta > Magnoliopsida > Dipsacales > Adoxaceae > Sambucus > Sambucus nigra. The sequence goes on along the minus strand of OX422214.1, from coordinate 650,197,042 downwards.
TGCTTGAGCATGATTTTCATATATTGTTTTGGCTCGAGAATTGCGTAAACTTTGTGAAATGATCATAGGCCCTCTTTGTTATATCACCCATATTAGCCTTGACCTCACCCTTATATGTTTATCCTCGTTTACCCCTTTGATCCTAAATATTAGCCCTTCGTTTCATAACCCCAATCCCATAACCAACTCAGAATTGGAGTTTTAGCCCATATATACACTTTCCACACCTTTGTTTGGAATGTTACTTGGGATTGAATGATGTTGTTATGATGTTGGTTGCAATTTAGGCATATGAGAGTGTGATAAGTAAAGAAAAAAAGTAGTGAAGAAAAAGAGAAATCAAAAAGAAAAAGAAAACAAAAGAAAACATGAGAAAAAGAAGAAAAGAAATAAAAGAGAAAGTTGTATATGTTGTGTAAATAGTTCAATAAGCTTTGATTACTCTCCCCGATGATATATCTAATGACTTTTGGAACTTGTTTTCCATTTTTTGCTATTGCCCGCATTTTCCCATTATCCCGATTTTTCATCCCCGAACACTTTGAATCCGTGCATACATTCTTTCATTTCATACCCTAGCCTAGCCTACATTACAACCCTATAAAGTCCTATGTGATCTTAGGTTGATGTAGTTCAGAAGTCATAATAGTTTTGATAATCTGTGAAAATGCATTTTGCCTCTTTTAGTGTGCGGTATCTTTCATTGAGATTACAAATTTTCATTTTATATATAACGTTCTTCATATGTGACATGTGTGTGGCCTAGTTTCCATTTACATTTACTCTTTATGCCCTCATGCTCCGTGTGTTACCTCCCTATTTCGAGTGAATTCACTTGATGAGTGTAATGCCCGTGAGGATTGAATATATGCTTGTTTTAATGTTTATCCGGTTTATATAAGTTTTTCGCCAAATCACACTTTGCATGTGCTCGCTCCCCCTCCCACATTTAAGGTTTCAATTCTATGAGGTGCATTCTATAATGCTAATGATTTGGACTTTTGTTTGAATTCATTCATGTTGATAATAATGCTTATGAAATCTTTTTCGCCATTGTTGGGCTTGTCGCATGTTGGGTTGGGCTAATTTTGAGGAAACCATCTGATGTTTGTGGGTATCATCCCTGAAAACCCTCACGAGACGACACTCGTCCACTAGGGTGACCTAGGAGTTTAAGGGCTTATTGCATATACTGAATGCAATCGAATCGCCCGCGAAAGTGGCGTTATGCATTTATACCATACTTTTGTTCTATCTCCTTCTTTTGGTTTGCTTATAGTTCTTGTTGCATCCTATTTCATTGCTAGAGACTAGCAATGTGTAAGTTAGGGGGTGTGATGATACATAAATATTGCGTATTTCATCCTCCGAACCTACACATTTTAGCCCCCTCGGGTATCTTATTCCCTATATTTATGCTTGTTAACTAGATAACATGTTTTGCAGGGGTTAATTGAACTTTTATAGGTATTTGGATGCTAAGTGTGAAGTTCGGACGCATTCCGCTCGATTTTTATACGTGATTGCACGTTCAAGGGCAATTTAGTCTTTTCACAGCTTGGGAACCTGGCCCACCATTTACACAGAAGTTGTATCCCTCCTCGCAAGCTTCGCGTGGCCATGAACGGTGCGCGATTCCAAGTCTATATGAAGAAGTTACGAGAGTTTCAACGAAAGGGAAAACAAGGAAACCAAAATAGGAGGAGAAGAGGAAGAAAAGGATTGTAGGTTGCTTCCTGGTTCTTCCCTGCTTGATCGATCGATCGACCAAAAGGGTTGATCGATCGATCCTTCAGTATTTTGCCACGTTTTCAATGATCGATGGATTGGTCGATCGATCGATCCCTTGTTTTCTACAGATATTTTGGCTTTTCTTTTCTTTTCTCTTTTCTTTTCTAATTTAATTTCCACTTGGTATATATACCATTTTTGTCGTAATAAACAGAGATACACGTTTTAGGATAGTTTTAACATAGAATAACTTAGGGTTTAAGGGATTTGGAGGGTTCTTCTTCAATTGTTCTTGGTTTGACACCCCATTTGGGTTGAATGTTGCACTATTCATCTTCCACTCCATTAATATAGTGTGTATTTACTTATTTCTTTCTTTGTAGTGTAATTTCCATTCTTTCTAATTTAAGTTTACGTGCTTTCTTCCCGTGATTTCTAGTGTAGCTTTGCCACGTTTATTTATCGCGTTTTTAATATGCTTTCTAGCTAATTTAAATTAGGTTGTGCTTGAATTGAACTCACTCAAGTTGATGCATTTCTTGGCTTTGGTAATGGTGTTTACGGGTTTATTTCGGGTGCCTTGTCCTAGTTATTGCGCCTAGGAGATTTGACGGGGTATATCATTTATGCCATGTGCTTACGACCTTTCGTGTGCAATTTCCGGGAGATTTCTTGATGCCAAAATCATATTAGGCTTTTATGAGAATTTAGGGGCGTGATAACCCTTGGTTCAATTAACTGTCGAAATGAGACGCATTCTAAATGACTCGTCGACCCATGTATCCATTTTATACAAATTAACTCGGGTGAGGGATATTCTACGCGACCTATAGTTTTTATCGCTTTGTTAATCTAGTTTTAATACCCTCGCCTAGAATAATATTTTCCTTTTATGCATCTTTTCCTTTTTAGTTTCTAATCACCTTTTACACTTTTATTTCGGAGCACTAAATCTTATAAATTCTAGCAACTCGTCCCTGTGGATTTTCGACACCCGACTTACCTTTGTGCTTGCCTCGTAAGTGTAGTAGTAATTTAGGTTTGTTTGTATAGTCGTGGCGAGACAGAAAACAACGACTGTGCACTTACACGCGCACACCTCTTGCGCGCCTAATTATGAATCCCAAGTGAGTGATTGTCAAGTGAGGATGAAGAAGAGGAGAATGAGAGAAAACTTGAGATGCCTTCCATGAATTGAATGCAAAAACTTTGAAGGTAAAAAGGATAACTTGATGTTGGAAGCTAAGTTGGAAGGACATGCCGTAGTGATTGATAATAGTGTTTTGATTTAGGATCTGAGGGCACATGATAGGACTCTTCAAGAAAATATATAGTACATTAATGGATGAGAGAGATAATCTTCATGGTTTGATGGAGGTTATGAATAAAGTGATTCTTGAGCTTGATGAGTCTAGAAATTTACTCGAGTCGAGAATAGTTAAGCTTAAGGAGAAATTGGGAGATTCGAGTCATGTCAAATTTGATTTGGAGTTTAAGTCGAAAAAGTTGGATAAAATGCTAGGCACCATCCAAATCAAAGATGACAAGTATGGAATTGGTTTCGATGATCATATTGATTCCACTACCAAAGCCAACATAATATTTTTGAAAGAGTTGACTAGGAACATTACAAAAGGCCAACCTTAGGTGATATGCCTGCCATGTTTTCGCTTGCACTCATTGCAGTAGGAAAGGTCACCTTAGGTATTTTGCTATGATCTCAGAAGAGACCCTCAAAATTTAAAGTCTAGTGTTCCCATAATTCCCGAAACCCGACACTTTAAGTATTTATCTCTTTGAGTTAGGAAATCAATTTTGGAGGCGCTAAATGTTAGACTAGTTGATTCTCGCATGGTTGCTCATTATTCTTTACATATTTTATTTGATCGGTGATTTCTTGCATATTTTTATTTGTCATACTACAACACGTGCTTCATGATATATGGTTGTTATTGTTATGACATGTGTATTTTTGTATTTTATTTTTTCTATTATTAAGTCTATTGAAAAATACAAAAAGACTTCGTTTGTCTTCTGAGTTAGAGTTTGTTTTCTAAAACTAAACACATTATTTTTAGTTTAATTTTAAAAAACTCAAAAAGATTTTTTATTTTTGTGTATTTTAGCTTTACACATTTGGTGTGACATATTGGTTTGTTTGAATCCATTCATTTTGTACTTCCCATGTGGCTAGGACATTTGGTTATGATTGTTGATACTTAGATTGTTTTTAATCATGCTTGCATGGAGTTGTTTCGAACTTGATTTGCTTTATAGATTCAACTTTTTGTATATGCCTCCACATAGACATACACGAGCTTTTTTAACGTTAACTTCACATGTATATTTGAGCTTTATGAGATATTCTTCCATCAATCTTGTATATCTTATGACTATGGTGTGCATATAAGAACCGTTTCTCGTGAGATTATGTAATTTTATTGAAATATGAGGGTGCATGAGAAAGGGCTACAAAGGAGAAAATCTCTTTTATGGGAAAGCCACGGTTGGTAATATCCTGATAAAAAGAATAAAGGCAATAAAACAGAAAAATTTCCATAGGCTAACATGTTTAGTTTGTTTGATCTTAAAGGATTTGAGAAAAGAAAAGGAAATAAATATGATATATATTTATCTTTTGAAGGCGTTTAATTGAAGATCAATGAATTTTCACAATGAATCCTAGTTATGTTTATGTTGTCATGATTCAATTAATTTTTAGAATCATCAATATTCTAGGTTTGTGTGCATTGTACTTGTTTTTTCATTAAGTTCACTTGATCTTGTCACTTGAGGCTAAATCTTAGTTTGATAAAATTTTGTGGTCAATTAGAACTTCTTAAAAAATTTTGAGTGTTTGGGTTATAATTCATTTGTATGAGTTCACACCCATTCACTCCATTCCACATGTTTGGACGCATTGATAATATGCTGGTGTGTAAAGTGTATGTTTTTGTGTCAAGTATTGTGGTTATATATATATATATATATATATATATATATATATATATATGGGCCGAATTTTCTATGGTATCGTGTTTTGAGTCTTTGTAGTTTGCATTTAGTCAATGCTTGCCATATGTTATATTATTGAATTTTATTTAGCATGCCTTATGATCATATTGATATCTCTCATTGTATGCATCAGAATTCCTTTTATCAAAACTGGTAATTTAAAAATAGGTATCATACTTCATTCGTATTTATATCTTTTTGCATCAACATTGAGATTATTTGATCATAGTGTGGATTATTTGTGCTTGATTTGCCATGTTATGTATTTGTTACAGTTCACACCATCACATAATTTATTCCCTTCTCCCTGTGATTAAAATTGGTTTCTCATGATCAAATATATAAGGGGAGATTTAATATTTTGGGGGCAATTGTTTATGCTATTTTGGTTTGTTTATTCCCGAACAAAAGGGGGAGAATTGGTATCTTTCCCCGATTGATTATCATATCTTTATCTTGGGGGAGACGTCTTACCTAAGTTGAGATTATTTTAGACATTTTCAGATATTTATTAATTTGGAGATTTATACTTGTTATATTCTCTTTGCATTTGAAAGGCAGGTTTACAACAATGCGACAAAGTGTTCAAGAAAATTAAAGCCACTCAAGTTTGTGTGTCTCTTGAGCGTCTGAATTTTTTACTTTTGGAGGTTGGGGAATGTTGATGTAAAAAACTAGATTGACCTAATTAATTGATCATAGATACAAATGAATAAAAGAGACAAGGGATTTTTAAAGTGGTTCGGCTAAAAGGAAGGCCTACGTCCACTGTTATGTATTGCTTTGTTCAAGTGCCTCTTGTCTCGTTGTTCATGTTCCTTGGGTGTAGGGTTTATAATGTATTTATAGCCCTTTGAGGGTGTACCAGAGTTGGAATATTAAAGGATTGAACGCCTTTATAACGCAAGCATTTACATCTGTATAATGTTAATAATGTATACAACTCTTGACGATTTCCTGTCATTGTTGGTCCGTCTTCCTCGTATTGGTCGAGCTTCTTTAACCTGTTGGTCGACATTCCTTTAATTGGTCAGTGACTCGTCTTTGCTGACTTGGATTAATGCCCAGATGGATGACATGAGTCCATACATAATTAGCCCACGTAGAAGGATAATTTTTGGTATCAACAGAAGCCCCCAATGTTTCATGCTTGAGGTTTTTACTAGAGTATGGAACATTTAGCTCTTAAAGTTGCTCGAGTAAAAATTTTGAGGCTAGGTCGATTACCGACTTCCCATACTTGAAAATTTAATGACTATAACTATCGGCGCATAATGTGAATGGTATTTTTGTAATTATCTATAACTTTAGTGAATCGTTTTTGGGTAAATATGTCTTTTTTATCTTTAGCCGCCAACAGTTCAATCGACGTCTCCTTTTAATCATTACCTTTCCAATTTTCGAGGCAACCTACAAAGGTAGGAAAAGTCACGATCAACTCTTACCTCAAACTTTTTGAGTTTTTTTATTGTTGTGTCTTCAAGCTCTCTCTCTCTCTCTTTTGTGCGATCGTTCTCTGTTCTTCAGTTCTTACTGAATCCTTAAGTTTTGTAAGAATCTTTTTCCTTTTTCTTTTTCTTCATCATCAATCATGGTTTATCTTCTTACTTCTCTTGATGAATTCAAAAATGAATTGAATATTCCATCATGGGTAGAACTAGAACATCCCACTTTGCCTGTTGATCTTTTTTCATTAGCTGAGGGTCACTGGTTTCCCTCTTTTTTCATTACTGAATGTGGGTTTACCTTTCCCCCAAACCTATTTTGTCTTGAATTTTTTCAGTATTTTGATATCGTCCTAGCTAGAGTAGCCCCTAATATCTGGAGGGTGGTTAATGGAGTATATAGATTAAACCAACTCCATGGGACTATCTAGGGATCCCGAAAATTATGTTCTGCTATAAGTGGGTAACTAGTGACACCACTTTCTATTTGAAAACAAGGGATGTGAATAAAGCATTAGTAGTTAACCTTATTGACTCCAATAGAGATTAATTTGAATGATGAGTAGTTGTTAAAAATTGGCAATATGCTCATTTGACTGGTAATGTTGAGTACGAGGGGATTAAGTTCCCATCAAGTGGATATGGGATAGGTTGCATTTGTTTACTTGTCTTTCTTTGCATACTATGCTAACTGCTAATACTGTTGTATACTTTGTTAACTTTTAATTGTAGTTGATTGAAAGAGAAAGTGTCCCAAGGAGAGTGACATCAACCTTAGCGAGTTGAAGTTCGTCTGGAACATTCATCAGAAAGTTGGGGAGGAACATACGAGATCAGCCTCATACTTGTTGTAGTATAGGAACACCATCACCTCCTTTGTTGCTCGCCCAATTGTAGCTGCACCCTCTTCTTTAATTAAACTTGGTCAAGACCAAATCTTTGCATCCTCTACCACTGCATCTAGCAATGGTGAACCTGCTTTTGTTTCTTCTTTAAATTCAGACCTACCTCTTGCTGCTGCCATGGGGAAGAGGAAATTTCCCAATATTTTGGGTGACATAAATACTACTCGCTCCTCCAAAAAAGCTGGTGATGGATCCAAAACTAAAAAGGATGCTGGAAAGAAGCCCCCATCTAATAAGGAGGACCTAGGGAAAAATCCCCCATCTACTAAGGGGGATGTTAGGAAGAAGCTTCCTATTGAAAAATCTAATGAAAGCCAGCTCAAGTGGATGAAAGAAAGACTCCCTTTTAGGCTGGTAGAAGGGTCTTCAGCCAACACCGACCAACAAGAGTTAGTTGATTTATTTATTTCTGGCTCACCAATGGTTCCTAGCCCTGGTTTGGTCAGATAATTAATAAAGTCTGGTACTTTGCCAAACCATTGGGGTACTGCAGCTACACTGTCCTCATCAAAAATTTCTAAAAGGGCTTCTCAAATCTTAGCTCTAGTAATTTCTTTTGCCTTACTTATCTCTTTGTTTGATATTTCTGATATTAACTTGCCTTGTTTTCTTTTTATAATTTCTTGTTGACTTGAACAACATGTTGGATAAGGATATTGGTTTACGTTCTTCTTCACAAGAGGTTGAAGAAGCTTTTGATGAGCATAAGAAGTCAGTGCCTGACTCCCAATAGGCACTAGACAATGAGTAGAAGAAATGGGAGGATAAAATAAAAGTTACAGAAGAAGATGCAGTGACGGCTCAAGGCCAGGTTTCTGGTCTGTCGAAAGACTTAGATGCTGAAAAAGCTAAGATTACCAAGATGTAGAAGGATTTGGATGCTGAGAAGGCTCTATTCGTTGCTGAGAGGACCAAACGAGCTAAAGCCATGGAGGTTGGCTTCAACAAGGGTTGGGACAAAGCCATTGGGGATGCTTCTTTACAAATTGAATTTGTAAAGAAGAAATGCTTTAAGAATGGTTAGTTGGCAGCCCTGATGGAGGTTGGCACCACTCAAGATTATGAACTCTTCCTCAGATACGATCCATGGGCTCCTCACATGGATGAGGAGATTGAAGATGATGGGGGTTCATATGAATCCCTTATGGTGTTGGATTCTGCTGACCAACATTAAGTTGTTAACTCCTCTGCTCCGCCATCTGACAACCATCCATCTCTGCCTGCTCCTACTGAGCCTACGCCAAACATGAATAAGGTATAGATTTGCCTAAGCAGCTTCTGTTTTTATTTTCTTTTGCACTTGTAATTTTTCTTTTCTTTTTGTTGATGTATTTGTACTTAACAATTTATCAATGAAAAAAAAAATCTTCCTTTTTTGCTTGTTTTTTCTCTATACTTTATACTCTGTTATTAATTAGATATTCTCCTTGCTTTTAATAGTTTATGGATAAACTAGAAAACTTATCCTCTACTGACTCCGAGCTACTCAAGTGCTGCAATAAACTTTTTAAGGCTGGTAATTTATCTCTGAACGAGGAAGATCTACTGAAGTTGCTCGAGGAAGGTGTGTCTGAGCAAGATAAGGAAACCTATCTTTGGCTGAAATGCCTTCTTGATCGGGTAGTATCCAACAATATTTCCTACTATGAAATGATTAAATAGCTGCAGGAGGACCGTAAGGAGGTTAAGGATCTTTTGCATGCTGACGATGAGAAGAAGTACAAGGCCTTGAGTGAAGCTTGGGGCTTTAAACGAAAGTTGGAAAAATTTGCTTCTCATTTTCGAAGATAAGAATTTTTTCTCAACCGTGAAGTAGAGGAAGCCAAATCCATTTCCATGTTATTGGAAGAGGAGAACAGTAATTTAAGAGATGAGATAAATGCCTTGAAGTCTTTTTCTTTCATTTTACTCCAAAAGGCCACTGAGCGCTACCAGGCCCCAGTTGACCAAAGTTAACTCCCCAAACCGTGTCAAACGCTTTGGAATGTCTAAGTACATCTCCTCACCTTTCCAACAATTCGCCCCATGTGCGATTCTGACTTACCATGCGGACGAACGATCCGTTTGCGTCTGAATTTTCCTCATCCAAAGGACTGATGAGCGCTTTTGAGCCAAATTTAACCCAAAATCAACTCCCTAACTCAAGAGAAGTCCGAAGGACTTTCGAAGGTCTCTGAAATACCTTTCCAACGGTTCACCCCGTGCGTGATTCAGATTAACGGTTTGCGCTCTACGAACGATTTTTCAAAGGAACCTGAAAGACACTCCCAAATGGCAGGTTCCGGGCAGTGTGCCTAAACACACCTGTCGAATGGCAGAACCAAGGCTATGTCGATCGGTAATGCCCTGGGCCTATAAAAAGGAGGGCCTAACCTCATTTCAAGGGGAGTAAAACCATAGTATATTTGATTACTATGCATGTATGAGCCTATGTACATATGAATACTTTTCATCTGACATATGTATCTAAATGAGATATTGGTGGGTAAAACAGTTTCTGGAACGATACATATGTATCTGACAAAACAGTTTCTGGAATGATATTGGTGAGTAAAACCATAATATACGTATATATATATAACCATGTAGACTGAATTATTGACAAAAATGCGGCACTATTTACAGATACCTTCTTGAACAGCAGTGAGGGGGAGGTTTCCACTAAATGGAACATACTTTCAAGTTTATAAGGTAAATTTTTTACTCGTAGTATCTTCTTCTCGAGTGAACCCCCTTTAATGGACATCGTACTGAAACAAAAATAATAATTTCGTCCAGGTATTTGCTGATGATGAATCTAGTGAGCACCCAATTGATGTTCTAAGAGAGTCTATATGGCTTCTTCTAAGGCGAACTCTATATTGTGGAACCTCTGCATCAACCTTGTGTAGAGGTGGAAAATGACTACATTATTTAATATATTTTGAACTGTTTTATAAAGTTATTTTGGTGGCTAATGAAATGCTATTTCGTTAACCAGGATTATCAATAGAGAAAATTCAGACTTGCTTTTTGGGAGGTACAAAATGACCACTCTATTTGATAGCATATTATCCACCCAAGAAATATATACTGAGAACTACTATATGAATTTATTTGAGTTGAACTACAAACTTCTATAACCTACAATTATTTAAGCTCATATAAGAAAGAAAAAAGAAGGTATGCACAAGCACACATTCACACCACCTGGAAGAAAGTTGGCGTAAATAAAATGAAAACTAAATTCTCCAAAGTGGTTTGATTCATATTGAATAATTTTTCAAATCACGTATCTCATTTAGATACATATGTCAGATGAAAAGTATTCATATGTACATAGGCTCATAAATGCATTGTAATCAAATATACTATGTTTAGTATATTCATTTTCCTTTTAGCCTAAAGAGAAAATGATTTAGTAGCGTCCATGCACTAGACATGTTGAAGAGCCTCGTAAAGTCGGCAAAAGATAAATTTAGACAAGGTGGGGAAGTAATTTGAAGGTAGATCTCATAGTACATTTCCATAGGTTCATTCAAGGCTAAGTGAGAAAACCCGAGAATAGTCTGCTTTTATAATATATGATCAAGAGACTTACCACCTAGTATGTGAATCCATATAAAAGTGCATGTGTGTGTGCAAACATAGGATTGTGGAGTCTAGCTGCGTATATTTATGTTACCTTTAATGTCTATATAGACAAACATATGTACATATATATACATGTTCAGCTGGATATACACATAGATGAATATAGAGTAAAACAAGCTTTGATTATAATCCTTTAACCTCTAATAAGAGAATCACACTAATCTCAAGTAAAAGTTGCCATTTATTCAAGAATGGAAATTCTTAACATGGCCCTCAATCTGATAAAAACACAACACAAAATTAACAGCTCTCATGGGTTTAGGGTCATTCGTGGAGTCCATACTGTACGTAACAGAAAATAGATGGGTCATATACGAGTTAAGCCAATCTTGATGGTACACGATCCCATCATGACACAATCCATTGTCATCTTTCCATGTATCCAAAACTTCCATGTTGCATATAGCTGTCTCTCTAAAGATGGTGTTTCTAGCCAAATCATTCAAATGTTCTAGGATAAGCATCAGACATTCTCTTATTATCCATGTGGAATCTTGATTGTTAGTCAATCACATATTTTCTGCAGGTTTTATGTGTGTGAGAGGATTTGACAGAACGACAAGGGCACCAAGACCTCTTCGTAGAAGATTCAATCATTCAAAAATTGCAGCAGGAAAAATCGCAGGAAAGACCAAAGGCGAGACCAAAGCTACAACTAAGAGTAGGAAAATGCCATAATGTCTCAAACTATCCTGTATATAATTGTTCCCGCTACACCATAAGAGGTAAAAACTAAATGCGCAATGATATAACTTCAAACTTCTCATTTTGTACATGAATTTTGTTCAAATTTAAAATAGAAAATGCTCATCTTCCATAATTGATTTATAAAAAATGTCGTTTTTATGGATGGATTTGGTTCATTTAGAAAAAATGATTCTTCTATTTATATTTTTATACAATATTTTTACTCTAATGTGTAACTGAAATATAACAAATGAGATTTATGCCTTTAATGTTTTGTGCTGCGATCAATAACTATGATCTGGTAGCTGTGATCTGGTTCCAGTAAACATAATATATTCTTATCTTTAATTCTCTCGATTTCGGACAAACATCATATAAACTTTAAGGATAGATGAGAAATTATGGGTGCCTTTATCTAAAAAGGTTCATTTAGATGGTGTGATGTTGAAGAGATTTTTTATTGGTGCTTCTTAATATAAACACGTTGAACAACAACAACACAAAATCTTTGAATTATATCATTGAGACTAACTACATACAGGCCCAAGGGACTTGGTGACCAGTTTATCCAAAACGAAACAAATCCTAAAATACTACGAACTAATGATGGCATTATTCATAGTAATTTATTCCCTATTCTAACAATATAATGATACTAAATCTATATAACAAAATACAATTACAAATAAGCTTTCTTATCTTAGCAGCTCAGTGAACTTAATGGCTTTGGAGCTCTCCTATATTTGCATAACTATTTATCTCTTAAAGTTTGCATGTTGTAGAAGTTTTAAAGTAATTTTACTTGTTGCCATTTTTGTAGTGGTTATGAAGTTGAAAGGGTTCAAGTACTTAGAAAAGAGGTACCACTTACTATATTCTCAGCTGCTGGTTACAGCCAATCGACGAATCAGACGTCGGGCCTACCTCTGAGTAGGAAGAGGAGAGGCAACAACCCTATTGGGCAAGATCTGATGGCAGATGGTGCTGCTCCAACCAATTCTGTGAAAATTGTTGTTATGTGTATGCGGAGGCTAATACACTATCTCAAAGCAGTTTCCTTTTTCTATTGACTTAACTAACAAAACTCTAGCTTTGTAGTGACCTATGTTCATAGTTAGTCTTGAAGTTTTGCTTTGTGTAATTAGGTCTTCTATGAGGTTACCATGCTTTCTTTATAAGGGCGATTTTTTTTTTGTCTTTTACAGTAGATGTCCGATGGAAATCGGCTAAGCTCTTTAAGGAAGCATCATATTGATTGAACTAAAAAAAAGTTTGAATCACAACAAATACTGGCTAGGTTTTTATACTTTTATACACTGTTCTTGTACTTACTTTGTTACACTCCTTCCTTAATGATGTTGATGTGCATTTGTTTGTGTTCCCGTCCTAGAAACATGATATCCTTAAAAGAGTATTTTCAATGTTTGTGTAGGACTCTTATAATTGATAAAAAAAAATAGTTAGAAACTCCATAAATATGATAGACCACAATGGCAACAAAATTACCAAAAGTGGAAAATGTGAAAATTTGCTTATTCAATCTATTAGAAAATTAAAGCAAAAAATGGTTTTGTTTCGATAAGGGAATAATTTAAATCCTTTTCTAGATAGCTTAATACTTTGTTGAATTGATAAATATGGTCTTCTTACATCTCTTTCTCAATCCGTGTAAATAATGTGCGACTTTAATAGCTTTTGTCTATACATATAAGAAAAATTACAAGTGTTGAGGTTATTTTTGTAAAGGGCGGATTTGACAATACTCATGTTGTGACCAGGTAATGGTTGAATTAATATTTGTGGTAATCACCTTAATTTTCAAGGTGTAATATTCACTTCCAGTTCCATTGCAATTCTTATATTAAAGCTCATGATCGCCGACTGTCTCCGCTTTTTGGACAAGTTCAATCGCCGAATTAGCAATTGGAAAGCTGCCATTATGTTTCGCGCAACCTTAGTAATTATGTTGAGGATACAAAGCGCGTTGATGTTTCTATTTATATTTTCTCCACAATTTATGCTCCTTGTAAATATGAAAAATAAATTACTTTTGTGAGGAACTCCGCGGGCATATATGTCTTTGGTGGGGATAAATATAGTGCCTTTGGGGGATTTTAACATGGTTCCGTATGCATCAATAGATTGAATATGGGGAAGAATGAGGGGGAGTATAAGAAGTTTTGATTGTTAAATTAGGGAATAGGGAATCAAGATTGATAGATAATTGGAGGAATATTGAATGATAAAATTTGATCCAATTTGAGAGGGAACCATGGCTGGTCTAAAATATAAAGATTCTTGTTTCCACCAGGTGAGGAGATGCTTTCAGGATCCAGTCTAGCTATAAATCATAAGGGGGTTGGAGGTAATTTACTCCTTTTTAATTTTTATTTTAAAATTTTCAACTGGACTCTTTTTCCACTTTCATTTTATAATATTTCTACATGGAATAAGAAAAAATTCTGAAAAAAATCCTAGTTTAAACATTTACAATGAAAATATTTCTAAAATCAATATTTCCTAAAAAACAAATAAAGAAAACTTACTATAGAAAATCGTCATCATATATTTAGACCAAAAGGGTATTAGAAATAAAAGAACTACAAAAAATGATTACCAAACATTTTGTGTAATAGAATAATAAATAAATTTTTATTGTATAGTATGTAAATGAGGCCATATGTATGTGCCAAGTGAACAACTATACAAGCGCCCCTTCATCATATGCTATATTTGCTATTAATTAGGATCAAAGGGACCAAAATATTTTCGATCATGTTTTTAAGGGTTAAACAAAATACTCATTCTCTTCAAGGAAACCCGCTACGTAATGATTTTGAATCTGTTATTTTTTTTCTTTTGTGCGACGATAAAAGGGTAATCCTATTAGTTTTTATGTTGTTACATTATTGTTCTGAGTTATTGTAATATGCATTCTTGAAATATACAATTATGTTTATTACAAATTTATGAAAAGAAATGGGACAATATTTTTAAGTGAGTAAATATAAGCCTTATATTATCAGTTTTTTGTACAGGGCCTCTAAATATTGGTTGGATTATTACCTCATTTTTCGTATCCTTAAAATTTTAATGGATAAACCCATTATTTTCCTAATTACCACTCCATATTTGCTTGTTGTTTTCCCTATTTAAGCTTCCCATCTAAATATGTGATCATTTTAAGTAAGGAAAATTGTTAATATATCATGCAACATCGGCATATAGTTTGATGTTTTATTCTATGCTGCCTAGTCATGGTATGGAACATAACTTTTCAAATTTTGGAGGAAATCATATCCCGAAAGAGTTTAAATATTGCGTTTCCATAAAGTTTACACATTTTGGTAGACACACTAACGTCGTGTTTGCATTGTTTTGTGTTTGGAGTCTACTCATTATCATTCAACAGACCAACCAATACAGACCCAATACGTCATGTCATTATGTCTACCAAAATGCGTCTAAATACGATTTAGAATTACCCTAAAGTCAAAATTAAATAAGGTCCCCACGCTTGGTTGTTACTGTCTAAATCAAAAGAAATCAATATCAATTCACCTGTTTATGTTCTCATTCCATCCATTTTCATGTCATTTATATCCTTTGCATAATATATAAAGCAAATACATCAAAACCAAACCAAATCATGTTCTTCATAAACAAAACCAAAACTCGATACATCAAAATCAAATAAGTTACATTAACACGCTAATGAAACGGCCCTGAACCTTTTATTTTCATCCAAAAGAGACCAAAATCAAAGTATCTACATATAAATACATCTATAAAAAAAATAAACCCATTTTCCATTCTATCATGAAAATCAATATGCATCAAATACATGACCACACCCACCCACCCAAAAAAAAAAGTCTTCAACGTAAACTCCTTATCATTTTGCATTAGGTATTCCTACAAAAAAATTACATAATTTTCAATGTAAGACATCAATCGTGACACTTTAATACAAAATATCGAAACAACTTTAACAAAAAATGATAAAGGAAATTGAGCAGCTGAGGGCATATATGACTTTGGTATTAAAGTCCGATATGATATGAACTTAACAAACATAATCAAACCGAAGGATAGTAAAAGAATCCAACTAGTTACTCAAGGGGATTAGAAGACTTATTTTTTCCCACAACGACAATGTTGCCAAAATAAAAAGGAGAAAAATTTAAAGCCTTAAGATATATGGTGATTCTTTGGTTGCAAAGGAGGTTAGCATAAAAGGGGTTATATGTACTATTTCCTTTTCGTGTATGATTCCATGATTCCAGTACAATTATTTCTGCTACAACTCCATGTCCATATTTCTCAAAAGCAAATGAACATTCTTTATCTATTTCTAAAGTCAAACATACTTCTAATTATATGCAACCCAATCAATCCTGAAGACCTGAAAGCAATCGACGCATTTTGTATTATAAATTTTAGTACCCCCCTCCTCTCCCTTTTAATTTCATGAATGATACCCTCTCTATTTCAAATCATGTCATATTTTTTAGTCCATCGTGAATTAAGAGTGTTGTTATAAAAATTTAATATAAAACTAGGTCCGATTTCGACTTACCCATCTCAAATAATACCCCTTTAGAATATCAATTACCCAAGCACACGTGCTTTCATTCCAAAGGCATTCAGAGGATAAAATTAGAAAGTTGAAATTTCCCTTAAATGTTTGATTTTCAAATGGGAACTCTTTACATTCGACCGCAGGGAGTACTTTTTATCACCCCAGTTTGTAAGATTGATAGTTCTGAGGTTATAGGACAATGTACTCTTATCAGTATGTGTATTAGGCACACATAATTCATAGTTCTTGTTAACATGCTTAGACCTTATGAGAGACACGACAAACAGCTATTTCCCAAGAGATTATTCACTCTTAAGTTGACTAATGACAAGAAAGTGAGCGACCCTCAAAATGACTTTGAAAAAACTGACAACAAATTAGGTTGGAACCATATTGATATAAATTCTCATTGACATCGTATGTTAATGGAAATTTTGTACATTCTAATTAATGAAATGATTCATTAATGAGGCTGCAGAGTTACCACTACTTTTCCTCCATCAAAACTAAGCTTATTTCGAGAACACCGTATATTTTTACACCATAAAGCTAGTCAAAATGTTGCAAGTCTAAATATAACGCCCTGGCCAGTTGTCAAGCGATAAATTTATACTCTTTGCATCACCAACAACCTATCTAGGATTAAGTTTAATAATAACTGATAAAAGATAACTCAAGAGTCTTATATCTAGCTTAATAGAAATGGTTTAAAACAACCTAGGATAAAGATAATTCCTAAGCTTAAAACAATAGTTAAGGAAAGATTTTTAGGCAAAACGTAAAAAATAAGATAAAGTTTGGGAACTTATGAATGGCTACAACAGATCATAAAGAAATTTTACAATGATCATTATAATAATATTCGTGCGTCACCCTTTGAAGGTGTTCTTTTATTAAATCTTAACAATAAATTGGACTCAATATCATCATGAAAACTTATGTGGAAACAAGCATGTTGTGGTATGTACATACGAAACATTTGGAACGACATAAACAAAGAAAGTTGCACAAGGTAATTATTAGGTCACTAAAAAATAATATTGACAAATGATAATTTTGCCTTCCTGATTTCTCAATTCTTACAAACCCTAAAAGGCCCTAAACATAACCTTGCTAAAGTTGAATCTGGTCCTAGGCAGCCTAGGTTACCACCTAGGGCCTCGCATTTTCCAAATATCGATTTATTACAAGGTCTAATCTTTTGTAATTCTAGGTTATCAATCCAGGTCTTTATTTTCTAATCTAATCCAATAACTACCACCTAGGGCCTCACATTTTCCAAATATCGATTTATTACAAGGTCAATTTTTTGTAATTCTATGGTATCAATTGATGCCTTATTTTGTAATCTAACCCAACACACAGACCTAATGTTTTTTAAATTTGCAAGGTACTATATACTAATTCTCTTTGAATTTTGAGGTTCTATAAAGAAACTTCAAATAAAACTAGTTGATAAGGCACATTTGCACTAGCCTTTCCTAATGCAAATATTATAGGGTTCACATATAGTAGTTACTAGTTAGAGATTGCTTTTGTAGTTTCTATTATAGACAGACTCCCATTCTCGTCTTCTACCTTCCAAGTTTGTGATACCTTTGAAACTTAAATTATACTTTACTATAAAGCTAGACATGTTAATTGTGATGATAATCCAGTTCCATAATTTTTCCATGTGAAGTGTATCATGATATTTATGAAGAACCAAGACCGAGACTTCTAGATTATTTTGGTCCACTCAATACCATTGTAAGCACCAAGATCTAGGATTCTTAATTTCTTGGTTTGGGGTGGGTGTGGGGGGGGGGGAGTTTCAAGTTTTTCTAGGGGTTTGAGAGCGGGAGCCCCTGACCCAATTTTTCTTGGGGTTAGTTTGAGTGTTATACAAATTTTTAGCTCTAAAAATATATTGACTAATTGAAGTTGTATTGTAAACAATAAGTCATTTAAGTTATATTTTAGTAGTAAAATTTTACTAAACTAATTAATAACTATTGAAAAAAAATTACTAAAAACACACTTAATATTTTTTTCAATTTAGTAACCCTAATATTTTTTCAATTAACAAATAAACTAACATCAATTTAAGTATTAAACTGACATTTGATAATAAATAAACTAGAAAACTAATAAATTAAACTCATATGTTAAAAATAAACTGCATTTGTTAACAAATAAACTAACAAGTATGAATACATAATTTACAATTACAAAAATTCTGAATTTAAATTAAAACTCAAACGCTAAATTCAAAAGATCTAATAAAATCCACATATAAAAATGGGTAGATCTTAGAAAAACATACAACAAAACTTGAAACTAAATAAAATATAAAAAAAAGAATAATATAAAGAAATAAAGAAGGAACCAATGTAAAACTAAAAAAAGAGGGAAGAAATAATCTATTTTATTACTTTAAAATGGAAGTCTCCATTTAATGCTCCTTCATGTTTATGTTGTCCATGTAGGACACATGAACTCAGTTAATATTTTCTTGAATATTTATTTCACTTTTCTTCCATTCCTCTTCATACACTAAGGTTTAAACTTTGGATCGATTAACTTTCCCGATTTCATTGTACAAAGAATTCAGAACAAAGTTTTCAGCCTAAGTCCATTTTATTACCTATCTCTCTATTTGCGTGAATATTCATTTCACTTTTCGTCCATTCCTCCTCATACACTAAGGTCTAAACTTTGGACCAATTAACTTTCCTTAATTCATTGTACCAAGAATTTAGAACGAAGTTTTCAGCCTAAGTCCATTTTGTTACCCATCTCTCTATCTTCCACTGTTTTTTCCCTATAAAATGACCATATCTCACTTTCTTTGCTATATATATTGTTATTTTTTTATTCTGAAAGGCTATGTGAAGTTTCAATAGCGCTTCCAAATGTTTTCCATTTAAAACTCTCAAACTATCTGAATACCAAGAGCTTACTGGATCTGATATGCCAAATAGTGGCGGACATGATTAATGGAAGGACTCTAGAGGGGATTCGTTAGACGTTTAACATCAAGAACAACTTCACCCCAGAGGAAGAGGAGGAGGTTCGCAGGGAGAATGCTTGGGCGTTTGAGTGAAACATCAAATCCTTTTTTATAATAGACTTACCTGTGAACCCACTACTTTTGATAACAACCCCGCTACTTCTCATGCATGTTCGATCACTACTCCTCATGCATGTTCTGTAACCTATTTACCCACTCAAAGAAGTTACTTACATTGTGGAAAATTAGCAGCCTTCTCCACTCTCCATATATTGTATAACTACATCTGCATGTAAACCATTGTACTATTCATATGTATAAATAAAACAATACGCAGCAGCAGTAAACATATGCTTCCAAGTGCTTTTATAGTAATTCTTTTGTAAAGTTTACAGTTTTTAATGTCCATACTTTACTAGAATTGATATATAATATATTATTACTCTATTATGCACATTTCTTATATGTCAATAAATATGTGGGTTCCATACACTACACCAAATTCTGCGAATGGTCACGGTAAAAGGGCCACGGCTTCCAGCTGGTCACGGCCCAAAACTGTGACCATAGCCAAAATGGGCATGACCAAATCCATGACTCAGTGTGGTCATGGTTCATCTTATAGGTGGTCATGGATGTAGACCCTGACTCCTTCGGGTCATGACTCTAAGCCGTGAGCCGGTCATGACCATTATAGCGCCAATTTTCCCTCCAATTTTGGCCAAGGATGAGTCACGACCCTTAGCCGTGACCACAAATCCCAATACACAAGGAGATGGTCATGGCTTAAGTACGTGACCATTAAATTGTATGAGTCATAGCTTTGGGCCGTGACCATGGCCTTATTTCCATGCTAACGTGTTAAAAATAAAGGGGTCACGTTATATAGTCACGGCCCTAAGCCGTGACCATGGTCTTTATACTTAAAAAATGCAGAACAATTTTTCATTTCCCTAAAAAATTTCTAAACCCTTATCTCCCCCCCCCCCCCCCCCTATCTCCGATGATTTTGGCTCCCTCCTTCTCTCAATATCAAGCTCTCTCCCAGTCTCAATCTCAAAGGTAATCTCAATCTTCTCCTTGTAATGTATTTCTGTGCGTGTGTATTTCTTTATGTGTGCGTATTTATGTGTGTGTGTGTATTTTTATTTGTGTATACGTGTGTGTATATATATATATATATATGTGTGTGTGTGTGTGTGTGTGTGTGTGTGTATTGTGTATATGTATGTAGGTGTGTATACATTGTCATTGTATGTATTGTGTATATGTATGTATGTATATTATAAACATGTATGTGTGTGTGTATTCTGGAAAAAAATACATATATATGACTAATGTTGGTTTAAGTCTCAAACTTGGGCAAATTTTAATTTAATGGATATTGTTGGTTTAAGTTTCAAACTAGGGCAAATTTTAATTTAATGAATGCTGTTGATTTAAGTTTGGGGCTGAAATATAAAAGTATACATCTCCATTAATATCGATGCTAAATTCGGGATTAATTTTAAAGACTTTGTAAAATTAAGTCCCAAAATGCATAATCTATTAATTGTAGGGGTAATGTTTGTAAAGGATTAATTTTATGACTAATGTTTGTAAGGGTTAATTTTTGGCTTAAATGACAAAAGTAAGTATTCAAAACCTAATAAATTAACAGTTGATGATTCATGAGAGACATAATTTATAGGAATCGTATTCACGCCCTCGTACATAATAACTCGTTAATGATTCATTAAAGCCACTATTTATAGGAATTATAATCACACCCTCATTCATTTTTCTCAGGAAAAATGAGTCACGGTGCTAATAAATTGAAACAAAAGTGGGAAAGGTTTCAAATGGACTGCACGCGTACATCTTTCATTAACGAGTCTTATAAAGCGGGTACTCCGGTTTATTGGTGTGGGAATAGGGAGATCGAACAATTTAAGTACCTTGTAAACCGTGGAGTTCATCTCTAGCAAGAGTACTTATGCGATCGTATTCTATTTTTCCTGACAGAATGTTGGGATGAAAATGTATAATATATATTTCGCGTACATAATCTCGATAGACCACTGACCTTGCTTACGCTGTTACAGAAGGAAGAAAAAAACTTCACTCATTATGGATATAATTACGTACAAAGAGCATTGACGAAGATTGTGATGTCTCGCGACATACACACGTCAAACTCAATATTGCCAAGAGGCTGAAGATGATGAGATTTCGAGTTCATGTCGCTGACATATATGCATACATTATAGATACGCTTCCTCCTAATTGGGCACGTGCAAAAATCCATAGGTTTTTTAAAACAAATCCAGACTGGATGGAGATTAGACACATTGAACTTTTGTTAAAGTCTTACCATGAAAAGGTAGATTATAATATATGGTCAAAAAATTTATTTTGTTAGTTATAATTTCATATTGAACTTTGAAATTATGCATGTATTATTATAGATGCACATTTAGCTTTTATTATTTTTGTAGATATTGTTAGGCGGTAATGGAAGGAACGCTCCAACCAACAACGTGACATAACCACAAGGATAATTATCATCACCAATTGGTGAGAAATACTCTACTCCACAAACTATTCACTCTCATACTCCGAGTTCTAATAGGCAAGGTAATCCCACTAATCTAACATACATGCCCAATGCTCCTGAAACTGCCGGGTCAGTTGAGAAGAAGCCCATTGGATTCTCTTTATTGGGAAATAACCCCACGGGGGATAAGAATCACATTCAACACTTGATGCCCAATGTTTGTCCTTGGAAAAAATGAATGTGGGAGTGGGAGGAGATGACAATTGGAACATCGTAGATAAATATATTAAAGATGACATCTACGAGCAACTCAGTTAACGGTATTCATTTTTCCCAAGCTCAAAAAATAAGGTGCTTTCTCGGGTTGCTGAACAACTCCGAACATATCCGAGGAACCTTAGGCAAAAGCATTTATCTAAGGGAGCATCGAGCACTGAAATTTTGGTGCTCAAAGATAAAGTCCCTTCAAATGTTGAGATTTCAGTCTCTCAATGAAATGATTTTCTGGAAAATGAGGCGAAGGACTCCAAAATGCTGCAAAGGGAAAAAAATAAGCAGAATAGGGCTTTGATGTTCACCGCTTGGCTTGAAATCTTATGAATATTTAAAGAACGACTGGTCGATTGTTATGAAAGGCAACCCAGATAAAGGAAAGACACGAAATATAACCAACTTGTACGTGCATGCTAGACGAGACAAAGATAGTAAATTCCCTCTTCACTTGGCCAAGACTCTATAATTAATAGAGTATATCAGTGAGCAGTCAAATTCAAGCCCGTTCGATGACATTGATAAAGAATGCCATTACACAAAGCTTTTGGAAGGACCGTAAAGGGAGGACAATAGGTTTGGGATCGCATATGTCAAAAATAAGATTCAAACACCCCGCACCTCTTGTGGACGAGCTTTTTTCTGTTAATAAGCGTTTTGCGTCCAACGATGAACGTCAATCTAGGACTGAAGGGGATATAATAGGTTTTCGGAGGTGTGAATGATAAACTTACACATATTGTGTCCCTTTTAACCAATCGTATGCCCCTGCAGCTCCAAATGCATCCCGGTTTCCCTCCACAGATGCCGGTTACTCCTCAAAATTTTCCTCGTTCTCCATTCCCCCCACAGATTTCGGTTCCTCCTTCAACATTCCCTTTCTCATTGCCTCAACATGGCACAAATCTTGGATCATCATCAACAACTCACACCGACTAGGACGAGAAATACTATATACAGTACCTGAGCGATAAATTTATCATTGGGATCTGCACGCTCATTTCCACTGTCGTAGGAACTTTAGTACATAATCGACCTTTGCAGGAGGGTGAGTGTCAGATCATGGTTGATACATTATATAAAGGATGTGAAACCGTTCCAGCGCACGTCAACAGTGGAGAAATGATTTTTTTACAAAATTATGTAGACTCGGTTACCACTTGGTTAGTTTATTGCTTGATGAGGATGTAGTAATATTTTTCTTATGTTATAATAATATCAATAGAAATTTATTTAATTTGAGTTTAAGGGGTTGTGTAGTATCATTGATTGGGGTGTTCTTGTATTTAAGTTATTGCATAGTTTGATTGATTGGTGCGTTATTGACTATATGAGTGCTTTGCTTTGATACTATATTAGTGCTTTACTATGCAATATGATATTTATGCAACATGATATTTATTTTATCATGTTAACACATGAATAAAATTTTAAGATTATTAAATGGATTTTCCACAATATAAAGAGTGGATGGGAGAGACTGATCGAATAACTAATAGGTATGTTAAAGGCGTTCAAGAATTTATTAGATACGCTTTTAAAAACCTTAAAAGTGAGAAGATTCTATGTCCGAGTGGATGGAAGAGATTGACCGAATAGATAATAGTTATGTTAAAGACGTTCAAGTATTTATTAGATACGCTTTTAAAAACCTTAAAAGTGAGAAGATTCTGTGTCCATGCACCCATTGTATAAACGAAAATTATAAATCTTTAGAAGATGTTAAGTTATATTTAATAATGTGGGGAATTTAACAAGATCATAATAAGTGGACATACCATGGTGAAAAATATAAACCTTATATTCCCGAAGAATTCGCATAAACTGACCACGTAGCATAAGACCAATGAGTGGAAGTGGTAAATGATTCATCAAAACACTGTCCAGTATCTGACTTAATTGATGATGCTTACGAAGTCCACCACGACCAAAACCACCAACCTATGAATGCGCATAATGAACAATTTGATACTGAACTACCAGGAGACCGAGAATATATACGGTTGAAAGCTGATCTGGCTAGACCGTTGTATAAAGATTGTGATGAAGATCATTCGGTATTATATGCAATGATTGGTTTGCATAATTTGAAGAGTCAATTTGGCTTGTCTGGGAACAGCGTAACCGAAATTCTTAAGTGGGTTAAAGAAATTCTCCCAAAAGAGAACACGTTACCAGACAATTATCCTACCATGAAGAAGAGCTTGAAGGGTTTGAGATTAAAATACATATATATTCATGCATGCAAGTATGATTACATATTGTATCGCAACGAACACAGAGATAGGGATGAATGTCCAGTATGCGATGAGACTAAATATGTCGTTTGTGAGAAGGTAAATGACAAATATTCAAAATATTAAAAGATCTCACAAGTCCCACAAAAGGTTTTGAAGTATTTTCCACTTAGGTCACGGTTAAAATAATTTTTTACTGTACAGTGGATAGCGAAGGTCATGACATGGCACGCTCGATGCGAGGTGGGTGGGAATTTGATGCGTCATCCGGTTGATTCACTCGTCTATAAATTTCAAATGCACGACACTATGAATTTGTAAAAGAACCGCACAACGTTTGTCTTGCAATCTCAACCTATGGGTTTAACCCTTTCGGTAATTTAAGTACTAGTAAAAGTTATTAGTCAGTTCTCATGGCGCCTTTAAGTCTCCCTTCAACACTATGCATGGGAAAGGAGTTCACATTATTATCTTTATTGATACCCGAGCCGAAGGATCCAAGTGATGATATTGATATATTCTTAGCCCCATTAATCGAAGAATTTGAAGAGTTATGGGATAAAAGCATGACGAAGTTCGAGTCTCACAATGGTGAAGAGTTCACACTCAAAACAATAGTGATGTGGGCGGTCCACGACCTTCCTGCTTATAGGACCTTGTCCGGTTGTAATGTTCATGATTATTATGGATGTCCCATATGTGGGGAGGAAACTGAAGCCATTTGGCTATACCATAATAGTGTCATGAGTTACATGAATCATCGTAGATTTCTGCCGACTAGTCACCCTTTCATGAATGACATGTCTAACTTTTATCCTATTGGTTATGAGCAGCGAATGCAACCTGCTCAGCTTTCTGGTCATCAGATCGAGGAGAAGGCAGTGACTGCGATTATGGGGAATAGGTACATAGGCAAACACCCCAAGTTTATAAACTTGAATCTTAAATCAAGGGGAGATCCTAACGACCCTACTAAAGCAAAACCATGGTCTAGGTGATCAATATTTTTTTATTTACCGTATTGGAAATATCATTATTTAAGGCATGTGAATGATGTGATGCACACAAAGAAGAATGTTGTAAAACATATGATAGGAACATGTCTGGGTGGATCTCATTCTAAATATGGAGAGCGGGCCCATCAAGGTCTACAGGATATGAGGCTAAAGAAGAAACTCTAGTTAAAAAATGATCCTACAACAGGAAGAATTTATACCCCCTCCCACCCGACTCCTTTCAGTTTGACTACTAGTCCTCTTAGACACGTTGTTCAACTTGAAGACTCCAATTGATTATTCTGGTAATTTACATAAGGTCGTAAACTACCAAGCAAATGACTTAAAACAGTGAAAGTCTCACGATTGGCATGTTGTAATCATCCAATTAATCCATCTGTTATTTCGGCATTGCTTCTCTGAACACTAAGATCTTCGTCAGGAAATTATGCAAATCAGTTTGTGTTTTATGTTAGTTTGTAAAAAAGTGATAAACAGAAGGCACATTAAAGCTGCAAAATCAATTTTAGCTGAGGCAGTTTGTGTATTAGAGAAATATTTTCCTTCGCCGTTCTTTGATATCGGCATGAACTTGCTTGTGCATTTATGAGATGAAACTTTATTACGTGGCCCCATTAGGTATCGTTGGATGTATCCTTTTGAGCGCTTGATGAAAATCTTCAAAGATTACGTAAAGAATACACCATATATTGGAGGGTTAATTGCTAAAGAATACATAACTATGGAATCATCGTTATACGCTAGGGAATATATGCCAGAACAAGAGGTGAGGAGGTTCAATCCTCGTAGAGGATTGATCGAGGAACCTGACGAGTGTGAGGACGAATTACCGTTTGGGAACCCTAAAGAGGTGAAACTCACAAATATACAATATAAGCAAGCAGCTCGTTATGTCTTCTAATTACAAGATGAAGTCGAAGAATAGAGAGCGTGAGTATCTATTGAATTCTTCTTCTTTGATTATATGTATTTTTATATTTTACGATCTAAACTCTAGAATTCACTTGTAGGAAGTACGAGAATGAAATTGCCCAAAATCAAAGGAGAAATTGCACAATAACTGCTTTTAGGGCATGGGCATCAAAAGAGGTAAATTTCACATCTTATGTGTGCAGTTATTTATTCGTGTGTGATGAAAACATGCCCTAAAACAAATTCATTAATAAATGCAGCTTCTAAAAAGAGGTGATATCTCTTCCAGGCTTGCATGCCTAGCAAAAGGCCCTAATTTTTCGTGCTAAAGAGTTTAAAAAATTTTGCACCAACAGTTTTGATTTCATTTCATATCCATATGAGGAAAAACTTTTGACACAAAATAGTGGAATATTAATTTCTGCCTTGACCACCTGAATCGCTAGCAAAAGCGATAAAAATCCAAAGAATATGGTGCTAACCTATTATGGGATAGTCCAACAAATCCTAGAACTTGATTACTTAGATTTCATAAAAACCGTATTCTTTTATGATTGGGTAAAGGTGAAAGATACTAAGAATGCTTGCAAAGTTGATCCCGACTCCAAACATATTGTGGTAGATTTATCAAAGATGAAGAGTAAAGACCGCATAGTCGACGAGTCTTTTATTTGTGCCTTTCAGAATGTAAAGAAGGTATTATACTCGAAGTGCATAAACGATGGCAATTGGTATATTATTGTGCATGCACCAAAGGTTATGACTACTAAAGTGGATCCATTGAAGGCTCCAAAAGAGTTCCAATTAGCTCTTGATGACAACCCTAATTTAAAGGATCTCTTAGTTGATTTAGAGGAAGATTGAGTATCAAAATATTATGTCAACCTTATCAATATTATTTGTATCTTATTTGTATATTGACATTGTATTAGCAGTTTACTTTGATGTATGAATGTCTAGTTACTTTTATGAATGTTAAATATGATTTATGTAAGTTAACTTTCGATAATATGTTATGCTCGGTCGAATATTTAGTTACTTTCACAAGACGCTCGATTTGAGAATAGAGTCATTTGAGCTTATGATTGGATCAAATTGATCAAACTCAATTTTCACATGTTCTTATACATATACATTTGTTGATCAGTTTCATTGATGCAGTGTTCATAAAATGAAGTTAGATTAGTTTGATTTTATGAAGATTGTATTAAAAAACTAGTCAACAAATGTACAATAAAAGAATATGTTGGGGGCTCCAGGATCAATTTGGTCCAATCACACATTCAGAAGACTCTATTTAATGACCTTCTTGGATCGCAAGAATCAGGTACTCTTTACTTTAACTGAAGTAGTTATATAATTGATATACATTATCTTTTAAATTCTTTAGATGATAGAAAGAGTACGGGATAATTATTGATTTTGTTTGGTTTGGCTGTTGGATAATTATTTGTTGTTGGATAGTATGTTAGAAGTAGTAAGAGATAATTATTGATTTTGTTTGGTTTGGCTATTGGATAATTATTAGTTGCTGGCTTGTTGTTCGATTGTATGTTAGAAGGAGTACGAGATAATCCTTTGGGTTTTTGCCTTCTAACGGCATGTTTTTAAACTTAATTCCAAATATTTTCAAATTATCATCATATTCTCAAATTGGGGGTCCCTTGACCACACGATCAGTTCTTGCGAGTTACGTTGGTCCCGTGCGATGTGTTAAAACTTCTTTAGGGGTTGTAGGGTGGGCGTTAAGGGTACGTTTTTAAGCCTAAATGTGGATTTTCTCAAATTATTATCATATTCTCAAATCGGGGGTCCCGTGACCACACGATCGGTTCTTGTGAGTTATATCGGTCCCGTGCATAGTAATCGTTTCCCTAAAGGGGCCGCTTGGGGGCGCTAAGGGGTTTCGCCCTCTAACGGCACATTTTCAAGCCTAAGTGTGGATTTTCACAAATTATCGTCATATTCTCAAATCGGGGTCCCGTTACTATGCGATCGGTTCTTGCGAGTTACATTGATTCTGGGTGACGTGTTTGCACCTATCACGGGGCCTTTTGGGAGGTGCTTTTGGCTTTCGCCCTCAAAAGGCATGTTTGGTAATAAAATCTGTTATTTTGGCCATGCCAAATGCATCGTGTTGTAGAGCTCATTGAAATTATTCTCGAAAGGAATCCTGGATAATATGATGCATTTTTCCATTTAGAGTTTGATAGAGTATTCCAAATATGACTCCTCTCATTATGGAGAGTGTGACCTTCATCAATAACCACCAATATAGGACACTCCATGGAACTCAAGGTGGCCTCATAGGGACGAAGGATGGGGAAGCAGCTTTTGCTGAGATGGCTCGACAGTAGCCCCAATGTTTTGGACAATTTGTAGTAGAAACCCGTCCCTACCGTTATGAACAAAAGAGGGGCCTCACAGGAAGATTAAGGGCTTGACAACCCTCATTGAGGGTTGTCAAGATGTTAATCGTTCTGTGAAACCACCTTGTAACGTTGAGTTCCCCGCAGTTTGAAATTAATCCTTTACAAACATTACCCCTCACTCTACTCAACAAAATAGAACTCCATCATCTAAAATTAATAATGGGAACACTTGCTATAGTTGTAAAATTACAGGGATTCACTCATGGGAGACTATGTGTCTCCGCTAGTCCAAACATTGTCCAGACAAAACTCCAAAGATTGTTCAGAGTACGATTCTAGTGTCCTTAGGATTCGTGTTTGAGCTCGTTACGTTTTATGTTACGTCCTTGGAGTTTTGTCTGGACAATTTTTGGACCAGCGGAGCCACGTAGTCTCTCACGAGTGAATTCGTGAATTGTTACAACAATATTAAGTGTTACCATTATTGATTTTAGATGGTGGAGTTCAATTTTGTTGAGTAGAGTGAGTGGTAATGTTTGTAAGGGATTAATTTCAAGGTGTAAGGAACTCAATATTACAAGGTGGCCTCATAGGAAGATTAACATCTTGACAACCCTCAATAAAGATTGTCAAGCTCTTAATCTTTTTGTGAGGCCACCTTTTTTTGTTCATAACGGAGGAGTCGGGTTGCTACTACAAATTGTTCAAAACGTTAGGGCTATTATCGAGCCAGCTCAGCAGAAACTGCTTCTCCATCCGTCGTCTCCTGAGCATAAGTTGATTTCCCTATGAGGCCACCTTTAAGTTCCCTGGAATGTCCTATATTGGTGGTTCTGGATGAAGGCCACACTGCCTGTAATGAGAGGAGTCATATTTGGAATACTCTATAAAACTTCAAACGGGAAAATGCATCATATTATTCGAGACTCCTTTCCAGAACAATTTCAATGATCTCTACAACACGCTGCATTTGACAAGGACAGAAAAGGCATATTTCTCGCCAAACATGCCTTTTGAGGGAAAAAATAAAAACCATCTCCCAAACGGTCCCATAGGAGATGTAAACACCTCGCACAGGATCAATGTAACTCGCAGGAACCGATCGCATTGTCACGGGCCCCTCGGTTTGAGAATATGACGATAATTTGAGAAAATTCATACTTAGTCTTGAAAACGTGCCGTTAGAGGGAGAAACCCCGCAGCGCCCCCCAAGCTGCCTCTTTAAGTGAGCGATCACCGCACATGGGACCAATGTAAGTCGCAGAAACTGATCGCATGGTCACGAGACTCCTAGTTTGAGAATATGACGATAATTTGAGAAAATCCACACTTAGGCTTGAAAACGTGTCGTTAGAGGGGAAACCCCTTATCGGCCCCCAAATGGCTCTTTTAGAGGATCCATCACCGGGCACGGGTCCAATGTAGCAAGTAGGAGCCGATCATATGGTCATGAGACCCTCGGTTTGAGGGCGTGGCCCAAAACAAAGAATATACACACTTAAACTTGAAAACATGCCGTCGGGGAGAGAAACCCCACAACGCCCCCCAAACAGCCATGTGGGCAACGCCAACACCTCACTCGGGACCAATGTAACTTGTAAGAATCGACTGCATGGCCACGGTACCTCTGGTTTGAGGGTACGACCCAAAATAAAGAATATCCACAGTTAGGCTTAAAAACGTGTCGTCGGGGGCCGAAACCTCGCAATCCTCCCAAACGGATCCGTGGGCGGCACCAACACCTCACTCGAGACAAATGTAACTCATAGGAACCGACCGCATGGACACGGTACCCCCGGTTTAAGAGCATGACATAAATTTGTGAATATCCACACTTAGGCTTGAAAACGTGCCGTTGGGGGCGAAACACCTTAGCGCACCCTAAACGGCCCCGTGAGCAGTGCCAACACCTCGCATGGGTCCAATGTAACTCGTAAGAACCGCCCACGAGGTCACGCGACCCTTGGTTTGAGAGAACGGCTTGGACCCTCAGTTTTTTGTACAGTAAACTTGGGCGCGGCCCAAAGTCATGACTAAGTTGACTTCTGCAGAAAACATAGTAACGTCTAAATTCGTGATGAAGATTAATCATAAGAAAAATGGTCACGGACTTAAACTATGACCAGGTTTAATTATACACAAAACATGGTCACGACTATGAGCCATGACTAGATGGTTTTTAAATTGGGTGATGGTCACAGGTTTGGGCCGTGACCATGCTTGTAAATTGGGTCAGGACTATTAACCCTGACAATGTTCGTGACTATCAAAATTTCGTGACGAAGACAATGGGTCAGGGATTTGGGCAGTGAACACCAAAATTGGTCACGCTCAATTTGGTCATGGACCAAATCCGCGACCCCCACTGCCTGGTCAGGGATAAAGTCCGTAACCAATCGCCTAATATGGTGTGGTGTATATTGATCAGTGAACCTTGGACCTCATTTTGACATGAACTAAAACCTTCCTTTGCTATATAGGTTTCAATTTTATGGACATCAAAACGGAAAAGAACAAATGCGCACCCTATGTTCATATTTAATATATATGTATATAATTTTACCATTAACAAAAAATGTATTTCACCCGTTCTACAAATCATATCCAAATTATAGACTCGATGTATCCTATAGTGAAAAACGACTAGGAGGTTGAATTTTTTTTAAAGTGTACTTGACCAAGGCCTTTTTGTTCTTAAAGCTTCCTTTTACTTTTCTTTTTTTATTTCTGTTATACGAAATGTTTGGATATTTTTTCTTTGTTATTGATTTTCAATTAACAATCAATTATACCTTCGCAATATGTCAATAGGTATCTTTTGAATCTCACATGGCTTATATCATCACTATACAACAACACGTCACAAACCAAATACTTAATTTCACCTTAGCGTAAATAAATATATTGTGGTAAAGGGATTGAGGCAAGAACATTGGGAATAATATCAAGAGTTTTAATATTATAACCTTCAAACATGAATTACAACTTCCTTATTAATTTTGTATGCGGATCAATTTTTTAAGCATCCCACCTAAATTTTTGGACAATATAATTTAAGTATTCATAGAAATTGAATTTGAATAAATTTTGGCAAACCTACTTATTATTATAATTTGATCCCTTTAAGCATGGTCCAATATATTATAGTGGTTTTGTTATTTAATTATCCAACTCTTTGAAATATATGTACAACTTATTTTGTAATAAAATAATTGTTCTCAATTATTTTCAAGCTATAATATTTTCAGTTATTAGCTTTAATATTTTTTTTGAAATTTTAGTGCAGGAGATATCTACATTATGAAATTTGGAGAGATTAATGTGCGCTCAACATTTTTAAAGACTATCTGGTTTCAAGAACGTCATATATGAAAAGAGTTTTAAAACAAATAGGTTAGTTGATATGCTAAAATACACTTGCCTTATATTTTGAATTTTTCATTTTTGAAAAAGAATATTACTTACTACTTTGTATTTTTTGCTAGCTAAAACAATCTGTTTTATGGACTTAAAACTGTTGGTATACTCTTATATGTATACTCACAAGATAATAAAATTTGGTCAATAAACATGCTTGAAACTTTAATATTGGTTTGAGATTTCGTATGTAATTTTATTTAATATCCATTTCGTGTTATATCTTATTCTTAGAAGCATGTATGAATTTTAAGGGTTTTTTTCTTGGCCTCAAAATGTGTTATACTCTTTTCCTTGCAAACTTAGATGAAAATGCAGTTTTTTATTGCAAGTTTTTAATAATTTTGTTGAAAAATATTAACCGAACCATAAAACCTTAGAATGCGGTAGATTTAATCATCATGCAAATGGCCCCATTGGTGATCAAGAAAAAACAATAACTAAGTCGAGCATTAGTGAAAAAGTTTTTATTCTAAAATTGTAATTTCAAAACTAAAATCATAGTGACCATTTATTTTAAGACAACAATTTTAAGTTTGTGTACTGTCTTGAACAGGAAATAATGAGCATTATTACCAAACACTACATGTGAGAATCTACTTGACAAATCCAATATTTGACCATTATCAAAATGTATATAGCATTTGGCAGTTTAGTCTATTTACTTACACTAATTGTTACAGTAATTTATCAAATGATTTTATTATTTAACTTAAAAATATTTTCTCTTTTAAGTGTTGACTTTAAAGTCTCCTCAGCAACATGTAGGTATTGAATTTCAGTAGTAAAAAAATTATATGTGCCCGCGCATCGCGCTGGTTACATGCTAGTTATCTCATAAAAATGATCCGATCCAAGCATTGATTCCGACGGTGAATGATTACGATCGAGCATCAGTCTGTGCGTTTCAGATGAAGCCATAGCCATGGCTTCGTCCATTTAGATTTGGGAAGTAGAGTACGTTTGGTGATCCCTCTCTTTTGGTTGCTAAAAGTAAAGTTGCTCCCTTTTGTTGTGTTTTAACCTGAATCTTTAATATGTCTCTTTTGTTCTTTATTAGGATGTGTGGTTAAAATATGAAAGAAAGTGTATTCACGGTTCATGTGTTGTTTTTTAAAGCCAAAATCAAGTTGAGGTGCCCCCAACCCCCCATTTAAAAAGTTTATAACACATAGAAAAACATCATTGCAGTAAAAAAAACATTTACAGGGCCCAGGTGCTGCTCTCCCCCCAACCCCACCCTCCCCAGATCATGATATGTATATATATATATACCCTTAGAGATTATGGGTTTCACCAGCCCCACATGATAGTCCCCTAACAAAGGTATAAGTATAACCATAATTACTTAACCTCTATGACTATAGTTACCCTCCTATAATTCAAAAGTATCGATTTTAATCCCCCCCCCCCCCCCCCCCACATAGTTTAAAAGTATTTACTTAAATTTCCCTTCCACCCCACTCACATCTTGTTTGGGAGTTTTGGAGAAAAAAGAAAGGAAGGGAAAATTTTATTAGGAGAGAAAAGAAAAGAAGGGAAGGTTCACAAGAGAGAAAAGAAAAGAAAAGAAGAGAAATGAGTTTAAGAGAGAAAAAAATTAATTTTCTTTCTTGTATTTGGGAGGAAAATAATTTTTTTAAAGAAAAGAATGTGCAATTCATTAAAAAAACTTCCCTTTCTCTTCATTTCTTTCCGATTTGAAAAGAAAGTTTTGTAGAGAAAGGAAGGGAAATTTTTTTAAAAAATTCTTTCTTTCTCTCCTTTTAAACTCCCAAATGAGATAAAGACATTTTATTTCCTACTTAAACTCCCAAATGAAGGAAAGGAACACACTTTCCTCCCCTTCCTTTCTTTTCTCTATAGAATAAAACTCACAAACAAGGTCTTAAATCCGTATAAGAGACATAATACTTTGGTGAATGATCAGTGCTATCCAGATAGGGTGCTTATTAATAGACCAATAAATTTCTTAGCATCCTCTTCTTCAAAAAATTTATATGCTATCTAGAGCCCCTCAACTATTTAACCTTTCCCACTTAATTAACTCATATCATTTAATTTTACCAAAACCACTTACCTTAATATACGCGCCTAAGCACACCCATAAGACCTCGAAGGGAACATCATCTCCATTCACATAAGCAACCATTATTCTATAATGGGTCCTGATAACGTGTGCCCTAATGGCACACATTAAGATCCCAAAAATAATAGGAACAGAGTTCCGACATACATTTAGTAGGGAACATATAGGCTCAAAATATGTACTTTAAGGGCAAATATTATCATTTTCCTTTTATAATTTCACCCCACTTAAACACCAATTGTTTCAATAACATAAACTCTTAGGGCTGGTTACAACTATGAACTAAGGTACATTGATTCGTAAAAAATATAAAAATGTTAAACTGTAGTTCAAACATCTACGAGGGAAAATTAGGTTTCATTGATTCTACGTCCAAGAGTCGCTTGAACTATGTCAAGCCCATTTCTCTTACCATCCCCTGCTCTCTTTTAAAAAAAAGAGGATTCGAACTTCTATTACGAGAGCAGAATTTATAATGGGAGGATGAGAAGTCCTTAAGAGTACATTATAGTTCAAAGGTAAAAAATAAAAATATATAATCCTAGAAAGAGAGGCAGACTCCAATAACTGGGCTCAATCTAATGCATCAACATCCCTAAATCCCAAGTATTCCAGCCATAAACAGATAACTCCAGCTATGACTGATTTCTCTAAAACACAACCTTTAGAATTCTCAAGCGACAAAACTCACCCCCATTTTAACTTCATTTGTAGGACACGTACAAGGAAAATTTGACAAATAAGATTTTTAAGAGGACACATTGTAATGAACTCTTTTATCCAAATATACAAAGGCTAGGGGGAAACCCTTAACAAACTTTAGTAAGAATAGAAATCATCAACTACCCAACATTGAGGTTCCTTTTACAAGATAAATTCTATCAACAAGAGAAAAAATGGTTCAATAAACCCATGAAGCAACGAAACCACTACGATTACACGAAACTAGATTATAGTCTAAATTTAAACAATACCGAGATATTTGCTACTCAACATGCACTGACTTAATTCGTCTATCTTTCCCCGAATTCATCTCTAAATAGCACATGGTATTAAAAATTACCAACTATCATGATCATGTGCTTTCTCAAAATGAATTTTAAAGACTAGTCCTCCATTCCTGTATTGCCTCACATACTCAAGGGCTTCACTATTAATTAAACCAAGATCAAGAATTTGTATTACCTCTCACAAGATCCACACTGAGTATTTATTATTATATCATTCAAAACCTTCATTAATATCTTAGATGATAATATTGGCAACAACCAAAACAAACAAGTGATGAGAATAATTGGTCTTAAACTCATTAACCTCTATGAGGGTGCTTTATTAGGAATCAAGAAAATTCAAGTCTCATTAGTCTCAGGATTCAGAACCCGTGTTCCTAGAAACTGACAAGATGCCTTCATCAAATCCCCCCCCCCCCCCCCCCCCCCGTCGCCCCCACGAAAAAAACCCCTTTTAAACAGCTCGCATCCGAACCTGGGGCTTTATCCCCTCACTTTCATACAAGGATCTCTGTCACCTCTACATCTTTACCAATATTACAACTCAAAATTTCTTCACATCCCCAATAAGGATCTAACTGTTATTTCGAAGTACTCTTCTTTTTTATATAAATTTTCAAAGAAACCAATAACCTCTCTATTTTTCTGTCTCTAAAACTATCCATCCTCATTAATCTAACTTGCATATCAGCTCGTTATCCTTCTTCTGCAACCAATCCTGTGAGAAATTTAGTAGTATTATTTCATACCCCCGCTCCTTTACTACTGAATTTTTCGTTCCAATTGATTTCCTCATAAAGAATAATTTTTCTAATCAATTCTTCAACAATAAATGTATGTAAAGCTGTATAAACTAACATGGAAATTAGAGAGGAGTAAAATAACTGTTGAAAACCATTACATGAAGCAATGGGTTGTTTTGCCATTTTACCAGCAGCCAAATCACTAACATTTTTTCAAAAGCACAAATGATCTAAAAAAAGAATTCTAAGATGACTGTAAACATGTGCCCTCAACTTCACTTAACATTTTATCAAATTGATCATCTAAAGTCAGATCTTCTTCTATTACCATCAGATACAGATGGATACTGCTGACAGAATGCCAAAGCAGACATGTCGTTGTCAATTCCATCAACGAAGTGGGATGAGTCTCTGACCAAAGGATCAAGATCTGAAATGGAGAGAACCTGTTCTTCACCTCTTATTTCTCACGAGTGACTCAAATCCATTCTCTTTTTTAATCTCTCTATCTCCCCCCCCCCCCCCCCCCCCCAGTTGTTATCTTTCTTTGAATGTACTATCTCTGACAACACTATATAACTTGCATATACCATATAATGGACTTTCAAGATGGCAAAATTCATTTGCACTAGAAATCGTTAAGCCTCTAATTAGGGAACTTTATTTTATCATGATACAAGACTCACATGAAATTGAAAAAATTATAAATTGTACTCAAATAAATAGTATCCCCATGATGTAGCACAACAATCTTAGAAAAATTCATGCTATACATTTTTTAACTGGTTGTAGAAACTACTATTTTTGCTAGTGCAATCACTTTCCTGAAATATGTGCTAAACTGTTTATCAGGACACTATTTTTGAATTGCCATCAGCGAACACAAACCAGAGTAAAAGAAAAATTCAAACGAATGCGTATGTGCATATACCTTTATACCCCCCCCCCCCCCACACACACACACACACATATATATATATATATATATATATATATATGAATATAAAATTTAAAATTTTATTAGTTATACCACTGTACTATATGGGAGTTCATGAATCAGTCAACCAAAGAATCAAACTCAAGTTATCATTGTGATTTGGGTCGGTTTGAATTATTTGTTACAATATTTTGTTTTGTTTTTAAAAATCATAGAACTAACTGGTCTAAATCTAGTTTCATTTCCAAAAATCTTATAATGGAGAAATACAACGGGACTAAAACTGAACTAACCTGAAAATATTATTAAATGTAAAACCAAATATATGATCATTAAAAGGAAAATTCTTCCAATTGACCCTTTCTTACATTTTACATTTCTTGGAGTGACAAATATATCCAAAAATATTATCATCACCATGATTTGAAACTGTGGTGACAAAATAAAAGGTAATTGATATGATGCCAAAGTTGCCATTAAGGAATCACATGGGGATGATTTTTATATCTCATCCGAGGAAACCGACTTTTAAAACAAGAAATCATGAGATTATGAAGTCGAGCATATGTACCTCGTGAACCCTCCAACATCTCATGTGCCTTCAACATCAGGTAGAAGAGTCAGACTAGTCCGGCACTCGCGTTTCTATGTCCAATATAGTGACAACAGAAGCATTCCATAGATATCAAATCGAAGAAAAAATAGGCCTGGGAGGATTTTAGAGCATCCAGGATTAAAGTGGTGAATTCAGTAGAGTCGCTTTTAATTTAGCCCTAGTATGGACAGTTGGTCGGTGTTCGAGTGTGCAACGTCAAAATACATTCATGACACCAAACTTATGTAGATACCTCGAACTTCGCGATGTCCAAATGAATATAATGGACACCCAAAGCGTATTTATAAATGAAAATTGACTCTTGTTCATCAAGCCAATCAATAAAGGCATCGCATGTAAGACATCCATTAAAAGTCAAGACATCAATTAGAATATCCACCTACACACCATGCTCTAATATGTGAAAAAGTTCGCCTTCATTATTGTTGATGAGTTGCTCATCATTGGGGTAGTAAAGTTCATCGGGGACAGAAATTCGTTGCCCATGTATCAACAAAAGTACTAGGTAATGCGACACGTTGTGGGGTCTGCAATTAGGAGAGGGCTCTCCCACCGATGTGGTTCGTTCTGGGCCCCGTGTTAGGAAACAATGGCATGTGGCCTACTATGTGGTACACCAATGTGGCTCGGGTGATTCACCCTAGGGAATTTTTTCTAGCAGGAGGGCTTAAAGGGATCCTATTTCTTACGGTTGAAGCAATAGTAAATTTGGTACTCGGAGGCTTATCAGGATGTGTTGTAACTATCATCATCGTTTATCTCAATGTGTGGGAAGT
Organism: Sambucus nigra; assembly: GCA_949130495.1. Classification (NCBI taxonomy): domain Eukaryota; kingdom Viridiplantae; phylum Streptophyta; class Magnoliopsida; order Dipsacales; family Adoxaceae; genus Sambucus; species Sambucus nigra. The sequence continues at coordinate 650,159,121 of OX422214.1, read as the reverse complement.
CACCCAATACTAATCGACTACGTTGGGGTGGTTACTTATTGAATCAAACCTTCAATATACTGGCATTGGTTACGTCATGCGGCACCTCAAATGACAAGGGCTGAAACGATTGATTAGTCGTGACGGACAACACAGGAAGTTTTTTTTTGGTGAAAAGGGAAATTAAATAACTAGCATAAAACCATAGAGATTACAATAAAGTTGCGCAAAGACGACATCAAACAAATCCTAAAGATCACATGAAATAACTCATCTCCACGCAGGGAGTAACAAAAGAGTTAGATGCCAGTATGTCCATCCATTTGGGTTCCCAGTTTCTCTTCTTCAATTAGCTTCTTCAGAGGTTCGGGAGGTACTAGAATAGTGAAAAAGTCTTTAGCGCAGGTCTTAGAAAACTTGGCGAGCCAATCGGCACATTTATTGGCATATCTAGTTATTTACTTCACGGTCAAGTTCATCTCTTCTTTCATATTGCGAAAGTCCAGGATGATGGTTGAGTGAGGGTGATTCTCCCAGTCTCCTGCATTGATCATATCCACGAAATTCTTGCAGTCATCTTCGATTGTAGAATTGATCCATCCCTTTTCCTTCGCCATGATGGTCCCATAGAATATGCCTTAGAGCTCTGCCCGCAGTGGAGTAGCCCCAATAATCTTCCCAAAGAAGTCAGTGATCCATTCCCCTTTGTGATTGTGAACAATGCCTCCAAATGTTCCCACTTTCGTATTAGAACCCCACCCGCCATCCGTATTAATCTTCGGAGAACCTGCAAGGACACAACCAATTAATAAGTTCTTTAAATTGGCGACTTTATTGACTTATCTATTTAGGGTGTGCCTGAACCACCTCCAGGGCATAGTTAACACTAATCTCGACGATACTCGAGGGCGAAGTGTGTTTTCCTCAAAAATTAAAAGATTCCGAGCTTTACAAAGGTGCCATAAGGTGGAGATGAAAAGGGTGGTGTAATCTTTTTCGCGGCCATTGTCAATGATCCACTCAAAGAAGTTGTTCTGGTTGTGTCTGATTGTGTCCTGCCTGGACCCGAGGTGCCTCCAAGTTTGATTTGCAATGGGGCAATTCCAGAAAATGTGCTCCATGTCTTCAATCTGCCTACAGTGTTTGCACCCAGGATCATCAGTCATACCTCTAGCCATGTGATGTTGAATAGTGAGGAGTTTTTTGTGAAGGATAGTCCATAGAAAATTTTGAGTTTTTGAGGTATCTTTTGAGTCCATATCAGGTTCCATTTATTAAGACCAGGAATGTTGAGGTCCCTACCTATGCATTCCTTGTAGCAGGAGCTTATAGTGAACTTCCCATTATTATTAGGTATCCAGATAGGTTTATCCTCACGTGGTGCGACTCTAGGGATATCAGTGTTAGTTACCACAGTAACCTCTGCATGGTGAATCCAGTGTGAGATGGCGATGGGGTCCCAGCCCCATCACAATTAAGCAAAGTATTCACGTTTGGTAACTCCTCCGTGTTGACTCCTGTGGGTGGGGTGAGGGGGTTTCCCCTCACCACTAGTCAGCAAAAATATTGGTGGCGTTACCGTTACCAATATTCCACTTGATGTTCTTCTCGAGCATGCCCTTATTATTGTAGATTCCACACCAAATATGGGAGGATTTATTCTTCCTAAGCCAGGTTCTAGGGTTAGGATTGTTGACATATTTCCTCCTCATGATTTTAACCCACGGGGCATCCTTGTCATTCATGAGTCTCCATCCTAACTTGGTAATGGTGGCCTTATTATTATGGGACGCTTTCCTAAGTCCCAATCCACCTAAGGCTTTGGGCCGACAAACCAAGTCCCACTTGACTGAATGGACTTTCTTTTGGTTGTCGTTGTCTCCCCATAACAAATTTCAGTTGATTTTGTCAATCTCCTCACCAATGTTAACAGGATAGGGGATATTTTTCATGTTGTATGTAGGGATCACGAAAGTGGTTGATTGGATCAGTGTAGCTCTGTCGGCTATGGAGAGTAAGTTAGTTTTTCACCTTGCAAGTTTCTTCTTCATTTTATCTAAGGGATCCTTAAAAAAACTCTAGGTTATACAACCATGAATGTGTGTGTGTGTGTGTGGGGGGGGGGGGGGGGGAGGGGGGTTCCCCAGGTACTTACCAAGATCATTTGTGATACCCATGCCACAGATGTGGCCCAAATCCATGGCCTCCCTCCTAGGGACATTAGGAGACACAAAAACTTTTGATTTGGTGAAATTTATGGATTTGCTGGAATCGTGACAGAAGTCATTAAGGGTCTCCATGATCGTATAGTAGGAAGAAGCTATAGCTTCAATGAAGAGAATGAGGTCATCAGCAAAAAAAAAGTGGGATATACGAGGGCCCTCTGGGGAGGCCCGTATACCCTTCCAAACCTTCTCATTGACTTTCTTGGAGATGTTACAGGAAAGATATTCCATGCAAAGAACAAAAAGGTAAGGGGAGAGTGGGTCTCCTTGGCATAAGCCCCTTGAAGGATTGAGTTGGGGGAGGGGGCTCCCATTCCACAAAAGGATGTGGAGGTAGACGTCACACAACTCATAATGAGGCTGATTAGGGCTTGTCCTCCACGTGGTTGTCACACATGGATGTGGATGTGAATGTGAATGTTTAATTGGGGCTTGTCCTATAAGAGGACTATGTTAGTGCCCTGAGTACAGATTCTACCTATGAGGTTTTTAAGGGGTGGGAGGGTGCGATGAGCATTGACTTGGGAATTAGCCAATGGGGGTGGCATTGAGTCTAAGAAGGGCAGGTGTCGACGCTAAGTCAGAGACCTAGATCTAATGGTGAGTCGTAGTAGCGGGGTGGGGGTGGTCGTGGAAAAAATAGGGGTAAAGATATGTATAGGAAAGACAGTGAAAGTAAAGCCCAGCATAAGTGGGCCAGTAGGCGGCCGAAGGAATGACAACAATGCATCATAGGTTTATCTATTGGCCGAGGGGTTAAAAGGGGAAGGGTTGTAGCCCGGATAGGGGGCACAAAGGTAGTGGCAGTTTGTTGCCGCCACCAGGGGGCTCAGGGTATCAGGTTTCTTGTGGAGGTGATGATTTGAGGTAGCTGGAGTTTGCCTATTTGGTGACCAGGTGACGGTAGGGGCTACTGTTGGCGATGGCGGGCTACTAGAGCTAGCTGCCAAGGGAGTCGTGGCTGGTGTTACAACCCAAGTCTTGAATTTGATTTGTCAATTAACGACCTCTTCTACGCAAGAGAATTTCTTTGGCTCTCTTGTTCTAGGATCGACATAGGGACATAACTCTCATACCAATGTTTTAAATTGCACACTCTTACTATTTGCGACGCAGAATCGCTATATAGTGCACTCCGGTTCGTCCATTGCCCAAATCGCATATGCGATTTATGCAAATCTATGTTATTTTGCATAATTGTACGCTATTGTGTGCTATTTTGTGCAATTGTACGCTATTAACGTGTTTTTAGAGTTTTTTTAGCTTTATTGACTTACAAAAGTAGGTCGTTTTTTATAACTTTGCTTCGAGTATTGTTATATTATAAGATTTAGTTTACAAGTTTTCAGCTTAAAAATGTAATTTATCAAATCTTGGTTAATTTTATTATTAACTCTCACTTTCTGAGGAATATTATTTTTCAAATCTCAGTTTAAAATCACACTTCTTTTACAAATTCAGTAAAAGGTGTATTTTTTTTTATAAATTTTAGTTCAAAATGTTTTGAATATTAAATCTCACTTTACAAAGATTGTTATTTTTTAAATCTCGACTTTAAAAATGTTATTTTTCAAGTAGAATGATAATTTTTTTTTAATATTAAATCTCAGTTTAAGATCAAAGTTGTATTTTATTTATTTTTATTAAATCTCAATTTTAAAAAATATGTTACTTTTTTCAGTTTAATATGTTATTTATTTTACAAATTTAAGTTGAAATGTTACTTATTTTTACAAATTTTAATTTAAAATGTTAATTCCTTTTTATTTATTTTTTTACAAATTTCAGTTTAAAATGTTACTTTTTTTATTTTATTTTATTTTTTTTACAAATTTGAGTTTAAAATATAAAGTTTTTCACAAATCCAATTTAAAATGTTACAATTTTTTCACAAATTTCAGTTAAAATGTTATTTAGTTTACTAATTTTAATATAAAGTGTTACTTTTTAATAAAAAATAAGTTTTAGATGTTCTCTTCTTTTTTTTAATTTAAATTTAACTTTCTTACAAATCTCATTTTAAAGCGTTGTTTATTAACTTATTTATATATGTAATATATTTTTCTAAATAAAAAAATGGAATGCAGGAATAATTTGCGCGACGCGACTTCGGAATCAAAATGAGACTCTCTGCACGACTGTGTTTTAAAACATTGTCTGATATCACTTAATGCGAACAAGCAATTTCTATTAAATGAATAAAATATGAGGAGCCAAAAGACTTATTATAAGGAAAATATGTTAATGTCCTAATCGTATCACCTACCAAAGAGATAAATAGGTTTTTAATCAAATAAATCTAATATCCTAAATAGAATCTAAACACAAAACAAAAAATAATAAAATAAAATAAGGGCATATATTTCTCTCCTCTTTGGTAGAGAGTTGCCTTAGCGCCCACACACCACATTAATTTGATCTCTATTACTATTAATGGTGAATTTAAAGATTTTTTTTCCTTTCTACTCGTGGGTTGAGATGAGACCAGGGTCCCTTATCCCCAGCTTTGTACAAAGTACATTTGCCTTTTTGGAGAGGTACTGAGTGGATTTTCGAACCAATTAGCTTTATATAAATCTTCAATGGATTTAAGTTTCATAAGTTGTCCTAAATTCTCTCTTCTCTCGGCGGTTGCAAAGATGATATTATTGAAAAGTAGTAGAAAGAATTTAAAAGATCGGTGCAGTTTTATTTATTTACTTACTTTTATTTTGGTGGGGTAAATAGGGGTGAAGGAGAAGGAGTGGCCAAAATTTTGTGTAGCAGTTGGGGTTTATCCATTTTGTGTTGGCTTTTGTCCAATTTTAGGGTTTATTTAATATGGAACTCACATGATTTTTTTGACGATTCGAAATGATAATTTATCTTTCTTTGTGAGGAGTATAATGTGAAATACTCACATACTAAAATAAACATATATATAACATGTAACATAAAAATCAGAATATTAAATCATATAAAACTAAGCAATAAATTTCGGATCTAAAAAATAATTAAGAGATTAGTTTTTGTAAAACAGAAATTGAAAATTAAAGCATAAAAATTTTCTCTACAACAACACAATATTTCAATCTCTTCTTGAGATAATGTGTAAGATCATTGAGAGTTCCAAACAAAAACTAAATATGAAAATGAAATTAACGTAATGTGTGAATTACAATAATACTCTCTCTCTCTCTCTCTCTCACACTAAGATTATTTCTCTCTAATTCTCTATACTCTCTTTTTAAAAAATGAAACTCTATGTTTATCCCACTCTAGAATATGTCTTAAATATCCAATTAACTCTAATAAATAATATAATGGGATTTATTTATGTGAGAAAAGACTAATGTAGAAATATAAGATGGAGGGCTGGAATCCACTTTAAAAAATTTAAAATTGAGAATGAATCTTAAACACTAGTTATAACAAATTAAAATTGGTTTATAATAACCTAAATAATCTAAATTGTTTAAACAAATTAAACTGATTCTTGGATTGTTCAAAAACCAAACGATAAAAAATCATTCGGTCAAAATCACTGGTAAGGGTGCAATTGACCAAAAAAGAAATCTAGCAACACTGACCTTAATGCTTGTATAACCTACATCTGTCCTACATCTAAGGAATAGACCTAGAGCTTTTAAGGTTAGAACTTTGAAACCAAATTGGTTTACAACCTACAGGTCTTGCATTCGGTCAAAAGAAAATTAATGATATATAATATAAAGCTAGGTACTATAACCGGTCAAGTCAAAGCATATAAACATAGAGAATTTTTTTTTAGGGGAAACAATTTTAGATGCGGCGCGACAAGACATAAAATTGATCCGAAATTAATACGGCTTGTTGTGTTAATCGTTTTTTATTCATCTTGTCGTGTCGTGTCAAAATTATTAGTGTAAAATTTAAAAAATTGTGTTATACGTGTCGTGTCGTGTTCTATTTGGATCATGTTCGTGTCAACTAAAAAAAATATGAATTTTTGTGGTGTTCGTGTTCATGTTCGAAAAACCCTTGTCGTGTCATATCGTATCGTGTCGGCCCACAACACGGTTCAAAAATATGAATTGCCACCCCTAGTGTGACACCAAAAAAAAGAAAAAAAATATTTTAAGAGTTAAGGAAAAGAAATCCTATGGCTAAAAAAAGCCAAACCAAAACCTATACTACTAACTGTTAAAAAGCTCCAGGTATCGGAAGCTACATGTATAGGTAAGTGCATATCGATATCAAACACCATGCAATTAAAATATTTGTGACAAATATTATTTTTATTAAACAAAAAATTATTTAAAAGATTTATCTAAAAATCAAATAAATTTTGTAAAAATTATTTTAGAATCAAAAATTTAATTTTAAATAAAGTTCATCCAATTTTAATTTTATGAAAAAATATTTTAGACACTTAATCCAATTAATTCAAATGATATGCAAGAATGCCTAATGTGTCAAGTGTAATATGTGTAATGCGCATCCCTTTTTACTCGGATATAATCGTTGAGTAGAGTCACGGTCTTGAGAAGTTTTGGATAGTTGAGTATCGTTACATGATTACCATGGAGTGGTCTCGAAATAAAAATATGTTTTAACATAATATCAAACTAGTTGAATGTCAAAATAATATAGACTCAAGTAAGTCAACCATTTAAGGTGTTTCATAACCTCTATCCTTGCATTAGATTCTACATTTTCGACACGTGAAATGTGCACAACATGTAATTTGCAAGAGGGAATGCATTCCTTAACGCATTCATTCATGTGAATTTTCTGTCGATAAGAAACACATCAAGGGTTGTAGATGGATCAAATAACGACTTTAGCCGTTGCAAGCCCATCAATATTTATCTACCTTCTCTAAAACTAAGAAAGAAAATGCAATTGCGAAAGTTTAACCACAATATATCATCCCAACCATCTCAAAAGGTGGCATATTGTAACAGTTGGTCTTGTATGTACAATCTACAATCACAACAGATGGAAACACTTCGCTAACTGAATGGAATTGGGATGAGCCCAAAATATGTCTTCCACTTCCCCGGTATTTTGATTATGCCTATACCAGTAATTCTACCATCCTTCTCATTTTTCTTCAACTTTGCTTTTTCATTTTAAATCGTCTTCATAGTTGACATGTTGGATTCATGCTGACGTTTACGAGTAATTAAAATTGCGGTCGGCTTCATGCTGCTCAAAGTCACCTCCTCTATAATTTTTCTATCTTTTAGTGGTACACGCTCGAGGTATACATGGCCAACAAGAGTCTAGGGAAAAGAGTGGTTGTGCATCACATTACAAATTTGAACCATCCACCGACCATCCTCCAATGGAATGCCCTTCAAAAATGGATAGTTGCACTTATTGGTGGAAGAATCTCTCCTCGGTTTATTTACATTGCTATTTATCTTTTAATAATCCCTATCTCACAACCCCAAGTGAAGATGTGTCCCTTCCGTGAAGACGATGAAGTCTTCGACTTGGAGGTTACGACTATAGTTCGTACCAATCTAGCCAGATTTTGAGCCTAATCAACCAACTACCATCGAGAAGCAAATACCTGGAAAAAATACAACAACTTTTATTAAGTGTATAATAAAACAATATTGATAAAAACTTTGAATACAACGACTCTGATTATGTGTAATGTAACAAACCTAATCAGTAAAAAAATGTTTGTTGACATTATTATTTAGAGAATCCTAATCCTTTTCGGCTAGAATTCCTTTAATAATTGGCTCATTAAAAATAACTGAGTTAAACCCTATCCATGGATTTTGGAAAATAATAAAATGTTATTCAGTTACATCTCGGGATATAAGTAGAAAATTAAAATGAACAATTTAGGGGTCTCCACAACAAATGAAAAATTCTTCAAAGAACAAAACTATAGTTGATTCAGTATTGTGATACTGACGTTTAATAAACAATATGGGGGATGAGTTAACAAATGAACACATGTTAAAAAATAGTTGGTTCACTATCTTGATTACATAAGTTGATGACAATTTCGGGGATTAGGTAACGAATGAACATTCATTGAAAAACAAAGTAAAATGTTGATTTGGTATCGTGATAACGAAATATAATGACCATGCTCGGAGATTAGGTAACGAATGAAGACATCTTCAAGAAAAAAGTTGATTCGTTATCTTGATATCGAGGTTGGTGACCATTCTCGGGGATTAGGTGACGAATGAAAAATTACTGAAAAATAACATATATATATATATATATAGGAGAAGGATCACAAGTGGACCAAAAGAATGAACTTTTTAATGGACTTAATAAAAAAGACTAATAACCCACTAATTTTAATTCCTTGGTGTAATGGGTCCGCGCCAGCGGCACCCAATAACCGAGACTTATTAGTCTTTTTTGTTAAGTCCATTAAAAAGTCCATTCTTTTGGTCCACTTGTGAACCTCTCCCTATATATATATATATATATATATATATATATATATATATATATATACCAAATAACATAATGAGTTCAAAAGTACAATTGTATACATTCTGTTGATCTTTGGGACTCTTTTGAGGTGATATTGAATCCTCACAATCAACAACATTTTATGTTCCTCACTTTCATGACTTATACAGGTTGAAGTGCTCAAATAATGTACCAAAACGGTCAGCAGAGTTTCTAATATCAATGTAATAAAAAGTAGCAATGAGAGACTGAAGTTTTTTTTAAAGGTTTGATTAGATTTGTGTGGGGATGATGGATGCCCGAGGGAGAACACGAGGATTCGAGAGTTGGAGAGTTTTGCGAGATGAATCTAAGGCCATTTGATTGTTTGAAAAAACATTATCTATGGATGTGATGGTAAATAGCAATTGACAACTTAAATTCTAGTGTGGTATTAAGAAGTACTTTTACGGGTGTCAATAGCAACTCCCTAAAAATAAGCAGAAGTTAAAAACTACAAAACAAAATGTATCCACATACTTTTTTTTAATTTTTTATTTGTCTCTACAATGAGAATAAAATAATATCTACGCAGTTTTATACAATGATCAAAATTTAGTTATATATATATATATATATATATATATATATATATATATATATATATATATATATATATTGTTTTTGATTGACTATGTACCTATTGATTATGCCTTGACGTTATAAATTGACCTTAGATATACTTACATAAAAGTGTAACTACATAGTATATGGGTTTAGTGCTAATTAATAAAAAATATGCGTCCCTAAGATACCAAAACGATTTTCGCGTGTCCTTAGCATATATAAACAAAGAGTCAAGGATGCTATCGACCAATATCCATTACAAAATGTACTTTTAAAAGTTAAAACCATTTGGTGTGGTTTCAACTTTTATCCCCAATTAAAATAGATTGTAAAAAATTAAAGCCAAAAATATGCCATTAAACTCTAAAATAATATATCCAGTCTTAAATATTTTGTTAAAATTGAGCTCCTTCAATTACGTATATACTCATAATTTTACACATTAACCATACGGGCATAAATATGGAAATGAATAACTAATGTGGAAAAGAAATTCTTGGTTTTAAAATTGCCCTAGATGTAGAACCCATGTAGACTTGTAATATTAATATAGATATAGATCGTATAATAAAGTGAAAAAGCTATGATGTTTACACTAAAAGATATTCACACTGGTATAAGAATGTATAGATTAATTTAAAAATGAATTGTTAAGGGCCCCTAAAATAACTCTCACACCAGCATCATATTCTTAACACTTAATAAGTTGTTATTCTAATTGTATGTTGAATATGAAATATATTATTAGAAAAATAAAATTTAATCTACTATATTGATCAACTTATCATACCAAATGATGTGTGAGAAAATACTTTAGTTATTGTTTTAGATGTACCATATACACTAATTGATATATTCTTTGATATATCTTTTTCTCTAGTTAGTTGGTTAGTTTAGTTGAGCTACATATCATTTTTTATTCTATTAACATGATTATATTAGGGCATGTGAAGTTAATTTAGGATCGTGTATACACTAGGACACCAAATAATGAGATTTTAAAAGTCCCTCAGTAAAGCTCATTTCTAGCACTTAGTGGAATTTGAAAAATCATAAATAATTTAAGGAAAAAAATAGGTCATGCTTGCACCTAGATTGAATCCCATTAAATTCTCAATCAATTAAAAATAATATCGTTTAATTACTAACTTGTATTATAAGGAATCACTCACCCATAAAATCATGCGAGATTAAGAAGTTTTGAAAAATATGTGAACTTTAAAAATCAATAAAGGTAGAATAATAAACCACACATGGAGTTGTAGACACCTTCATAGTTCAATCTCTTGCATAGTAGTACTACTCATAGACCCTTTGTGTTATTTAGCACTTATTCCCAAAACATATATGCATTCCTCGGGGATTTTACCCCTCCAAGACAAATGTGTAGTCTTGTTCCATGATATTGGAATTTCCACCACCTTGAAGTAATTTTGGAGTTTGAAGTTGACGACCATGTTGTGCATCCCAAGTTATAAACCCTCTCAAACTTCTTGGTATTTCTGGCCTTGTTATGAATTAGAGAAATGATTTTTCAAACTTACCCTCATACATGTCCACATATAAGTTTCCTTATGTTAACTCAAAAAATTCCACTTCCTCACATAACTCATATAACTCCAAATACCATCTTCATCTTTCTAATATATGCCTTGGACACTCCCCTTTAAAAGGTTCTAACCTCAACCTTTTTAATTTTTCTATAACGTAGCTTTATCCACTTTCCATAGTTGTCTTAATAAGGGCCTAAAGAAATCCAACAATAGTTTAGTACAGAAGGCCACCCGCAAAATGCATCTCTAAACAAAATATACCCCTTTCGGCCAAAGCCGAGCCAAATTTCTTTGTGATCGGTCTAGGGGAAACTTATTATTCCCTTATTCCTTTTCAATCCATTGATTACACGAAAAGAAGAATATATCTATACATAAGTTAAGTTTTATAAAAAACCTCTCACACCTAACTGTAGTCCACATAACATAATAACTTAAGGCTTTAGGATCACTTTGACATGCCCTTTCCATGCCCCATTAGGTCATGGTGTGATCAGTGCCTTGGCGCTCACGCTTAAATATTTAAAGTCACATCAAACCATTATTCACGACCTTTACTACGGCCTCGTTATCAATTTCTAACATAACTTATTATTTTCCTCAAATGTCATCGCAACATATTTATTCTTTATAACAAAAATGTGTAATAGTCCATAACCAAAACGTTTAGTAAACAATAGAAATATATACATGGGTCCACGTATTAAATAGTGTGTCTTTTTACCATTATAAACAATTATGTGACCTAATACACCAACCTCAGCCTAAAAAATATGACATTATAAAATAATACATGTATTTGAGAAGTATCACTACTATATGGCCTCAATTACAACTCTAAGATTTGCGAACTTCAAATCTCCATAACCGTTCTAACTTAAGGAGTTAAGGAAAGTAATTGAATGTGCACTCCAAGAACTCAACCTATAATTTAGACGACATATGATGCTCAAAATCTGTAACAAATATTGGTATTCTAGTCATATATTAAATCTCAACAATATATCAATAAATATAATGTTACGAGACTTATTATCAACAAATGTAATAAATGTAATAGTGTGGGGAATAAAACAAACCAAATAGTGAATAATATTGAATCCTCAACCTAACAACGAAATAACCAATCAAGCGTTTACACAATGGGCATACACAATCTTGGAAGGTATGTCCATTAATGAGAATTAGGTGTTTACAAATTCTTTTAAATCTTTGTATCACATGCCACTCTAACTAACAAATCGTTCACCCTTTGGAATCCAATTCAATCAATCCTCCTTCCACATATCTCCTAAAACCCCTAAAAGGCCACCATTTGATCATAATGATGTACTGGAAACACTTGAATGTATAAGACTGACCCATTTAAGCCGTACAATATGAAGGTGAGAAGACCCACCAGTTCTTTTTAACAACACTCTTCCCCTATAAATATAGGTGGTTGTCTCTCATTTTAGGATGAGAATACTCAGTTAATATGTAATTATTTCTTCACACACCAAAACAATCATCAAACCTCTGTTAGATCGATTACTTAAGTCTAGGCTCTTCATCACCTTAAATAAACTTTATAGTTTGAAGAAAATTATAGTTAGCAAACCTCTTTGTTTTGCAAGGAGAACCTGCGTCCAAATACCAATTATTTCTCATGAAGGAAAAGATGGGCATAGAAAAGAAATCTGGTTGAAATGACAATTGGACCCTTTGACATATATGGACACACATCATATAGGCTGGTAACTCCTAACGGGATCTTAACTATTTACTCCCATGTATAAAGATTTATTTCTGGCGACTCCCACGTTTTTATTTTTTTAGTTCGTGGTCCTATTACAATAAATATGGAACAAGTGTCATTCTCTACAAAAACAAAGATGGGTGGTTACAGAGACTTTTTATAATTTTAAAAACACATGGGAGTGGAGACTAATAAATCTTTATAGATGGAATTGAAGCCAAAAAAACTAAATACATTATCCATTTTTTTAGTGATTTCAATATGGTACATCACTCACTTTCTTACAAATGTCACATCACATTTCGTATTATCCATTTACAACTGTACTGGAGCACCCCACACACACGTACCTCAACTCTACTATAAGTAATCTTGGTAGGGAGTTCTAAAGGGTAACATAAAACAATGTTTTAATGCGTACTTTCCATTTTTGGAAGTTTTATCAAAACAACCTCCATTTTTAAAACCAACAAACTATTTTTCATAAAAAAAAGTTATCTCATGTTTTATGAACTACAAAACATGGAAAATCAATTTCTGAAATAACATTATTGATGGCAAAAGCTCAAGCCATACGACATTGGCTTGTTGCTAAATGGTAGTGAGATTTTAGAGACCTCACAAGTATGTTTCGTCATTGTATACTAATATTGAAGCATAATAATATATGACCCCAATATATAAAATTTCGATGTTCATTTGAAGAAAATGTCGGCTGATAATGGAACATTTCTTCCGACCGTAAACCTTTCCTTGGCACCAGGGTTGTCTTCCCTAATGGTTTTTGTCTCCGTTAACATCACTGTTTTAGCTCATACAAATAAATTTTATATTGATTAAAACCAACACTTTATTTCAAGACTAAACCTACTCTATTTCATAGAAAAAGACACTTATATTTATATGAGCTATATGACCATGCTAAGAAGTTCTTAAAAGGACCTTACCACAGGGCATAAGCCCAAATCGTATGGCTTGAACATTCCAAACTAGTGTCCAAAAATCACTTTAACAACATCCCTCTTTTTCAAACCACTTACACAAATAAAAAATGCATAGTTAAAACCCCACCTCAACTATGTTGACTTTGATTTCGTCCCCTCAGATATATAGGCGCTACAAGGATTCATCCTCTAAATCAAAATACGCCCCAAAACCCACTCATTTTCATATCATATTTTGTTATCTTTATCATATTCGCACTCATATCATACACACGCACATATTTGCTACATTTTCCATATTTGGACTTATGTCAAAAGTGCACAAATTTTTTCATCATTTCCATATTCACACTTATTTCAAATACATGCACACATTTTGTTATCATTTTCACATTCGTACTTATGTCAAGCACGCAAACACATTTTTTCTATAATTTTCATATTTGTACTTATGCCAAACATGCTCACACCCTTGCTAGATTCTTCGTGTTTCACACATGTCCAAAGTTGCACGCACTCATTCAAACACATTAAGATATATGTCTAAATATACACCGCGTACGCATACACACGCACATACACACATATGTATAAGAACTTTTATAACACACTTATGCCATAACAACATGTCTAGGATTATATGCACACAATCTATCTTGAACATGTTGTATTAACATTGAAATCGAAAAGGCAGAGTGGTATTGCCCAGCACTTTCCGTCACCATAATATATCCCCCATACATAAAAAAAAATTATGCACATAGATCAACGCCTTCATATATCCATATATGGATAAACTATATTTTATTTCTTTTAAGGAAAATTGAGTGGTGACTCTGATCAAATCACCCACATTTAGGAGTCTATTAAGATTCCTAATCTTGGACGCACCTAAGAATTAGAAACATGTGAATGAGCATGGACGAATACCTCACCCATGATGGTCGGGGTTCTCATAGTGGTAACTTTGATTGGTATGATTAGAGAATACTACACTAATGTTTGCACTGCGACGTGCTCACTTATTAGTCACGTGATTATTCATGTTGCATCTTTACATACCTGTTTTATATTCCATTTTAACATAGTTGACATGTTTAGGATTTCACCACAATCATATGTGGAGGTTTGGGAGCATATCTAGGGGATTTCCATATGAGAAATTTATCTCCTAACATTACGTCTACTTTCATTAACCCAATAAATTCCTTAGTAATGTACATTAGGACACATTTAAAACTTATTTACTGAAAATGTAATGCCCTATATTTTTAAATAATTAAATAAAAGGCCTAAAATGATATAATTAAAGTGTAATTGGAAATTTTAGTGAATTTAAACGAAATATAATAAAATAATAAGTACATATTAAAATTGGATTAATAATTGGTTGAATTGAAGTTGTGTAATTTGATTATGTAACTTGTTAAGTTAAATTAGGCCTTGTGTGAATAAGAAACTAATTGGGCTTGGACTTTACTTGTTTGAGTTCGAACATTTTATAGTGGTTACTTAGGGTATTAAGGTGAAACCCCAAGGCCAAATCATACATATTGTTGAACACTAAGAAAGTATCACGGTTCATCAGCAAGATAATTATTTATTTCTACGGCTTATCCGTTGAGTAAGTCTTAGATAACTTATAACACTTCGATGCCGGAGTGACCGCCATTGTTAAAAAATAAGGAATCATGCACCACAAGTATTCCATTAATAAAAATAAACTAATTTTGTTGTCAAATCCACCAACAAAAATGTCAAAGCCATTATTAGTTGCACGACAAAGAATTGCCAGGAATGGGATACAATATGCCTTACACCCTATTGGACTACAGGACCTCTTTTCAAACATTATCCTACACTACACCTTACCCTCAAATTTAGTGAATGGAAGTTCTTATAATTTTATCTCTAGAAATCATCACTAAATATCCGCTTGGAGAATTAAATTTCTAAGGCAGATTGGTTTTGTTCTTGATAAACATGCAAAATTGTGTTATTTATACCCTAAACAGACTCATTTTAATGGTTAGTTCTTCATAATATTGTTCCTATGTGTGTAATTGTTTATCTTGTAGGTCAATACAAAATTGCAGTTTTAAAATAATTAATTCGAAAAAATTACAGCAAAATGCAGTAAAAAGTGTCAATGCATATTTGTTTGAATGATTTGAGACATTAAATAATTAATATCATAATGATTGTCTGGCTGGGCCATACGAGATTTTTTACTTTCTGGTTTCCTCGTACATCGGCGTGTTTTGTGAGCATTCTTTACTTTATCTTGCTTATATCACTAAATGCGTGTTTAGGGATTAAAGAAGATAAACTTAGCTTAATTAAAATTGGTTCACAAAATTAGTGCATATTAAAATTGAAAAAAGGATTTTGAAAAGAAAAATTATTTTCACCTACAAGACACACAAAAAAAGGGAACCTATAGGAGAATAGCAACTCTTTGAGCTCAGCCCAACTAAAGGCGTTGTCCTAGATAGAAACTTCAACAATTTTGTTTAAGGAAGTCATTTGGGGTTTTGGTACTTTTCGTAGTGGAAATTAGTGGAAAAAGGGTTTAGAAATAGGGGCAATGAGAAATGATCAAAGAAGCTGGGTTTAAAAGAGTTGCTTTTGGGAAAAATTTAGGGAACATTAGGATTTGCTCTCTTTAAAAATGCTTGGGTCTCTAAGTTTTAATGGCGGAATTTAGAAAGTTTTAAATGAAGAAGACAAAGTGTATTTAAATTAGTTGGGGGCAAAATAGTAATTTAGGCTCTAAACGGTTCAATCCCCACGATTTGTTTTGAAATTGGGTGAAATAATGATTGGGAGAAATGAGGAGGGACAGAGTTAACCCCGTGTACCCATCTGTCAAAAGACGGCAGTAATGTCGGATGATTTGACTTCCATATTAAATGATGGAGATAGTGGAAGATTTTTCTAATACGCACAGAGATAAGTGGCGCCAATTGCAGGTGTTTCGAGCAGAGGTTCCTTGGTTTAAGTTATTTCTAAACGAGTTTGGTCGGTTCAATATGGCACGAACTAAAGTCTGTCGATACAAGGTCGTCTTGGAGTTAGGTTTTGTTGAATCAAGGTGTTTCATACGTAAATTTCTTCCAAAAAAAATTATCTATGAGGGAAAAAATGTAGTAAGGGCTTATAGCTTAACCCCTTACTTAGAGATAAACCTCCTCGTTAAGAAACTAGATGAGAAAGTATAGAAGATTCATCAAAGATTTGTGACATCACAAAGTAGTGTGAGGAGTCAACTGAGCTGATTTAGGATCAAGGGAAAGCAGGAGCTCAATCGAAGACCAATGAAACTGGCCATAGGAAGCTAATTATATTCACTATGGATTTTATGAATTTGTAGTGCATTTATGAGATGTAACGTAAATTTGAATTATGCTGTAATATTGAGAAGAGGTTACTCGGTACCGATGATGGACCATATCTGACAGGACCTGTGAGAGATTTTATGCTCTATGGAGGAACCTCACTTTGGGAGTCTTTGAGGGAAGTGGTCTAGAGGATTGAGAATCAAGTCAACATTAAGACATTCCTTAGATATTTTTGATAAACCAAGTAAAACACTCAACTTTGCCCAAGAGAGCATATTCGTGCAGCCTTGAGCTTGCTCACTAAGTTTTGGCCCCAAATTGAGTATCTTTCCACAAAAGTTATGAGTAACGATATACCATGTCTAGGCATTTCAAATCAACTTACTTCAAACAGTGGTGGTTTGGTGAACAACTGACTGGTTCAACGCTGACACACTATGGCGTCGCCTGATACAACACCTGGTCACTCGAGATTTCACTTAACATTTAATGCATTTGATGTGTTGGGTATGGTGGGATGACACAAAATTTAATGCACCTGAGGTTCCTCCGGTGTATTTTTAGCCTATATATATCCACAATTATCCTTTGAGAAAAAGGGGAACTTTTTGGAGAAAGGGAGCAAGCATTATCTTTTAGCAAAAAGATCATTTTAAGAGAGTTAGTACAAATCATAAAGCATTTACTTCCCACCATTAATGCTTTACCCGGTTTTGCCCAAGAATATGTGCTTTTATTGAGCTTTGATCATTATTTCTTTACACCTTGGTGCTAGAACTGCCTACCTGAGGTGTATCTAGAATGCTTGCTTTTTTTTCTCCCTCTAGCTAGTTGTTTCAGAGATTCATTTATTATTCTAAACATATTGTATTTATTACTTGTCATTGAGTTATACATTTGAGTTTAATCCTTATCATTTGGGAGTGCATTTATTGTCGTGTTATCGTCATTAATACGGGTTACGCCTCAGTTTATTCTTAAACACCCTAACACTTAGAGAACTACTCTCTTACAAGGCTAAAAACTAAAATGGTTATTTAATAGATATAAATAACATATATCATATACATTTTTCTACACGTGTTTTCTTTTACTTGATTATAATCCATTTAATCCTATAGTGAGTCTTGACTATATGTTATTAATAATAGTAATTAACATTTAACAATTTAAATCTATAAGTTTCAAAATTTGTAAATATAACCAAAATATGAATGGGAAATAATGGTAAATATTTGGGAAAATGTAAATATAACCCTAAGGTTTACGGTCGTTTTTAATTCTGGACCCGACATTTTAAAACTAACCCTCAATTTTAAAAAATATTGCAATTAGACCCGATGTTACACAACTGTTAAAAATATTAACGGAATTGTTGTCTCTCGTGGAAAAATATCCTATTTTAACCAACAAATAAATGCCACATGTTTTAAAAAATAATTACAAAATACCATTTAATAAAAAAAGAGTTAGAAACGTAAAATGAGAAAACCATTTTTACTCTCTCTCCTAATTCTCCATCCCTCTGTACTCTTCCCCACCCCTAAGCTTCCCTCTCCCATTCCTATGCCGCCCTCCCCCCACCCCCGTCAACACCACCTATATCCCTATGCCGCCACCCTTCCCCGCCAGCTCCCTCCATTCCGACGCCTCCCCATTCCTTTATTTTTTTTCTTTCTGAACATGTAGAATGAAAATTAAATCTCCATCATATAAGGCCACTGTAATTCTAATCGATTAGAGTTTATTTTCCTTTTTTTGTGGGGGGTGGGGTGGGGGGGACTTGTGTAGCGGGTTGCGAAGATGGGGGATTAAGGAGAGAGGAAGGGGAGGGTTGTAGTTAGGATTTTAGTTTGGCCAGGGGATGAGGAGAGAGGAAGGGGTGGATTTGAAGTTTGTGTGTATTTTTTTTATATTTGTGTGTATATGTATATGTTTTGGTGTGAGTTTTATCTATGTCAATGGGGGTTTGATGGTGGCAACAAGAGAAGGTGATGAGGTAATTGGTGGTGGTGGTAGGGGGAAGAGAGAGTTTAAATAATTTTTTTGAACAAAAGTTTTATTATTTTTTATTAACATAATTACTTTTTTTTAATTCAATTATATTTTTACAAGATAATTTTTTTATATTTTTTTGCCACGTGGCACCTAACTAAGAGATAAATGACAAGTAGGACTCCATATTTACTTTATTTTTGGTATTATACCACGTGGTGTCCGAGCCAGCTTTAAGTGCACCTCAACTAATTCACATTCGTGGTTCGTGACTTTTACTGACTAAGCATTATTTTGATAGTGTCGGGGATCAAACTGGAGATCGAACTCAATCCACCTCAAAGACTATCCCAGCGGCAGCCTTATACTATTGGGCCAAGAGGCTTGGTTGACTCCATATTTACTGAATAGGTGAAATTCTGTTAAGGACCGTTGACTCATTTAACGGAAAGGAGATGGTGGATTTAATTGAAACAATTTTTACAATTTAAGGCTAACATCGAAACTTTAAAAATATTGGGTCTAAAATTAAAAATAACCCTAAACTTCAGGGTTATATTTTTATTTTTCCTAATATTTTTTTATTTGACCTTCAAGCAATGATAAATATGAACACTATAAGCCACAACATATTAATTAATTGACTTTATCGAAACAATTAACGTAAACATTAAAAATAAAATTGTCAATGTTAACTAAACATGCAGACAAGTTCATGAATATAATTTAAAAATATGGTGGAGTTACGATCACAACATTATTGTAGAACACCAATTTTGGTAGTAATTAGATTATTAATTTTGAACAAGATAATTTTTTAAAAACAATGCAAAGAAATTTAATTTCATCTTTGATTAAATCCATATACAGATAATATATGTGATGGTTTATAAGTGTTAGTTTAATAGATTAAAGGAAGTTTAGGCCCGTTTGGTTCTGTATTTCCATTTAAGCATTAGATTTAAATACTGTTTTTTATATCTATAAATATTGGTGCGCGTTTGATAACTTGTTTTTGAATATAATGTTTTGAAAATTTGGCAAAATTGGCATTCATTTATATTATATATATATATATATATATATATATATATATATATATATATATATATATATATATATATATATATACACGTGTGTGTGTGTGTGTATAAACACGTACATAGAACTTTTATACATACATGATACATGAATACATACATATATACATACATGCATATATCATAAATGCATCAATATATCATGTGTTTTAATATATATTTAATGAGGTATGCTGAAAAGTTTAACTATATATATATAACACAAATGATTGCGTACATATATATATGTCCATATAATGGTATTGCATGTATAATTCATAAGAAAATTATATACATACATGAACTGATAATATTTTTTAATACATATATATCATATGTATATTTTATATTGTTTCATGCATTAATAATACATGTATAAAACAATATATAAGTATCATGTATCTATTGATAATATTATTTAACATATGAATCTTAGTATATTATATAATTTAATACAATATAAATATATGTAATTTTATGTATATGTACATATATAATTTTTATATATAAAAATTACACACATATTAATGTATTATATATCAAGGTATAAATGCATTAAAATATTAAGAATGAATAATTCTGAGTTGAAAGTTATAAAATACTCTTTTGCCGTTTTCTAAAAAACTTGTTTATAACACAAAAGTATTATAATTCAGTGTTTAATAAAAGGTATGCCAAACGCATATTTTTATCCGAATTGCATTTAAACACAAAAAACAGAATTATAATTGCAAACCAAACATGCTCTAAATTTTTTTCAATCCGTTTAGAAATCAATTAGGATAAAGTGTAAGTATCTATAATGTTAGCAAATGTGTTGCAAATTAAAACACTACACCCACCGAGACAAATTTGAGGGGGAAAAAATTAAATCAAATAATTAATAAGGAGCCAGGTTATAGAAAAAAGTATTATTAAACCAAAAGGCAAAAAAATTAAAATAAATGGTCGAATTTGAAAAGAAATTTATGAAGGGGTCAAATTACATGAAAAAACATATAAACTTGGTTGTTAAGGGTCAAATAACCTCTTAAATGAGGGACAAAATAAATAAAACAATTTATTAATAAAATGAGTTAATAGTTAAATTAAATTGACTAACAAAAGTGTTAAAAATAAAACAAAATATTAAAAAAATTAACAAAAACAGGATTGAATATTTAATACCAACATTAACCTTTTTTTTCATTTGTTTCTAATTACTAACACTATAATATATATTTGTTCCATATTCTTTCACATTTGTGCACCATCACTTACCAGAACACCACATAATATTATTATGACACATAAATAAAATTTTATACAAATTCGCACGGCAAATGATGGGGGCCTGTCTGTCTGCCGATCAGACCCACTACTCAATCTTAAATGCCAGTAGAAACTCAATCATAACTACACATAAAATCCAACCCAACACTCTCCTTGCACTTGTTTACAAGATTTGGAACCAATCTAACTAAACAAACCGAACTGAAGATGGTTGAACAAAACCTGAACTTAGTGAAGAAAGGCTGTCCAGTTGAAGTGAGAGGTGACGAAGGCGGCTTGG
Organism: Sambucus nigra; assembly: GCA_949130495.1. Lineage (NCBI taxonomy): Eukaryota > Viridiplantae > Streptophyta > Magnoliopsida > Dipsacales > Adoxaceae > Sambucus > Sambucus nigra. Next base: position 650,137,695 of record OX422214.1, on the reverse strand, counting down.
GTGGTGCCTGGTACACAGCCACCATCATAGACCCACCCCAAACCAACAATAGCCACACCACCACCACCACCAATAAAATTTACGTTGAGTACCATCGTTTGCTAGCTGATGATGATCCCACCACACTGTTACGAGAATGGGTGGATTTGCGCTTGGTTAGGCCTTCTCCACCTGTGAGTGAGTTAGTGGATTTGGAGTTAAATGAAGTGGTGGATGCGTTTTATCTTGATGGGTGGTGGACTGGGGTTATTACTAGGCTTGTTAATGCCAAGAACACTACTTTTGAGGTGGCGTTTCAGAACCCCCCGGATTTGCTCGAGTTAACCCATGCTGATATGAGGGTTCACCATGATTGGGTAAATGGCCAATGGGTCCGCTCCAAGGTATCACATTTGTGGTTTATTTTTCATTTCAATCATCCATCTTGATAAATCACAACATGCATGTGGTATTTTGAAAAATAAATATTGGACACTCATAGAAAGCATCCTACAGGCTCACTCATGGGTGCGCACCCTATTAAAAACTATTAAAAGAATATTTTTTTGGTTGATTTTAAAATTTTCAAGATACCGATAAAAAAATCAATTCAAAAAACATTTTTTTGGGTATCTTGAAATGTTTAAAATACACAAAAAAAATCAATTCAAAAAACATTTTTTTAATATTTTTTAAAAATAAGTCAGCATGGTGAGGATCCATAAGTGAGTCCAGACTTCAGCCGCTCTCTTGAGACTCATTCCGGGAAAAGAATAATGATATGGGTCCTAAATAAATCTCTCAAATCATTAATCAAATGATGTGGTAGTTCAATAAATGTTATGAAGTGTTTTGTAATAATGACATAATACAACATTTCATGGTAGGCCACATTACTTTCTGGGCTTTTTTTAACTTAATCCCCGATTTTTAATGTGGTATATTTGACTTGACCCCAATTTGCTAATCTATTTGATATACCCCTGCACTAGGGGGTTATCTCAAAATATTGAATAAAAGTAGAGGGTTAGGTCTAAGGATTCATTTGACTTTGCCACCTTTTTAAAAAGTAAAATTTGACTTAAGCCCCTATATTGGGGGCAAAGTCAAAGGATTATGAATATGAGGAGTTAGGTCAAACTATGCATTAAAATTTGGGGGTTAAGTCAAAATGACCCTTATTTTTTGGGATGATTTGGGGGATGGATTTGATACTATAGAAAAATTTGTCATGGAAATAGGTCAAAATGTGCATTGGTGTGTGATACTTAGTGTCGGTTGGAAATTTTTGCGATGGCAAATGAAGCCTATCAAATATGAAAAAAAAAAGAAAAAGATGGCAATTTCAGTAGATTTTTTATTTGCCATGCTATCGAAGGGATCCTTAGAGTAAGGTGACAATAGACGCAAATTTTTTTGTGAGTTTTCCATTTCAGTCTATGGCTGATACTTTTATAGGTTTTTTACCAATTGGTAATTCATCATATTTATGAAGTGCCAAATCAAGTAGGTTCTTTGCATATATTTTTTGTTCGAACAGGTTCTATGAAAACATTCTTTTGCTTCAATAAGTTGTATTAGAAAACAAGTAGTGAGTATTTACTACATATATGAATATGGGAAAAATTTGTTTTGGTACAACCAATGAGAGAATGTCTTGTGTAAATCGGGCTTATTGATCTTTCGATTTTTTGTGGGCACTAAGATCCCTCTTGCCTTTATGTATACAGAATACACAAACTTAACACGTGAAATGGGATTATGGGTCTTTACAGATTTTTTTGCTATTATTCCTTTATTAACGACTTTCAATTTTTTTTGGTAAGGGGAAATTAAAAAAACAGAAGATCTATTCTCCCTAGGAAAGGCAATGCCTTTCATATCTTCATTCAGCAAGTCTTTGATCTCTCGAGGGACTCAACACCTCTTTGAACTTTTCCATTCAGCTGGGCAGCCAGTCTTAATATATTTAGTGTCTTTCATCAAACCTATGCAATTGTCAATCAACATTCTCAGCGGGTGGTGCTCTTACTCTACATTCTGAATGAGCTCGACTTCCCTTATCGAATCGGTTTCAATAGTCTCTACTAGGATTTTTCTTTCTTTGCACGGATTTAAACCATGATAGATGCCCTATAGTTTTGCTTCCAGACTGGTTCTGTTTTTCGTAGCTTGTCGTAGTGTCCCATCACCGAAGCTCGTTGGTCATTTCTCGTCAACCCTCCGTAGTTACCTTACCTCAGGTTTTCGTCGCAGCTACCATCCGAGTTGACTTTCAGATTACTTCTAGTAGGAAAAGACCACGAGATAAGTGTTCCATTATGCCTCCGCACATGGGAAGCCGTTTAAATTAAAGATCTCGCATACTCTGTCCTTGTTTTGGCTGCAACGCGCAAACTGGAAACATTTCTTGCTTTCCTAATATTCCACAAAGTAGCCACAAGAATAAATACCATTTAATACCTTCTCTTTTCCAATTAATGGAACTCCTAACAATCAAAGGCAATCAGTCATAGAAATCGAATGACATACCTGCCTCCACCGATTGCTACTTGTGAAATCGTGCCAAGTATCCCTGGCTTTGTTACATTTACGGAGTAAGTTGTCAATGTTTTCAAAGGAACCACAACGCTCGCAGTCCTTCAGTACCGTAAGCTGCCTAACGAGTCTTGGTTCATTTTTTAGAACTTCGTTGTGATTTAATAGCCATAGAAAAGTGATGTGTTTTGGGGGGGGGGGGGGGGAGGGGGTACCTTAAGTTTCCATCTTTTTTCATATTTTTTTTTCTGGGAAATCATCATTTCGAGCTCGGGTGTTGGAATCACTTGTGCAAGATCATAACTTTTGCCTAAAAATCACTGAAGTATTTGTAGTGGGATTGAATGGGGGATCACTCAGTCTTTCATTGGCCCTTATCACTAATAAGCCATTACATTTTGGAGTTTTGAAACTCCAAACCTCCATCTGTCTACGCTGCCATCTCCAGCCAGCCACTTGGTTTTCCTTGCTAATGCAGCTTAATCTTAGTCATGATTTTCCATGTAATCGAAGCTTTCTTTATAATAGGCCACATACAAAGATTGTTACCAACCACGGACTTTTCCGCTATGTTTTGGACCCAAAGGGCATCTGGTTCAGTCATGAGCCGCTACCCTAATTTCGAGACTATAACTTTACTGTTACCCTCTACGGACACCGAAGCCTCCCTCATTCTTAGGCTTACACCAGATTCTGATTTTTCCACTCTAGTTTGGCCAAGATTTTAACCATGGTATTGTCTAAACCACGATGGCTGTTCGCCCAAGTAAATCTAGTCCTAGAGCGCTCGATGTCCATTAAGCTACATTCATTGACGTTTTCAAGCAGCTAACACAAGCTCCCGTTGCTTGATTAGGTGGTGATGGATTGTTTATGGGTGGAGACGTCAACAGTCTGGACAAATACTATTTGGGGGTTCCAAACCACCTAAATTGTTATGCTCTACATGGTTCTAACGGATGATCATAATTTCAGGCTTATACAAACTTGTAAGGTCACAAATAGTGATGAGGTGGAATTGATTCTTCCCACTCCTCGACAATCCCAAATTAGACAGATAAAAAAATTTATAAACTGCGATTTACATTTCCACTTATTGTGGTGTCTCAACAGACTAACGTGTTTGAGACTCCCTTTTTCCCGTGCTTATCTCCTTGTGGCACTTTGCCCCTATAAGCTTTCCCATTTAGGCTTGGCCCTAACTGAAGCCTATCATTATTCTTGCCATTTCGGTCCAAATGCTTGTACAATCCAGATCCACTGATTGTTTCTGTTTATCGCCTTGCGCCAAGGGCCTGCTACATATTGTTTTTGAGCTTATTGGTTGACCCTTCAAATAGTTGAGACATTACTCACATTATAGACTGTCCTTCTTCTTGGTTTAACCAACATTCATGGCCCTTAAGGTTCCTGGTCTTTAGTTACATCTGTTTGGGCATCTGTTTGGCACTACTCGTCACAGGGATAACTGGGTTGTTCTCCTTGTCCCGTGTCTTGTTCCCACTTGTAAAGTTACCATTCGGAGCCCCGTTGGCATTCTCAACTCTTCTGGAACCTATGCTCCCCGTTGAAGATCTACAAGCTGCAAAAAATGTCCGCTTCTATGCCCTCCAACGTAGCAATGAAACCATAGGGAGTGAATACATTCATATTCTGGCATTATTTTGTCACAGCATCAATCTCTCTTCGTAGATGGTTTTAACATTCATTGATAAAACAACGTCAAATATCTCTTTTTTTCCTTTTTCAGTCACATCCAAATTCCTTTACGAAGTTGTGAAATCAGGAGAAAAATTACTGTTGCACATTGATATAAATGTGCATAAGTACATTTCTCAGCAAAGATTATCTGACACAATTGGGAGAAAGCAGCTTTAGATAATCTTTTTAGTTTCTAATCACATACCTACCCCAAGAATAGAATATCAGTGTCTTTTGACCATTCTTTACTTTGGATTCCATCTTACTTAATTATTTTGTAACCATTGACAATCTCTTGGATGGTATTGAAAGAGAAGGAGATGAATTAAAAATTCTTTGGGGGCATAAAACAGGGCTTGCCACATGCACAACATTATGTGACAACTTTCCTGAGAACTGTTCTAGATTAAAAGTCTTTGTATTTTTTAATATTAAAAGAAAATAACTTGTGATCCACGTCTGTTTTTCTGTAAAATTTATTATGTTTTATATTTATGGTTTGAGTTCTATCAAATTAATATATATAAAGCACTGTTCTAAAAAACCCGCCTAGGCTCCGCCTAGGCTTAAGGCTTGGGAGAAACGCCTCGCCTTACGCTTTTCACGCCTTATTCTTGGTAAAACCCTTACGACGCGCTTTTTTCTAAAAACAACAATGCCTTAGTGAAACGATGTCACCTTTTAAAGAATTTGTTTACAAACCGGACCATTATCTTATCCAAAATGATCATATAGTATTTTAATTTGCATATATTCAGACATATTTTTATGATATGTGCAATTTTTGTATTTTAATAGCCTTGTTATGTTTAAAGAATATTAAAATATATTAAGAAGGCCTAAACGCCTTTTCACGCCTTTTTACGCCTATGCCCGCCTAGGCTTCTAAGGCTTAAGGCTTGGCCTCCACGCCTCAATCACGCCCCACGTTTTTTAGAACCTTGATATAAAGTATAAACAATTATCTTTCGAAATTTTTTCTACTTGTCAGAATTGTACATCACTAGGCTCAAATAGCTAAATTTGCCATTTTTTGTTAAAACAACACAAATCAACAAAACAAAAATTGAAGAGGTGCGGATTGGGGACAAAAATCCAGATTCATCGTTTGTCAAAAAATAAAAACCACCCTCTTCCATTCAATTTCTCTAATTGATTTTCACTCCTACAAACTGTCAGATTCTAAGAATTCAAACCTCACGCAGAATAAATCTGAACTCATTACTTTACCCCAACACTCGGCCACATTGGTAATGGTCGTCGCATGAACATCGGAAATAAAATACAGAGCACTCTGGAAATCATATACCTATAGATTTCAAGAACGTCGCTTTCTCTTAAATTAAATCCACCTAAGAACCCTTATTTCATTTCATGCACCATAAAGCATCTTAAAAAAATGCTCGATGTATCGTGGCTTAAAATCTTCTCTTGATACGCCCCACTGTCTACATTGAAACTAATTTTTAGTTCTCAATTTATTAGTTCCATGAATTATCAAATATATAACCTTAACATTCTCATGGATGTTATTCGTCTACAAGTTTTGAGTTCATTAACTTCATAAATTTTCTTGATAGTTTTCAAGCATAATTATTTGTGGGTTCATAAGATAATTCTCAGGATTCATACGTGGCATTGCGGCAATATTACAAGTTCTATATTTGTTTATTATGAATTTATTAGAGTTTTTACCATTGATTTTTCAGGTCAGATATCTAATTATACATTGCTCTATTACTCATTTTTCCATTCCCTCTATTTTGCTTGCTTTTATAGGATATGACTCCACTAAATTATCTCAATTGGACTTTGGAATCAACATTAAGAGTATCTTCAATACATATGATGAAACTTAAATTGAGCGTGATAAAATTATCATTTTCCTATAATAGTCTCAGTAAATGTTACCATACGTGGAATTGAAGTTGTATTTTCAATAACATTTTACATGTATAGATGAGCTTGATTTAAACAGCTAGAATGTTGATGGCTTGAGGTCTTCACTTACTTTTATAGACGAGCTTAATATAAATATCTAGAATGTTGATAGCAAATTGCAATGTGGGAGTACAAGATCCTTGGATGGGCATGTGTGGGTTGTCCCAACCTCTTAGGCAATACTTGTTTGTCTTAAACAATCTTGTCTGGAACAAAAGATACTTCCGCCCCAGGCTGTCTAAATTTAGAACTTAGGGTGTGTTTGATTGACAACATTTCCGTTGGAAAATATGGAAGATTCCATACATTGCAACTTTTGAACATTTTCCATTTATTCTTTTGGGGAGGGGGGCTGGGGGGAGGTAAGAAAAAAATTCTGGGGAATTTTTTCCACCCACTCCGATCAAACACACCCTTAATACAAATAATTTAAGGTTCAATTGTCATACAAGGTTTGATTTTATCATATTAGCATTTCCATTGTGCATGTATGATAACTCTATCATTCGAGTGTGCATTGAAAATTCACTGACTAACACAAATTATTATTACAAGTCATATAAAATAAAAAAGTAACAAAACATATTTCATCTTTTCCATTTTTTTCCCCTTCTTTTATGAAGAAAAATGTAAGTTACCTTGTCGTCTTCTAATATCATTTTTTAAACGTGATTAGGATTGTTCATCTTTTTATATTGTCATAGTTTTTTTTTTGGTAAAATGTAATTATATTAAACCAATATAAATCGCAGTACCTCAACACTCGCCATCAGAGATTTTGCAATAAAATGACGAACCTCGCCAAACACTGTCAAACGCCGCACGAGTGACTCCAACACCAAGCGAGACCTCCAAAGAGGGGGTGAAAAACAACCCCGACCATTCAAAATCCAAACAAATCTCTAATAACGGAAAACACCACTCGATCTGACATGAGACTGAACCATAAGATGGCGACCGAGAGCAGAGGTGAGATCCAGAATTGGAGAACCATCCAGATGCTAAGGTGACGCAACCACCACGATAAGGAACCTCGTCTTAAACCTCATCTGACCTTAAACCCACACACAAAAATGGTGACAAGATATGGAAGAAGATTCAATCTCATGGAGGGTGGGGGAAACACTCGGGAGGAGGGAATGAAAGGTTGGCGGCATAGATAGTAACGAAACCAAATGCGCTCCAGCCATAACCAAGCACCAATTGGTGTAACCAAATAGCAATAGACAGTCAAAAACATTCAAATCAGCGTGAAAACACGAACAATCAAACCAACTGTCATTAAAGAGGCAACCCGTCAACCATAAGCAACGCCATCCACTAGAAGGCACCGGAGATAAAAACAATATCAAAAAAATAACTCACAATCAACGGCAACCCAACTCATCAGACTCCACAAATCAATCTCCATAAATCACTGCCAACAAACCACATTCTCCTTCACACCACATCGCACACCCACCACCAATTACCACCAGACGCCAAGAGCAAAAAAACCCACCCATCTGATCTGACATGAAGCTCTTCATTGAAATGGCGATCCAAGGTTAACACCCCACGCGGCAAGGCAGAGGAAGTGGAGGGGTACATACTCGGCTGAACCACCAAATCGGGATGAAAACATCCCAACAACCACACAACCCCGTACAAAACCCTAACGCCGGAGAGATCAACACGCTTTATCTGACATGAGGCTCTACAAATAGGATGGTGACTAAGCACAGCGGTTGGACTCAGCATTAGGGGAATCAGCCAAGGTGAGATGGGGAAAACCACCGCAAGAGATAGTTACTTCCAGCCCTTATCTGACTTGAAGCACGCACTGAGAAGGTAGCGACAAGGAGCGGGAGAGGGATCAATCTCATGGTGGGAGGCGGAACAAACTAGAGGAAGTGATGGAGATCAAATGTGCCTAGGGTTTCAAAAAATGACCTCTAGAGAGAGAGAGTCTCTCCCATCCAAAAAGGGGGCCATGCTTTTATATTGTCATAGGTAGTATTATCTAAATATTGGCAAGATAAGTACTCGTCATACATTGTGGGTTTATTTGCTTTTGTGAAGCAAAGGAAGTGTTCTGTGGGTATTTAATTTTTTGTTCGAAATTGAACGATTGGATTCATTAATATCATGAACTAGAGAAAGAATCCTCTTATGATTAGTATTTAATTTTTTTGTTCGAAATTGAACGATTGGGTTCATTAATATCATGAACCAGAGAAAGAATCCTCTTATGATTAGTATGTTATATTTTTAGCTGTTGTATCAAATTCTTGAGTCTTTAAGTTCACGAATCCTATATATCTTTGTCATGTGTTCCTGTTCTCTCATTTTCGCTTTTGTTTTTGTCTATTTAATCTGGCAGAATTTGGGTCTTCACTGGTAATTGGATGGGCACAATATCATTTATTCAGTTGTTACAGGATTATTAATAATTCCCAATGTATCGTAAGCATCTTTTTTCCCCCTATAAACTCACTAATCCTGTGACACCAGATAAATTTCTGAATTGATGACATGATTAAACTTCTGTTATATGAGGAGCAATCCTAGGTACCTTGATGGTTTCTCAATATGCCAGGCATTTCAGAAGAAATTCTAATACACATGACACTCTATATTGTGGCTCTGTTTTGAAAAATAAAGGAGTATAATGGTTCTTTTATTAAGAATCCAGTTTCAGTTCCCATATTTTCAATTTTTTGTTGTGTTTGATAATGGAAAATTACCTATCATTCATTTTTCTCCATTCCCATTTTGTTTGGAATTTGTTAATTCTAAGAGCTAATGAATTTCCCCATTATTGTTATTTGCATGTTACTTAGATTAGGTTCCGTGTTGTATTTGTATATACCCCTAAGGAGTATTATAATAATTAGTCTATTCAAATTTGCATTTCAAATCAGGTTTACTTGGATAGTATCAATTTACAAGTGGTATATTACTTCATAATTTACTTGGGGCACGCGGAGTTTATGTATATTGTGTAGAATGATGATATTACAGTCCAGGAAATGAGTGATTCTGTCTCGTGCAACGGTTTTCTGACAAACAATATTATTTTGTTTTACTTATCTTGTTTATATTTATATATTTAAAACAAATGTTAATGACCAGGAGTGTTGTTTTTGTTGATGCAGAAACATGAAAAAAATGATAAGCCTGAGAATCATACATTGAACAGTTCGAGAAAGAAGAGAGGGCGGCCAAAATCACAAATTTGTTCCGCGCAAGCTTCAGCACGAGGTACGTTGGCGTTCTAATTTACATCAATTTCATTTGTAGAACCTTTTTTAAACCTTGTAAATTTATTCATGATGTATTTGTTAGGAAAAACAGCTAAAGCTTTTGAAACAAATTGCTCGGGGAAACAAATGAAAAATGCAAACATTGAGATAATATCCGATGATCAACCTCTTTCAACGTGGTGTCAAGGAATGACCTCTCCACCAATTTATATTGGCTCAAGTAAGGCCAATACTGTTTTACAATTATGGCACTCCATATTATATTTGTTCATTTGATATGCATATGTATGTATGTATGTATGTATTTAATCTCTCTATTTTTCTCTCTAGGTGATACTGTGGGTTGTCTTGAGGCGAGAGAGATTGTACCGGTTGAAAATCAGAATTTGCCATTTGTGAAGAAAAGTCCAGTCTGGAATGTTGTTGAAACCATGGAATTGTTCCAAAAGACACCGCAAAAGCCGCACTTTCGTGCTTTGGTCTCTCATAAGGAGATTTTTCGTGAGGGATTAGCGATAGCTAGTATGGTGGATTTTGCAAATGTGGTAGAGAGAACATCTGAGTTGCAATCTCACACTCCCAAAAGCATCATCGAGGACTATTTGGGAAAGCTTGTCGAATTAGAAAATCATGGGTTTGATGTGAAAGCAGTACGTGATCGATTAACTGAGTTGCTACCACTAAAACATAAACACGAACAACTGCACTGCGAGTTAAATGAATTTGAGAGCAAGGTAACGGAGCATAATCTCGAGAAAACCAAAATTCGTGAAGATATTGATGAGCTTGATAAGAAGCTAAGGGAGTTGGAAAAAGAACGCGCATTGGTCATGTCAAAGATGGGGATTAAGGATTCTGAGATTGGTTCTTTGGAGTTGAGGATTCTCGAGGTCAAGGGTATGATTAAGAATGTCGGGATTGAATTTGAAGGCATAGCTTCTGCAGCTTGGTAAGTGTGGTGTTGTTTTTTGTTGTCTATCTTTTCGGTACTTAAGGATTTTGATGAACTTGTACATTTTTGTACTTGCAACATTTTTGTATTACGTGTTGAATGGGTGCGTCGCACCACATGGGTATAACACGTAATGTCCTTAATGCATATACCTGGTTTGATACTCTGTTTTATCGTTGCTAAACTACCTAATGCTTATTTTTCCGTATCTTAAATGTTATCTTTAATGAATACTGTTGATTTTGCCACTTATTTGTCATCTTTTTGTGTTTTGATAGCTGAAATTTCGATGAAATTGTTTTCTCGCTTAACAGCTGACAAGTGGTGGCCCTCTTTCGCCATCTTTTCCTGGAAAATTTTCTTTTCTCAAAGGCAAAGAAAAACTTGCCAAGCTAAATGCTTACTTTGGCCAAATACAATGTTTTTTATTTGATTGAAGAAGTTGTTTTAGTGAGAGATGTATGATATTCACTCTCATTTCCTTTTCCAGTACATAATACCGCTGAGAGAGATGTCTTCAGTTGAAATTTTTATTGAAATGTTCAGATCTGGTTTTGTTTATGAAATCTGGTAGACATCAGATCTTGTAATAATGAATTCGTTGTTGGTACTACCTTCTGTTTATTAACTAAAATAAATATATATAATCCTTTTTGTGTCAATGCTGCTATGAAGAATGTGTAGTGTTAATTTGTTATGTAAATGATTTTTTTTAGCTTAAAATTGTATGTATTAAAATTTAGACAAGGACACAACATGACACCAGTTTGTGTCTTTTCCATAATAGGAACGTGACATTTAAAAACATGGCTCACCACGAAACACGATTACTAATTTTTACACACAATTAAACACCAACTATACAAGAAAATACAAAGAAAATATGAATTACACGACATGGCATGGCATTTAAGTTTAGGAGTGTTGTGAGATTTTTTTAATTAGGGGATTACCCATAAACTCAAAAATAAATTAGAATGTTTATTGCAAGGGCAATAGCTCCCCTATATTTCTCTTGCGCTCCACTCTAAAACATAAATGACAATACAATCCTTTTAACGCGAAGAATAAAATTCACACTTATGTAACAATTATTGACAACTTACTCATTTATTGTGATAGGGTGAAATACCCCAATTTTACAATTCAAATAAGGATGGTTCACTCAATATACCAAATTTTAATTTTCTAACAAAAAATAATCAAATTTTAATTTCTTCAAAAATTAAAATCAAATAAAACTTAAACAAATAAATATTTGAATTTTTCTTTTAACCACAAACAAACAAATTAATTTAATTGAAGTTCTAAACATGCTAAACAAACATAAGCATGCATTTTTGCCAATTTAATTATGTCGACTTAAATTAAATAAAGCTAAAATTACCCAAACTAAAGTACAACCAAGATTACACCATTGTTGTGAATAAACCAATTTTTATCATTTTAAACCTGCACATGCATCTAAGTGAATTTTTGCAAGATAAAAATAAATTATAATCACATTATGCTGCGATGTACGACGAAAACCTACAAGAGGAAAAATCTCGGATGACCCAGCCTACAAATCCACTAAGTACGGTATTTTTATAAAGACTCGAGAGAACGTACAACAACGACTCGACTCTTTTCAAGCATTGACACTCATTCGCTCTTCAACCTCCGCCTAGTAGATAACTTTGAAATCCACCGCAGTCTCGAAATCCACCGATAGCGCTCAGCTATTGTCAAATACAATACAAGAGTACCTTTCCACCGCATGCGTATTGTAAATCTTCAAACATGGACTCCTCCATTGGAAACTTCTTTTTTATGGGATGAGAAAAATAACCCGGTGCCAATATGGTGATCTTATATATATAGATAGATAAACTTGTATCAAACAATTACATGGGTGTAAACTTTGTGTTCTTTGAAAAATAAATCATTAAGAATGATGAACACAAAAAGGAACTTTCAAAGGAAGAATTTTTGTTCTCCAAGTCTTAGAAAAACTATCAAAAGTTCTTTTAAAATCTGTTCCTGCACACTTCAAAACTGGTAAAAAGTTAATGAGGAAAAAGGGAAGTTAGAGGACAAAAACTGCTAAAAAACTGTTCCCGCCCAGGTCGTTCGAACGACTTTTTGATATCGTTTAAACGAACTTCTGACGAAAAAACAGGGTAAAAATGCACATTCTCCTTAGATATCTGGGTCGAACGATGTTGTTCGAACGAAACTTCTATTGACATTTCAGGGAAAAAATGTCGAAAGTTCGTTTGAAACCTTATTCAATGTTCGTTCGAACGACCTCGTTTGAACGATAAAAAGTCGTTTGAACGACTTTACAAAAATCCAAAATTTCTTTTTCAGCCAAAATTTTCATGGAAAGATTGAAAAGATTTTCTAAGTAATATGAAAAGATGACATGACATATATTTATAAAAAGAACATACATAAAAAATATCCAAGACTCTATATATATTCAATGCATCCATACGTTTAGAGACCTTAGAATGCAAATGTTGATGACGTATACACTTGGCACGAAATCGGTAATGATGAAATATTCACTATGGACTTGGCCGCTACATCTTCAACTGAAACTTCAAAAGTCATAGGCTTGGAAGGATACCACAAATAACTATCCTATGGCTTAATTAATTTTGTCCGAAATTAAACCAATACTACAAATTGACTCGATTGGAAATTTACCCTTACAAATCTCCCCCATTTGCTATTTCGGGACAAAATCTAAAATAAAATCCTATGGGCCGTCATACTCTTCTAAAAGGGCACAAACCCTCCCAAAATAAAAAATACAGACAATTAACTTGACACATGGGATCAAATACTTTTCCGCTTTAAAGGATGTCACTAAGGATGAAATCCCGCATACTTAAATACACCAGTAAACGCATATAGAATATAACAAGATAAATAGCATGATTAAATAAATACTCACACTTTGTTTAACATGGTCTACCTAAGAAATACATCTTCCCCTAAGTTAGATCTCCCCAAATTTAAAAGGTTTAGATACCATTTCTCCTCCTTTTTTGTTCGGATTAGACAAAGATTAAAAATGCACAAATACACTTATTTCTCCCCAATTAAATCAAGTACTCCCCTAAATGAAACAAGGGTTATAAATAATGGAGACCAAGTATAAAATGCAATGGTGAATAAAGTGACAAGTACAATGAAGCAATATGACAACAATCAATCAACTAATCAACACAAATAGTAATAGATACCAACTAAGATGCGATAAACAATGAAAATGATACGAATTAAAATGTACTAAACATAAGCATGTGATATCAAACCACCGTCGCAACAAGATGGATACCTATAACAACAAGAAGCATATGTGGACTAGATAACAAGGTAAGGACTCAAAAGAAAATGAAATACCATATACATACACACAAAAGATACCAATAACATACACACACATATACATAGGTAAAAACACCATCATGACACAAAATAGATTAAGCTTTCCACACTCATATGGCAAAAATGTGTCTAAATAACACTTGGTAAATGCAAGTGAAGGGATGTGAACTAGCAACAAAAGAATTAAGATCCAATCACTTAAACGTGTTCACGGAATTCTTATTTGAATGCAAAACTTTATCAAACTTAAATATATAACCTCATGTGACAAGATAATATGAACTCAATGAACAAACATACACAATGCACACAAACCTAGAATTTTGATGATTCTACAACCAATAGAGTCATGACAAAAATAATATAACTAGGATACATTGTCATTGTGCAAACTCGTTGATATATCCATCAAAGCTCTCTCAATAATAATGATTATTTTTTTTTTTCTTTTGAATGATCATATCAAACTCATCTACTTTTGCCTTAGCTAATTTTAGCAATGTCACATTTTTTTTTTGCCATATTTCAATGGTGGCTATTCACGCAAAGTAATTTTGTCTTTCGCATCCTGATTCCATTGATAAATAACTACACTGAATTAACATTATTCTATTTTTTTTAATCCAGGCAACGGTTATTACATTCACAAATCCTCCATAGTCATAACAACATGTAGATGACTAAATTGAGAGGAGAACATCTCACTTAACTCAAATATACCTGTGAAGTTAAAGTTCATAGAGCTCGTGCATGTGTGAATCGAGGCATATAAAAAGAGAATTCTTTAAGCAAGTCAAAGTCAAACTACTTCATGCAAGCATGACAAATAGCACTTTAAGGATTGAAAATCTTAACCAAAAGTTATAACAACATGAAAGCGGGAATGATATTGGATTCAAACAGAAGTATATGCCACATAAAAAGTTAAAACTAAACTACACAAAAATAGAAAATCTTTTTGAGTTTTTCAAAAAAATTTAACCAAACACAAAGATAGCCCAAATGACAAAACAAAATAAATATTTTTGTATTTTTCAACTAAGAGACAATAAATAAAAATACATACAAAAGATACAGAACTCATAAGTCTAGCAACACATATGATGAAGCAAAGAGTAGAGAATGACAAATAATATACAACCAGCAAAAATATATCATGAGGCACATAAGCTAGTGTATGCAAATAAAACTAACACAATCAACCTTTGGATTTAGAAAGTGAGGAATCATGTGAAAGTAAATGAGAATCATAAAGTCTATCATGTAAAGCCTCCAAATGGATCGCTTAACCCACACAGTGAAACACGATGCTGTCGGGATTTGGTTACCTTGGCAATTTTACCTTTTGACTTTTTATGATCATTTTTAAGATCAAAACAAAATTTCCTAAGGTGATCCTTCCGACCACAATGTGTACAAGTGAATAAATGATGTGAAGTGTTACCTAAGTATTGACCTCTTATAGTGTTCCTAGTTGATTCTCTCAAAATCATGATTTTTGCTCTATTAGCGGAAGTATCTTAAGTATGGAAGCTGTAATGACAAATTTCCAATCGAGTCAATTTGTAGTATTGACTTAATTCCAGACAAAATATTTTTGCATCATTGGATAGAGTGTCCAGTTGTATCCATCCAAGCCCATGATGAGTTTGTTGAAGGCGTAGCGGCCGTTTGTTAAAGCTTCATCATTGCCGAGTTCTAGTGCCATATTTCATGTCATCGACACGAGGATTTCATAGTCTTCATAAGGTTTGAATGCATTTAATATATATAGGAGACTTGGAATATTTTATGGGTGTTATTTTGTCTAAAATGTCCTTTTATTTTCAGAAATTATTTTTAGAACTTTGTATAAATGTTTTGGACTTAAAATGAAATTTTTAAATTTCTGAATTTTCGTTTGAAGTGTCGTTCGAACGAGAATTCGAACGAGTTTACCAACGAGTTTGCTTTTTAATCCCTATTTTATCGTTAGTAAATTCGTTCAAAACGAGCTAATTCGAACGACCTAGTTTCCTGACAGTTTTTTATAAAACTTCCCACTTGCCCACTTGTTTTCCCAGTAGTTTTTTCTGCATAACTAAGTGTGGGAAACACATTTTTGTACAATACTTTTCATTCCCTCTAAGAGAGAAACATATTTGAGAGAAAAAGTTCATTTTTGTGTTTGATTCCAAAATGATTACTTCTTGAAAACACATACACCCATATCTTAGTTTTATTCCAAGCTTTCATATATATATACACATTGTGCTTGGAGAGCTATTTGGCACCGGGTTCTACTCTACCATTTGAAGAGTTTATTTGGGTTTGCTTCTATATCCCATAAAGAAGAAGATATGTTTGCTGTGGCGTTCCCACTTGAAGAAAGGCTTCGGGTGCAGGTTGACGGAAACCAACAGTCTCATTGGTGGATTCCAAGATTACGATGGAGTCCAGGGTTGTCAGGTAGGCGGAGGTATTTACAAGAAGACGCGTCAAGGCTTGGACAGAGCCGAGTCGAGGAAGTTAGTCACCTGTCTTGTAATTGTAAAACCGTACTTAGTAGACTTAAGGCTAGGGGCCGTTCAAGATTTTTCCCATTTGAGTTTTTTTCGTACATCGTCGTGTAGTGGTTGTGATTTTATTTTAGCTTGCAAATAACCTAGAACGCATGATGAGGTTGAAAAGATAAAAATTGGTTTAAAAATCACAATTCATATTATTTAGTGCTAGTTTATACTTTGGGTGATTTTAAATTAATTCAAATCACAAGGTTAATTTGATATAATTTTGTTTGGCCTAAATTGCAAGAATGAATTAATTAGTGTAGGCAAATTTTAGGACTTGGGTTGAATTAAGTTGTTTAAGTGAATTTTAAAATTTTGGGGGTTCCAACGTTCTCAGAAGCCAATACCACACTTGTCTTTGATTTGGATGGTCCCTAAGATTTTATCAAATTTCTCCTACCTACACTCCAAATCAAATTTAACCCGACTTGAATATTTTAATTTCTCTTAAAGTTATACTATTCGAGACTCAAGTAAACACATACTCTCTTTAAACTCGAGAAGCTCTTTCTTCATACCCTCCATTAAACCTCTAAGTCTATGTCTTTCACCTTCTACGTACTCTAGCCTTTCACGAAGAGTTCTTTCACATTCTTTAAGGTCTTCAACTAAAACACTCTCATATTAGCCACAACATGCTCTCTCATTATAGCTTTTAACTTCAAATTAGCCTTTTTTAATTTCAATGATTTTACAAATAACTCACGAAAGGCTACTTGAAGTTCACTCTCTTCAACCTCTTCTTCATTCTTACTCTCTTTACCACCAAATTCTTGGAATTCACAAACAATGGCCTCGGAAGTGTCATGTAAAGGAATATCTTCATGAGAACATTCATTTGTAATTCTCACATGGCTTGCCAAGAACGCAGTGAAGTTTCGCTCAATGGGGGAATCGGGTCCCTCTTCCGGTTCACTATCACTAAGGGTGGCATTGTATGAAATCAGTTTCTTGCCCTCCTTACTTAGTTAAGTGGGACACTCGTATGCCTTATGGCCATAACCCTCACAATTATAACACCTAATTGACTCGTCCCTATTAAGATCTTCATTATGATTTCTAGGGAATTTCTCGGCTTTACTATGCTTAGACTTCTCAAATTTCTTATAATCATTCTTAAGTTTCTTTTTATTACTCAGAAGAAATTTTCTGAACTTCCTAGCAAACAAGGCCATATCTTCCGAGTCAATCTCAAACTCATTATTCAAAACCGTTGTTTATTCCTTTCGGTATGTCAAAGTTGTTCCCTTATCTTTCTTCTTCTCATCCTTGGAGGGAAACATGTCGGGTTCATATGTTTGAAGATCACCTACAAGCTCTTCTAGTTTCGTAGAGTCTAAAGTGCCTAAAGAATTTAAAACGGTCACCTTTGGAATAAATCTATCAGGTTGAGACCTTGAATTTTCTTTGTGACACGGTTGTCGAGTATTTTTTTCTCCCAAATTAAAACATGAATTCACAATATCGGACAATCTAGAACTCATCAAATATCTCACTTTCTTACACCTTAATGATTTCAAATTGAGTGGTGAGGTTTTGGAGTTTCGAATCTTTCATGACATTTGTTCCCTCATGGGTGAGTCGGAGTATATTCCATGCCTCCTTAGACGTTTCACACATCATAATCCGGTGGAACTCATCCGGTGTGAGCGCATTAAAAAGAGCATTTAAAACACGGGAATTAAAATGCTAACTAAAGCTCAGCCCCACTCCATGTTTCTACGGGCTTAGGTATACAAACCTCTCCTTCTAGACATGTTGGTGGGGTCCACTCTTTAACTACCGAAAGTTAAACCCACTCATCCAGGGATATAAGTGCTGACCTCATATGCGCTTTCCAATATGTGTAGTTGGAAATTTTGCAAAAGGTAAATTTTTCATTATTAAAACAAAAATTTTGAAAAAGGATCTTAACACGATAATTTAGCGTTTCTGCTTTGATACCACTTGATAGGGTGAAATAACCCAATTTTACAATTCTAAATAAGGATGGTTCACTCAATATACCAAATTTTAATTTTCTTACAAAAAATAACCAAATTTTAATTTCTTCAAAATTAAAATCAAATAAACCTTAAACAAATAAATATTTGAGTTTTTCTTTAAACCACAAATAAACAAATTAGTTTAATATAACTTGTAAATATGCTAAACAAACCTAAGCATGCATTTTGACAAATTAATTATGCCGTCTTAAATTAAATTAAATTAAATTGAATTAAATTAAAATTACCTAAACTAAAGTAGCACCAAGATTACACCATTGTTGTGAATAAACCAATTTTTATCTTTTTAAACCTACACATGCATCTAAGTGAATTTTTGCAAGATAAATTAAAATTGGTGTTTTCTATAAGACTCAATCTCCTCGATCAATCTCAGCCATTGGATGATCTAAAAGTCGTGCATGTGTCCATTTGCAATCCCCGTATTACCTTTTAAACCAATGAGATTAATTTGTTGCCACCGCCATTTATAGAGCATTGGATTGACAGTCAAAGTAGTAAAACTCAATCTCAGTCGTAGGATTGCCCAAGTCATTCGAGATCCTTCCACACCCAGTATAAAATATCTCTAAGTCTCAGCCATTTGAGACTTTTGCCATTTCGTCCAACCTGAGAGAATAAAGAGAGAGTAGAGAGAGAAGAGGGAGAAGGGAGAAACGAGAGGAAAAGAAGAGAGATAGAGAAGAAACCTTAATCTTCGAATCCAAACACCTCTGAGTGATTTCCCATCACCCAAACACCATAATCTTCAATGTTTCATATATCAGAAACCTAAACCTTGAGAGTTAGATACATTTTAGGGTTTCTGTGAGATTGGTGTTGGGTTTGTTCATCTCTTAAGACCTCTTCAAGTTTTAGTCTCTCTCAGAACTCATCTCTAAGACAATCTCGAGTTTCACCGTTGAAACTTGAGTTTTTCTAAAAAGAGAATATCACACGCTTACTTTTTCATTATTTTTTGGATATTTTATTTTAGATCCATTCTATTTCAAAATATTTTAAAAAATAAACTTCAGTTTTTTCAAAGTTACATCAGATCCTTAAGTAGTTTATGTCTCTTGAATCGTATTTCACATTTTGTGAAATAAAGTTGTATATAAATAAAGCAAGATATATAGGACCCTGGTTAGTTTTAAAAGAAATGTTATTTTTCAGATCTGATCTTGATAAGAGGCTTATTTGTCAAAATGATTTTAATCAGAATTTGCATGTCATATAGAATCTATTGATTCATAGGAACTTGTCTGCATAAATAATTTGAGAGGGTGAGTTGCATAAATATGCATTTAGTACACCTCACAATCACTTTCTTACACACGAACACTTAGTCAAAGTGGTTCTGTTTGAGAGACTTGGAATTTTCAAGAGTTGCTGCAATCAGAATTCAAATAAAATGAGGTCAAGGAAAAGGAAAATAAGCAACAAGAAAAGATCAGTTGTAGTCAGAAAACCTTTGGAGTGGAGTAACTCATGTAGGTATAACTGTGAACTTAGATTTAGGATCTTTGTGTATTGCTTAATTGTTGTAACTTGATTCTTTATTTTAGTGGATTTTTTATTTGTGTCATAGAGGGCACGATGGATGTTTCCCTTGATTAAGGGTTTTACCACGTTAAAAATTCTTGTGTTTATTTCTTTGAATGTTCTTAATTTATATTTTATTGGTACTGCATGTTAGAATTAGTAGATGGTTTTTAATTTTTAAAAACAAAGGTAATCAACTATAAAATCTAGATCACATATTCAGAAAGCTTTTGTAACACATCTTATGTTTTTATTCGAAAAGAGATTTGCCCAAAAAGTTTATTTGGAGTTTGCTAAACTTATATCATTTTGTTATTAAATTTGTAAATAATATTTAGTTTAAGCTTTCTTCAACTGGTATCAGAGCAGGACCATCTTTTGTGATCCTAAAACTTTAGAAGTTGTTTTCGAAATTTCTTTCAAAAATTTCTGAATGTGGAAGAAAAATTTAAAAGTTATGTAACCTCTCCAGACCACCACTCTTTGATGGAAACAATTGTTCATACTAGAAAGTACGAATAATTGCTTTCATTCAAGGAACCCTTGGTGATGATGCCCGGGACACGATTGAAAGAGGGTATGAATATCCTACTAAGGCTACATCTGAAACTAATCCAACAAGGATTAAGAAACTTCTCAGTGAATTTACTAAGGAAGAGAAAAAAGCATCTCTAGATAATAACAAAGGAAAGAATGCCATTTTTATGTCCATTAACGAACATGAATTTAAGAGAATATCTATATGGTCTACTTCAAAAGAGGCTTGGGACAAGTTAGTTATTGCTCATGAGGGTGATGAATGTGTCAAAGCTAGAAAAACTCAAATGCTCATTCAGCAATATGACATCCTGATTATGGATGTCAATGAATCCTTTGACGACTTTTACATTAAGTTAACTGATATTTTTACAAAATTTCATGCAAATGGTATAACCTATAGTAGAAAGGAAATAATTCAAAAGATTCTTAGGTCACTGCCTTCCAAATTTGATAATAAGAGATATACCATTTGAATAAATGGATGACCCTAATATGACTCCTGAATTACTTAGTAATAAACCGAGGACTGTAGAATTGGGACTAGACAGAACAATAAACCCACCAGTTCAAATGTTGTGTTTTCTTCTAAATTGAAAGTTCCTAAAATGAACACTTTGGACTTTGACACTAACTGTATTGATGACTGTGAGTTGGATGACCTTGACAATGAAATAGCTCTTATAATTAAGCATTTCAAAAATATTTTGAAATTTAGAAATGTTGTAGCCTTTAAACAAGGCAAGTCAAATTATCAAGGTAATCAAACTCGCAGATCTCATGACAGAGACAATACCAAACACTCACATGACAATAGGAAGACCTATGACCCTAACCGACCTAAGATAGACCTGAAAGATGTTAAATCTCATAGATGTGGTAAATGAGGTCATTATGCTAACAAATGACCAACTAGTTTGAATAACAACAACCAGGATAATATGTGTAAAACATGGGACGACTTTAGTGATTATGATTAAGATGAAATAGAGTCAACCCAGAAAGATAAGTATTACATGTATTTCTTTGCCAAGAATATATATAATGATGATGCATGCCTGCCTGCCTGCTCATGCATCTTTAATGCCTGTTGATGTTGATGTTGCTATTAATACGCCTCCCATTACTGCTGAAAATCTGTGTGTGAGTCACAGCGTTGATATTAATGATGAATTGAATGTGTGCGTGAGTCCAAAAGAATCAATCAATAAATTAGGTGACACCTCACACGACACACTTAGCGAGTCTGATGATGGTCTGCCTGATTTGCATGAGTTATACACGAAAATAGTTAAAAAGAGTGCTCTCCTAGAAAAAATGATAAAAAATTTAAGTGAGCCGATTTACTTAACCAGACCATTAGGAAGAATACTGAAGATTATACTGCCGAGTGTATTGCCCATGAACTGAGATTGAAGACTATGCCTTGAAAATAAAAAAAATTGACTAAAAAGAATTATGATTTTGAACAAAAATACAAGGCAACCCTTGTTGAACTAGAAGAGTCGGAGAAAATGGTTTCAAATGTGTTTAAAAAATGTCAACACTTTGAAACACAAACTAAATATTATGAAAAAATTGTTATTGGAAGAAAATTTAACACTGAAGATAAGTCTGGCCTAGGTTTTGGAGAAATAGTGCACACCAGTAAGGCTGAAGTTTCTCTTGAAAATGTTATTTTTGTAAAATAAGGCCAAACTTGTCAAAATGTTCAAAAAGGGGAATCTAGTCTCAATGTCTCTCAAGAAAAACATAATCAGTACAATCAACAGTCTAATCCAAATAGTCAAACCAAAATGTTTGTCCTCCTGCTAGAGACCAAAGACAGAAACTTAAAACTACTGATCATTGGACTAATATACCCAATAGAGCCAAACCGGTCTTCAAAGACTTTAGCAACAAATTCAAGTCCTATACCCATTAGTACTGTTTTTACTGCGATGTTTTTTGCCATACTCTAGAAGAATGTTTCTAGAAAAGGATATATACGCTAACCTACCTTAACTTTAACTATTCTAGAAAAGAAAAAGAAATACTTATGTCCTCCCTAGACAGGCCACAAACAACTCTAACTATAAAAAGAAAAGGGGGGTCCAAAACTAAGAAAAAAACATTTAGAAATACCCAACAGACCTTTTCTAAATCAAAAGGCCACAAAACTTTTTAAACTAGCCCTATTTGGATTAGAAAGGATGATAAATTACCCCAGCTCAAGTGCAATATTGTCATTTCTTCTAAAGGCACAAAGCACTTCAACTGGAGGGTATTTAGACTCTGAATGTTCTAAACATATGACCGGAGATGAAACCAAATTGAAAAATAAGACAGACTTTCGTGGACATAGTGTCATGTTTGGAGATGGTGTTTCATCTCAGATCATAGGTAAGGGAACATTGAGTGAGCATGGGCTTCCTGAACTAAATGATGTTCTCCTAGTTAAAGGCCTCAAAGCTAATCTCTTAAGTATATCACAATTTTGTAATTCCAATCATACTGTTACCTTTTCTAAAAGTGATTGTAAAATTATTGATGAAAAAGGTTATTGTATACTCATATGAAATAGAACTCAGGAAAACTATTACACAGTAACTCCTAATTCTGAGTCTTTTCATATTGTCAGATTAGAGGATTCTAATATCAGGCATAATAGATTGGGACACACAAATTATGATAATCTTAGAAGATTAAGCTCCCAAGAAATAGTTAGAGGGTTACCCAAAATCAAAAATTCTTTTAATCTTGTGTGTGGACCTTGTCAGGAAGGGAAAATAAGTAAATCCCCTTATAAGAAAGTTAAGGATATATTGACCACTAAACCTCTAGAACTTATCCATATGGACCTTATGGGTCCCTCAAGAACTGTTAGTTTCTGTGGAAATTCTTATATCCTAGTTATAGTAGACGACTATACACGATATACTTGGGTTGCTTTTATGAAACAAAAATCAAATACCTTCAGTGAGTTATTAAAAATCCTTTTAAAAATAGAGAACAAGAAGGATACCCAATTATGTCGAATTATGAGTGATAGAGGTGGAGAGTTCAAGGACTCTAGTGTTTCTCAGTATTACGTGGCCAATAGCTATAAACACGAGTTTAGTGCTCCCAAAACCCCGCAGTAAAATGGTATAGCTGAGCGTATGAATATGACTTTACAAGAAATGGCTAGAGTTATGATTCATGCTAAAAGTCACCCTAAATACTTTTGGGTAGAAGTAGTTCAAACCACGTGTCA
Source organism: Sambucus nigra (assembly GCA_949130495.1). Classification (NCBI taxonomy): domain Eukaryota; kingdom Viridiplantae; phylum Streptophyta; class Magnoliopsida; order Dipsacales; family Adoxaceae; genus Sambucus; species Sambucus nigra. Next base: position 650,114,107 of record OX422214.1, on the reverse strand, counting down.
CATTATCAACTGTGTCTACCTCAGGAAAAATTCCAAACAAACTTCTTATGAGCTTTGGTTCCACAAAAAGCCAAACTTAAAATATTTCAAAACCTTCGAAAGCATTTGCTATGTCTATAAAGACATAGAGAAATTTTCAAAATTCAATACCCGAGAGAAAAGGGGATATTTCTTGGTTATTCCCAAAATAGTAGGACTTATCATGTTTTCAATTATCGAACCCAAACTATTATGGAATCATTTAATGTAATTTTAGATGACACAAGTGTAAGGAGAAGTGACAGTCAACCAGTGCCATTGGATGAGGATAAAATAAATTTTTGTATTGATCCTCCAATTGACACTGACTCACTGCCACTTGAGAGTCCCTTAGTACCCACTTGGGTTTCTAAAGATGATCCCATTGAAATCGTAGTTGGTAATCCTTCTGAACCTGTTAGAACAAGATCCCAACTTAGAAAAGTGGCACAATTTTCTTGTTTTGTTTCTCTTGAGGAACCTAAAAATATAAATGATGCCCTTTCTGACTCATTTTGGATAAATGCTATGTAAGAAGAGCTTGTCCAATTTCAGAGTCACCATGTGTGGAATCTTGTTCCCAGGATGAAATATTTGAGGTTATCAGCACACGATGAATTTTTAAAAATAAAACGGATGAAAATGGGGAGGTCATTAGAAATAAAGCTAGGTTGGTAGCACAAGGTTACTCCCAGATACATCCTCTGTCTACCTTCTCAATTTTGTATCCCTGATAAGCCAAATGATGAACCCCATTGGGACTTAATAAATATTTTATTGTGTGGGCTCGTGGAGTCAACATCCCTTGGCAACTATAACTCTAGGTTCTTTCTACACCTGACTGGATAGATTCTATCTCGATATGGCACACTCAGTTGGCCACTTTAACGTGTTTAATAATTCCAATATTATCTTATTGATGGGGTTCCTCTATAAAAGGTTCCCCGGGCTTGCCCACGCTCTTGTGGAGATTATTATGCATCCTCTAGCAAAAACCATGCATAAATCAATGGAAAATGATGCAAAAATAGTCTTTTTTGCATTTTATTGATGATCTCAAGTGTTTTAAACCTCATCCCTATAATAAAAAGACCAATGCTAAAAATGATCATTGTTGAAGCCAACAACTTCATTGGTGAAACTTATTCTTGGAGGTGAGAAAGTTTATATGAAGGATTTTTATCTTGTTATAGTTATTCTAGTTACCCCTGTCTATCTCCCCTCGCACACTGAGTGGGAAGTTAAAAGTGAACCCTATAACCCCCATAGGCCTGTTTGATAATTTGGTTTTGACAAAGGAATGACAAAACCTGAGAATGATTTTACGAGGGAAGATTTCTCCTTCGTGACTACTAATCTATATTTTACTAGGAGGTTTATTATTTATTAAAGTGTTTTAAGGTAAAACTTGGTTCGTCCAGATAAGGAAAATATCATAGGTGCTTCATTGGGTTTGAATTACCACTAGGCAAACCAACTTGATACTTTGCATACTTTGTATAAAAAATGTTGCCTAATTATCCTGACATATAAAGGTTTAAGTCGAATGAATTTGGATTGAAAAATCTCTTTATTAAAGAATTTGTATTGTCCCTAAGTCCTACAGAGTATCAAACCCCAAGGATATTCCTCATTTAGCTCCAACTATTGAGATTTCTCTAATAGCTCCAAAGGGTAAAACTAATGTTTCCACGTCCGTTGGCGAAACGAAAAGGAAGGTTACCTCTATCAGAGGTTCAACTAAAGAGGAAACTACCCTAAAAGCTAAAAAAATGATAGTCCACCATAGGTGTCCTAGCCTTAGTAGTATTCCTCTTAGGTCCACTCTGTTGCTCGATTCAGTTCTTATTGAAAAGGCTAAATTAATGGAATTTGACGTTTTGAGTAGGATGACACCTCCTCATATGAGCTTAAGAAATGTAATAACCAACAGGGGTAGGGAACATCCGTCTCATGTTAATATTATTTCTAAAATTCCATGTAATAAAGTTTCTCCTTCTGATCAAGAAAATCAGATGTATTCCTCCGCTACCCCTTCAATGCGTAAAAAGACTTTGAGGAAAAAACATAATGCAATGCATGTGGTAATTACTGAACCACCTTCCTAGCCCTCTGGTTCTTTACCTGACACACTGGATGATAAGCCAGTTGAAGATGTGGTGGGTGATTCTCTCCAGGTTAATCTTTTCGAGCCTCCTCACGAACATCACAAGTAATCCAAGCTTTCTCTTTTTCCAAATAAAAATTTCTAAATGTTGAGGTGTTATTTATAATTGTAATAAGTGTTTTCTAACACTTATTTTGTCCCCCTTTTGAAGGATATTTCCTAATCATAAATGGAATTCATTTAAACTTCTGATGATATGCCTACCCCAAAAAGGTTCTATCGATGCACTTGTTGAAGAAGATGTCATTCTGACTCGACTCATTAATAATCAAGAGAGTTTCCATAAGACGTGCTACCTCTAGGCAAGCACCATATAAATGTGCTTCTGAGTAATGTATACCATGAGCTAAAAGACAATAGGTGACTCAAGTGGCACTGTTAAAATGTCAAGTTCAATTTCTCCCCCATCTTCTTTTTAGTTATCCGTGCTTGTTCTGTCTCTAGTTCCTTCAACATAAGTCACTTGCACTTGAACTTAGCTTGAACCCTCAGTTGATCTCCATATTTTTCATCCTCACTGTTTGTTTTCATTTTTCTTATGAAGGTACTATTTGGTCCTAAAGTGGATGTGATGGCCCTTATGAGGTTGATGAATAAGGATATGCTTCCTCATATCCTCATGAGATCGGTTACGCATATAAATTTCCCAATTATGATACCTTCTTCTTTGGTAGCTACGAATAAATTTTACTTAGCCTTATCATTTGTGAACTCATTTTAATCTTCATAGAATTGTGTTGTTTCATCTTGCCAGTTGTGAAATAAGGGAGCAGGCATCTTCTTCTATTGAGGTTAATTTGACCCAGTAATTGTTGTTTCTTTATCCTTGGAGGTTTTTCCTGCTTTGAGCGAACTAACCATTTTGGATATTAATGGTTCTCACGTTGTTGATGTTCAAGCTTCATCTGAAGAAGCAAATATACCTCTTCTTTTATCCCTCGTTCCATTTTAAGTTGACCTCCAAATACGACCACATATTGATGACGTAAAATTGCCCCCATCATTATGCGTGTGTCATTCATTCAATCTAATTACTCCTTTTATTGTGTTAACTGATATATCTCGCTTGGTGGTTTTCTTACTAACTCATTTGGGCAAAATTCTCAAGTTTTATCACCTTCTTGGTAATGTACTCAACTTCAAAAGTTTTCTTTAAACATATACATGTTCGGTGATATACCCTTCTTAGGTATGTTTTTTCGAGGGAACGCCTGCTTGATGACTTACCCTGTGATAACTTGAACTTTTTTTGTATGTCATCGTTTGAAGACAAGTTAATCAAAACCTTAAAATAACTACAAAATATAACATCAAACTAAAGTGTAGAGGTAAGTAAGGGTATCAATCCACATCAAGGGGGTAAAGCGAGGGGAAAACGATTGTAATTCACTTTTATTATCTTTTTGGGCTTTTTTGGTTACTTTTTTATGCCTTTTTTTTGTATTAAAACAATTTGGTGAGGTGAGGATGTGAATTAACACTAAACTAAATGGAAGATCAAAATAACTAACTAAAAAGTGAATCAAAATGAAAAACAAAGTCTAACACTGAAATAGCGTTGCCAAAGCCGTTTATGAAAATAAACTATTTAAGCAACTCCGAAAGTTTGTTGAAGAAACTCTTTACTTAAAATCAAAACGATTTTGAACACAAGATGTGTTAACAAAATTATGTACGAGATATGGACAAGATTTGATAACAAGTTTTAGTAAACAGTTTAAAATGTTTACTAAAACTTGTTATCAAATCTTGTCCATATCTCGTACATAATTTTGTTAACACATCTTGTGTTCAAAATCGTTTTGATTTTAAGTAAAGAGTTTCTTCAACAAACTTTCGGAGTTGCTTAAATAGTTTATTTTCATAAACGGCTTTGGCAACGCTATTTCAATTGGTATCAGAGCTTTTGGTGAACATTTTTCAAAAAGATCCTGAGTTTCTGAAACTGTTTTCTCAAAATCATTATGGACGAGAAAAACGAAAGATATGGTAACTTGACCAGACCTCCAGTCTTTGATGGAACCAATTTCTCTTACTGGAAAGTAAGAATGATTGCTTTTATTCAAGGAACACTGGGAGATGATGTCTGGGATATCATTGAAAACGGATACTTTTATCCAACTAAACCAGCCACTGATGGAAGCAATGAAAGGATTAAGAAAATACTGAGTGAGTTTACTCAAGAAGAGAAACAGGTTTCTCGAAATAATAACAAAGGCAAGAACGCTATATTTATGTCTATTAACGAACATGAGTTCAAGAGAATCTCATCTTGTACCACTTCCAAGGAAGCATGGGATACCTTGATTACTGCACATGAAGGAGACTCTAGGGTAAAAGCTGCTAAGACTCAGATGTTAATCCAACAGTATAATACCTTAATCATGTCTGAATCTGAGTCTTTCGATGATTTCTATATGAACCTTACTGATATTGTCACTAAACTTCATGCCAATGGTATAACTTATGATAGACAAGAAATTGTCTCTAAAATTCTGAGATCATTACCACAGAAATTTGACAATAAAAGATATGCTATTGAGGAGATGTGTGATACAAATCTTACTCCTGAATTACTCAGTAGGAAATTAAGAACTGTGGAAATGGAATTAGAGTTTAAGAAACAATTGACCCACACTAATAGGAAACATACCAATTCCAATCTTAGCTTTACCTCTAAGATGATTAAGCCTGAGTTAAACACCTCTAGTAATGATTCTGATGAGGACTGTGACTTAGAAAGTCTAGATAATCAGATTGCCCTAATGACAAAACAATTTAAGAAAATTGTTAAATTTAGAAACAGTGTTGCAAATAGACAGGGCAAGTCTAATTATACCACTCCTTCAAATCACAAACCTCATGAGAAACCTCATGACAAACAGAACAAGGACAACACAAGACCTCACAGAGACCTCAAGAAGACTGAATGCTATAGATGTGGTAAACTAGGACACATTGCTCAAGACTGTAGAGTTAATTTAAATGCCCAAAACAAACACTCTAGAGCCAATATCTGCAAAACCTGGGATGACTCAAGTGATTCTGAAAATGAGGAACTTGAAACATCTGATGGTTTTGATCCTTGTTTAGCCTTCTTTGCCAAAATCATATACAATGATGATATGCCTATGCTTGATAGTGAGGATGAGTTTAGTAATTCTAGTTCTGTTGCTTTGAATCATACTTTAACTGGTTTAGATGCTTTACTTACTGAGAACATTAATACCTCCTCCTCGGGGTGTGTGAGTCAAAGGGAAATCGATACTGCTGATGTCAATGGGTGCGTGAGTTTAAGAAATGAAACCTTAGGGGTCACTTCACACACTTCACTTAGTGACTCGGATAATGATGATCTCCCAGACATCCACACTCTATATACTAAAACTCTAAAGAAAAGCACTAGACTAGAAAAGATTGTTAAAGATCTTACCAAAAAGCTAGAGGATCTAAGCCAAATGGTAAAACTGAATGCTGAAGAGTATACTACACAATGCATGTCTCATGACAGTGAAGTTAAAGTGTTTGATGAAAAACTGAAAACTTTGACTGAAGCTAATGAAATTCTGGAGAAAAAATACAAAGGGACATTATTAGAATTGGAACAAACAAAAGAAAAGACAGCAACTGTTTTCAAAAAATTTACCAAATTTGAAAACAATTCTAAATGTTTTGAGGAATTCGTTGCTGAATCTAAAACAAATTCTGATGATAGAACTGGAATAGGGTTTTGCCCCAATTTGAAGACACAAACTAAACATGTTGAACCTATCAAGTTTGTGTCAGGAGGCAAAAGACCTATTGAAACATGTCCAGACTTTCATTCTCTAAAAACTAAGTTTGACCATCAAAACACTAACACTGAAGATGCAAGTTGCTCTAAGCATGAAAGTTTACCAAAGGGAAAATATGTTTGCCCCCCTATTAGGAAAAGTGAACCTGCTTTCAAATCTGTGCTACCTAGGAATAAAATTCAGTCTCAAAATTTCTCAAAACCTTTGTTTAGAGACTTTCCTAAGGAAAACCCTATTCTGAGCAATCTTTATTGCTCCTATTGTGATATATATGGTCACTCTTTCGATAATTGCTATGCTAGGAGACTGATTAAACCTATCTACAACACTCCTATGTATCATAACTTTAACTATTCTAGGAGGAGTCGTAACAATTATGTCCTTCCCAGGCCACCAGACAAAAACTCTAACTATAGGAATAGAAGGACTAAACCTAAAAGGACATTTACTAGAAGGATTACCAGAACCTTTTCTAAATCAAATGCTCAGGAATTCAAATTTATTCAAAATCATGCGCAAAATGTTTTTCAACAAAAATCTAATGCTCGCAAATTTTATCAAATAAGAGCAAACAAGCGCAAACTAAAAACCAGGGCAATTTGGGTTAGAAAAGATGATCTAGCACCGCAGATGAAGTGTAACATTGTTGTTTCTGCTCTAAAAGCTGAACTTACATCTTCTGGATGGTACTTGGATTCTGGATGTTCCAAGCATATGACAGGTGATGATACAAAACTTTTAAATAAAACCCATTTTGATGGTGGAAAAGTTGTTTTTGGTGATGGTATATCATCCCAGATCATAGGCAAAGGAACCCTTAAAGAAAAAGGACTTCCTCTTCTTGAAAATGTTCTCTTAGTTAAAGGTCTTAAGGCTAATTTACTTAGCATTTCACAATTCTGTGACTCAAATTACACTGTTACCTTTTCAAAGAACAATTGCAAGATTTTAAATGAAAAGGGAGAATGCTTAATTACAGGATTCAGGACCCCTGACAATTGTTATACTATCATGTCTAGTTCTGAAATCTGTAGTGTTGCCAGAATGGATGACAACGAGATATGGCATAACAGAATGGGTCACATTAATTACGAAAATTTGAGTAAATTGTCTTCTCAGCAGATAGTTAGAGGAATACCAAAAATTAAACCTATTCATAACATTGTCTGTGGTCCCTGTCAAGAAGGAAAAATTGTTAAAGCACCTCATAAAAGGGTTAAAGATATCCTTACCTCTAATCCCTTAGAACTCATCCATATGGACCTAATGGGTCCTTCTCAAACTGTTAGTCTTTGTGGACACAGTTATATTCTAGTTATGGTTGATGACTTCACCAGATTCACTTGGGTAGCTTTCTTAAAACAAAAATCCGATACCTTTCAAACTTTCTTAAAGATTCTCTTACGGATTGAGAATGAAAAAGACACTCAAGTGAATAGAATCCGAAGTGATAGAGGTGGTGAATTCAAAGACACTGGTATTGTAGAATATTGTGACTATAATGGTTACAAACATGAGTTCAGTGCTCCTAAGGCCCCTCAACAAAATGGTATAGCTGAGAGAAAGAATCGAACTCTTCAAGAGATGGCACGTGTCATGCTCCATGCTAAGAACTTACCTAAGTATTTTTGGGTAGAATCTATTCGTACAGCCTGCCATCTTATTAATAGGGTCTATCTTAGAAAGAATTCGAAACAAACCTCTTATGAACTTTGGTACAATAAAAAGCCTAATCTTAAGTACCTTAGAACCTTTGGTAGTACATGCTATGTTTGCAAAGATAGGGAACACTTATCTAAATTTGAGAGTAGAGGAGATAAAGCCATATTCTTAGGTTATTCACCTAACAGTAGAGCTTATCGAGTGTATAATCTTCGCACTAAGACCTTAATGGAATCCATTAATGTAATTGTTAGTGACACTACTGTAGAAAGCAAGACTAGTGAATTACCTATAGAAGAAGAATCGTCAAATATTTTAGAAAATGACTCTTCTGAAATAGATAATTCATTACCTATTGAGTCACCTGAAGTACCTAACTGGGTTTCTAAAGATCATCCCATAAACAACATAGTTGGTAACCCTGGTGAACCAGTACGTACAAGATCCCAACTTAGAAATTATGCTCTCTATGCTTGCTTTGTTTCTCTCTTGGAACCAAAGAATGTAAATGAGGCATTGAATGACTCTCACTGGATTTCTGCTATGCAGGATGAACTTTTACAATTTGTCATTCATGATGTTTGGTTTCTTGTTCCACGTCCTGATCACAAAAAGGTTATTGGTACTCGTTGGATTTTCAAAAATAAAACAGATGAAAATGGGATGATAATTAGAAATAAAGCTAGACTAGTTGCTCAAGGTTACTCCCAAATAGAAGGACTTGATTTTAATGAGACGTTTGCTCCTGTTACTCGTTTAGAATCAGTTCGTCTGCTTCTTGCTATAGCTTGTCACATGCATTTTACATTATATCAAATGGATGTTAAATCTGCGTTCCTTAATGGAATACTTGCCGAGGAAACCTATGTAGAACAACCTAAAGGGTTCATTGACCCTAATTATCCTACTCATGTATTTCGGTTGAAAAAGGCTTTATATGGTCTTAAGCAAGCTCCTAGAGCTTGGTATGAGCGACTGTCCAGTTTTCTGCTGGACAAAGGTTTCAAAAGAGGTGGAAATGACCAAACCTTATTTGTCAAACAGTTTGGCAAACACATTACTATCGCTCAAGTCTATGTAGACGATATCATATTTGGATCCACTTCTACCTCAGAAGTAAAATCTTTTGCTGAAATTATGAGTAAGGAATTTCAGATGTCCCTTATGGGGGAGTTACAGTTCTTCCTAGGTCTCCAAGTCAAACAACAACCAGATGGCTTGTTTCTTTCGCAGACTAAGTACGCATTAGAGATAGTTAAGAAATTTGGCCTCGAGAGTGCTAAGAGTGCTAAAACGCCTATGAGTACTACAGAGAAATTATCTAAAGATGAAAATGGAAAATCTGTAGACTCTACCTTATATCGTAGTATGATTGGCACATTACTCTATCTGACTGCCTCGCGTCCTGATATCATGTATGCTGTTTGTGTTTGTGCGCGTTATCAAAACAACCCCAAGGAGAGTCATTTAAACGCTGTTAAACGCATAATTAAATATGTTAAAGGCACTCTAAATTTAGGAATTTGGTACACGAATGACACACCTAGCACTATTATTGGGTACACTGATGCTGACTGGGCTGGGTGTACTGATGATAGTAAAAGCACTTCAGGCGCATGTTGTTATATTGGTAATAACTTGGTAGGATGGAGTAGTAAAAAACAGAACTGCACATCTCTATCGACTGCTGAATCTGAATACATAGCCGCCGGTAGCTGTTGTGCCCAATTGTTATGGCTTAAACAAATGCTAAGTGATTATGGTATTCTAGAACCCACACTTCATCTCTATTGTGATAATCAAAGTGCGATTAACATTTCTAAGAACCCAGTTCAACACTCGCGAACTAAGCACATTAAAATAAGACATCATTTTATTCGTGAATTAGTTGAAACCAAGGAATTAGAAATCAATTATCTTTCTACTGATCTACAACTTGCAGATTTATTTACCAAACCTCTTGATTATAATAGATTCATTTCTTTACGTAAATCTATTGGTATGATTTGTGCTGAGTAAATACCTGTTTTGTTTGCCAAGTTCCTTCCCTTTGTCCATTTGAGACAAAATGGGGGAGAAATTTGAGTCTACTGCATATACTAAAAAGCTTGATCTTAGTAATTTTTTGCAGGTATTCTTCTTGTACAGTCATTCTTCATTGTAATAATAGGATGTTAAACTGTATATAGTTGAGTTATGTAATTTTTGCTTTCTAGGATTTGGGTAGATAGAACCTTTATAGGTATAAGTTTTTTTTTGTTGTCGCCCTACGAGTTGAGATGACTCAAAGGAGATTTTGTCTCATATTTCCAAAGGGGGAGATTGAAGCCCTTATACTTTTGACTCATTTGAGTCTAGACTGTATAAGAGCTCATCTAGTTTGGAAATTGTGACAAAATAGAGTCTATCCTAGAAACCAAAGAGCTTCAGAGATTGGGTTGCTTCTTCTTCTATCTATCATGTAATGATCCTAAGACTATAGCCATCACTCACACACTTAGAATTTGATTCTTGCATACCATATTGCACCACTATGTGTTTTAATGTTGTGAGTGTGTTTAAATCCCTCAATTTGATTTTTAATAATTTTTTGGGAATTTAAAACATATTTTAAACAAGGTTTTATTTAATTAAAATTTGATTTAAAAAGTCTTGGGGTTATTATATAAATATGGATTGTTGTGTTTATTGGCCTAAAGTTACTCTGGGTAGAAACCGAAAGCGCTAGAGACTTGAGGGTTGGCTTTGTAATTATTTTGGGACGCGCGTTTACCTTCGTTCACAGGCCAACACCTGCTGTCTTCTGATTGGACCAAACTGTGTTTCTTTACTGAGACAAACCATCGCATGCTTACAGCCCTTGGATCAACCCTTATCGATGGCCTGCATGTCGTCTGAGTGAATCCCAGTGTAAACCCTTTAGCCAATCGCAGTCTGTTTAATCCACCGCCTGTTGTGAGCCCTTGGATTGCAGTCAATGGAGCTTGACTCAATCTCAGCCATTGTTTTTGAACGAGGCTCTGGAATCTTCTCCTCTCCCTATTTAAAGACCCTTCATCTCAGCCTTCGAAAGCTTTTGCCATTTTGCAAAGTCTCAGAGAATAGAGAGAGAGAGAGAGAAGAGAGAGAAGAGAGAAGAGAGAAGTTAGAGAGAGAAACCAAACCCTAGTTAGAAACCCTAACTTCGTCCAAACACTTCTCAAGCCCAAACTACTTACCTCTCCAGAAAAACCACCATAACCAAAAACACCATCCTTAGTGTTTTCTTAGGTTTATGAGAGTTCTGGTTAAGAGATCTTGGGTTGCTGAAATCCTTGTGTTCATAAATCTTATTTCCAACTTAGACATAGACTCAGATCTTGTTTCTTTTTCAATAGAAATCATAGATCTGAAGTTTTTCATGTCACAGAACACTTAGCTGCATTTATTTCTCAGCCCTTATACTTTTGACTCATTTGAGTCTAGACTGTATAAGAGCTCATCTAGTTTGGAAATTGTGACAAAATAGAGTCTATCCTAGAAACCAAAGAGCTTCAGAGATTGGGTTGCTTCTTCTTCTATCTATCATGTAATGATCCTAAGACTATAGCCATCACTCACACACTTAGAATTTGATTCTTGCATACCATATTGCACCACTATGTGTTTTAATGTTGTGAGTGTGTTTAAATCCCTCAATTTGATTTTTAATAATTTTTTGGGAATTTAAAACATATTTTAAACAAGGTTTTATTTAATTAAAATTTGATTTAAAAAGTCTTGGGGTTATTATATAAATATGGATTGTTGTGTTTATTGGCCTAAAGTTACTCTGGGTAGAAACCGAAAGCGCTAGAGACTTGAGGGTTGGCTTTGTAATTATTTTGGGACGCGCGTTTACCTTCGTTCACAGGCCAACACCTGCTGTCTTCTGATTGGACCAAACTGTGTTTCTTTACTGAGACAAACCATCGCATGCTTACAGCCCTTGGATCAACCCTTATCGATGGCCTGCATGTCGTCTGAGTGAATCCCAGTGTAAACCCTTTAGCCAATCGCAGTCTGTTTAATCCACCGCCTGTTGTGAGCCCTTGGATTGCAGTCAATGGAGCTTGACTCAATCTCAGCCATTGTTTTTGAACGAGGCTCTGGAATCTTCTCCTCTCCCTATTTAAAGACCCTTCATCTCAGCCTTCGAAAGCTTTTGCCATTTTGCAAAGTCTCAGAGAATAGAGAGAGAGAGAGAGAAGAGAGAGAAGAGAGAAGAGAGAAGTTAGAGAGAGAAACCAAACCCTAGTTAGAAACCCTAACTTCGTCCAAACACTTCTCAAGCCCAAACTACTTACCTCTCCAGAAAAACCACCATAACCAAAAACACCATCCTTAGTGTTTTCTTAGGTTTATGAGAGTTCTGGTTAAGAGATCTTGGGTTGCTGAAATCCTTGTGTTCATAAATCTTATTTCCAACTTAGACATAGACTCAGATCTTGTTTCTTTTTCAATAGAAATCATAGATCTGAAGTTTTTCATGTCACAGAACACTTAGCTGCATTTATTTCTCAGCCCTTATACTTTTGACTCATTTGAGTCTAGACTGTATAAGAGCTCATCTAGTTTGGAAATTGTGACAAAATAGAGTCTATCCTAGAAACCAAAGAGCTTCAGAGATTGGGTTGCTTCTTCTTCTATCTATCATGTAATGATCCTAAGACTATAGCCATCACTCACACACTTAGAATTTGATTCTTGCATACCATATTGCACCACTATGTGTTTTAATGTTGTGAGTGTGTTTAAATCCCTCAATTTGATTTTTAATAATTTTTTGGGAATTTAAAACATATTTTAAACAAGGTTTTATTTAATTAAAATTTGATTTAAAAAGACTTGGGGTTATTATATAAATATGGATTGTTGTGTTTATTGGCCTAAAGTTACTCTGGGTAGAAACCGAAAGCGCTAGAGACTTGAGGGTTGGCTTTGTAATTATTTTGGGACGCGCGTTTACCTTCGTTCACAGGCCAACACCTGCTGTCTTCTGATTGGACCAAACTGTGTTTCTTTACTGAGACAAACCATCGCATGCTTACAGCCCTTGGATCAACCCTTATCGATGGCCTGCATGTCGTCTGAGTGAATCCCAGTGTAAACCCTTTAGCCAATCGCAGTCTGTTTAATCCACCGCCTGTTGTGAGCCCTTGGATTGCAGTCAATGGAGCTTGACTCAATCTCAGCCATTGTTTTTGAACGAGGCTCTGGAATCTTCTCCTCTCCCTATTTAAAGACCCTTCATCTCAGCCTTCGAAAGCTTTTGCCATTTTGCAAAGTCTCAGAGAATAGAGAGAGAGAGAGAGAAGAGAGAGAAGAGAGAAGAGAGAAGTTAGAGAGAGAAACCAAACCCTAGTTAGAAACCCTAACTTCGTCCAAACACTTCTCAAGCCCAAACTACTTACCTCTCCAGAAAAAACACCATAACCAAAAACACCATCCTTAGTGTTTTCTTAGGTTTATGAGAGTTCTGGTTAAGAGATCTTGGGTTGCTGAAATCCTTGTGTTCATAAATCTTATTTCCAACTTAGACATAGACTCAGATCTTGTTTCTTTTTCAATAGAAATCATAGATCTGAAGTTTTTCATGTCACAGAACACTTAGCTGCATTTATTTCTCAGCCCTTATACTTTTGACTCATTTGAGTCTAGACTGTATAAGAGCTCATCTAGTTTGGAAATTGTGACAAAATAGAGTCTATCCTAGAAACCAAAGAGCTTCAGAGATTGGGTTGCTTCTTCTTCTATCTATCATGTAATGATCCTAAGACTATAGCCATCACTCACACACTTAGAATTTGATTCTTGCATACCATATTGCACCACTATGTGTTTTAATGTTGTGAGTGTGTTTAAATCCCTCAATTTGATTTTTAATAATTTTTTGGGAATTTAAAACATATTTTAAACAAGGTTTTATTTAATTAAAATTTGATTTAAAAAGACTTGGGGTTATTATATAAATATGGATTGTTGTGTTTATTGGCCTAAAGTTACTCTGGGTAGAAACCGAAAGCGCTAGAGACTTGAGGGTTGGCTTTGTAATTATTTTGGGACGCGCGTTTACCTTCGTTCACAGGCCAACACCTGCTGTCTTCTGATTGGACCAAACTGTGTTTCTTTACTGAGACAAACCATCGCATGCTTACAGCCCTTGGATCAACCCTTATCGATGGCCTGCATGTCGTCTGAGTGAATCCCAGTGTAAACCCTTTAGCCAATCGCAGTCTGTTTAATCCACCGCCTGTTGTGAGCCCTTGGATTGCAGTCAATGGAGCTTGACTCAATCTCAGCCATTGTTTTTGAACGAGGCTCTGGAATCTTCTCCTCTCCCTATTTAAAGACCCTTCATCTCAGCCTTCGAAAGCTTTTGCCATTTTGCAAAGTCTCAGAGAATAGAGAGAGAGAGAGAGAAGAGAGAAGAGAGAAGTTAGAGAGAGAAACCAAACCCTAGTTAGAAACCCTAACTTCGTCCAAACACTTCTCAAGCCCAAACTACTTACCTCTCCAGAAAAAACACCATAACCAAAAACACCATCCTTAGTGTTTTCTTAGGTTTATGAGAGTTCTGGTTAAGAGATCTTGGGTTGCTGAAATCCTTGTGTTCATAAATCTTATTTCCAACTTAGACATAGACTCAGATCTTGTTTCTTTTTCAATAGAAATCATAGATCTGAAGTTTTTCATGTCACAGAACACTTAGCTGCATTTATTTCTCATCTTGAGAATTTCGTTGTTGATTGTTTTCTGTTAAAACATTTTTCTTCTTCAAAGATCAACAATAGATGTTTTTCTATTTCTGTTTTTACAAAACCTAACCTGACCTAGTGGGATTCGCACTTAGAGGGTTCTCAATCTTCATAATATTTTCAAAACTGATTGAGAAAGGTCTTGACCGATTTCTTAAGCAAGATCTCCGTGGAATCTGGGTTAGTTTGAAAGGTCGAAAAGGTTCTTGGTTTTGTAAGAAAGAAAAATAACAAATACACTGCATATAGACTTTATATGTGATTTGTTAGGATCGTCTGTAACTAATAAGTGTGTGTGTGTGCATGCATGTGTTTTAGAACACCATTCACAAACATCTTCACACTACAAACACTCAAAGTGTTGGCTATAAGATTTGGTGAACATAAGTCGACGTAAAGTGCTGAAACAAAGAAGAGTTGACAAACTGAGACAACTACATCAACAAACAAGATCTGCAGAAAAGTTAAGGACGCCAGAGGGTACAATCCTGAACTTGTATAGATTTGTTTTTGTGTGCATGTTAGTTAAATAGGTTGTAACTCATATATTTGTTTTAGTGATTGTTTTTGTTTTACTCCGTAGAGGGAGTCGTGGATGTTTCCTCAAGGTTGAGGTTTTACCACGTTAAATATCTGAGTATCAATATTTCTACATTTTCTCATCCCTTTCTAATAGTGTGCTGAGTTTAAAACATTTTAAACTGTTTACTAAAACTTGTTATCAAATCTTGTCCATATCTCGTACATAATTTTGTTAACACATCTTGTGTTCAAAATCGTTTTGATTTTAAGTAAAGAGTTTCTTCAACAAACTTTCGGAGTTGCTTAAATAGTTTATTTTCATAAACGTCTTTGGCAACGCTATTTCAAACACAAATATAAGAGATAAAGTGAGGTAAATATATGTGAGAACAATCAAGGAGTGGGACTATACCACAAATTTTAGCTATTCTAACTAATTAATTTAATTAATTGAATTCTCCCAAATGAATACATAATTACAAATCAACTCTCGTTGCAAATGTAATTTTAATAGTAACCTTTTAGAAAATTAAGTTTAACCCCCCACAACTCTCGAAAATAGATCTAAACTCCTTTTAATTAATCACCCACTAGGATTGATCGATTAAAATTTATGTAAATCTTAGAAAATAAATTTGGAGTTGAAATCCAAGGAATAATACCACACTTAAGAAACCTCTATCTCTAGTTCGAATCAAAAATGGGTATTATAACTTAGAATTTCGATTTTCTCTCGAAAATCATTTACCCTCTCTTGAGGCGTAAATTTAAGGGCGAGGGATCAAAATTAATATGCAAAGGAAATTTTCAAGTAATAAAATAAATTAAATTAAAATAACATCAAATAAGGGTTCATCCCACCCCTTGAAAGGGGATTTAGCCTAACATGATATTAAACATGATAATCAAATAAACTAGGCAATTAAAATAAAAGTAGAGAAGAGAACAATCAAACCAAATCTCTTTGAGTGAAATTGAACTCCAATCCTTGAATTTGCAATTTACATCCCTCCAATTTGTGTGATCAAACCAAAATTACATCAAAAATTACACTCAAAAAATTGATTCTCACTAATCTAAAAAAAAGTAAAATAAAATTAATTCTAACCTGAAAAAAACTAAACTAAAAAATGGTATTTCTCTCTCTAAAATTGATATGATAAAAGCCCCTTTTCAAAATGGTCTTCTTCTTCATTAAATAGTAGACATGGAGCATGGGGGTAAATTGGGTAAATAGGATAGGGGTATGCATGTGGTTATGGTGTAGGAGGGTATTTTTGGGACAAGTTTAGGCTCGGGTAAGGTTACGAAAATAGGGAATTAGCTCCATTTGATTCACATTTTTCTCGAAATAATGCTTTTTGAACCCCAAACGCAATCAAGCCTGCACATTGAACATTTACGCGCATAAGATCATTATTGTCGAGAATTAGCAACTAAAATACGTCTATTCGGGCTATAAAATGTACACTTTTGGGTGCTTATCACACCACTCCCAAACAGAGCGTTGCTAGTCCTTGAGCAATAAGATAGAGAGAAAGATAAGTAACCAAAAGTGTACCACTTTTGCGGGCATTTGCGATTGCACTTAGCATGTGCAACAAACCTTTAAACCTATAGGTTGACCTATAGGATGAGTTGTGTCTCGTGAGGGTTTGGAGGGAATATACCCACAAAATTATTATTTACAAACGACAGTATATCTCTTATTTGACATAGAATAATAGCACAATACATCATGAGAGAAATGATTTCAAAAATACAAGTTAGAATTTGTTAAAAGTTTAGCTAAGTAAATACTCAAGGCACATCCTTCCTAGAACTCAACGTGTGTAGTGTGAATCATTCAAAACGGGTTGAGTATCGTAAGATTCATTCTTTGATTGCCTTATCGGAATCGACGCTTCAACTTCAAAATCTCGCCGGATATAGCTCTCTCAAACAAACTCACGAGATTTAGGTAATTGTATAGCTCTTGTGTGTGAGGAAGTGAGTAAATGTAAGCAAAATCAAACGTCTCACACACACATAAGAAAGAACGAATATTTAGAAAGAAAATGATCTCATGAAAGAATGCTAATCACTATAGTGAGAACATCGAGTTATTCACCACGTTGACTTTCATTTCCCGAACACCTAAGGGAAATATGGATGTTTGTGGTTGCGGGGGAAATGAAATGAGGTAGGATGGGATATGATGGGTGATGGATGAAAGATGGATATGCGAGAAGAGTGTACTATGGAGAACAAATGTCTTTATTACATAAAAACTAACTACTAACTACAACTTTTTCCTTTTCTTTTCTTTTCTTTTCTTTTCTTTTTTTTTTCATTTTTCTTTTCTTTTTCTTTTTCTCTATTTTTGTTTCTTTCTATTTTTGCTATTTTTTTTGTGTTTTTCTCTCTTTTTTTTTACTCTCAATACAGAAGACACTTTATATTTGAAAACACTATTTTCTCAAAAATGATGGATGATATATGAATGGGGTGGGGTATGTATGGAATATATGGAAATATGGAAGAATAATGGAAGTGTAATGGATGAAGTGAATAGTAAATGGTTGGTGTATGGATGAAAATCTAGTATTCGGGGAAAATTTTAAGACACGTGTTTCTTACAACTCGAAAGTGATGTCATTCTCAGTGATCGAGCCAAAAATGAAGAATAATGAGATCATACAACAGTTTAAGTGTAGACCCAAAAGAAGTTGAATCAACTTGTGACTCGGAGATTGCGTAAAGCTTTCTGAAAGGTTGAAAGGCACGAATCTCACAATCTAAAGTCTTTACTAGTGATCCTTAAGGTTCTCTTTAGAATTGTAGTAATCCTCAACTCTAAACCGTAGGGACATGATAAGTGCGCAAATTTTGTTGAGTCTAGAAATTCATGGTGCAACATGCCTTAATACGTATTACATAAGTTATTTAGAAAAAAATATTCACTGGCTTGATTCCTAGACTTAAAAAGATGGATGATTGAAAATTCACATCAATAAATGAGATGAAAGAAACTGCACGAAATTTTAAAAATCGGGTTTAAATATCAAAAAATTTCAATAGAGGTACAATTTTGATAAAATTCCCCACCCCCAAACAAAAACGAACATCATCCTCGATGTTAAGTGATAGACGGGGTTTCGCCGCGATGCGAGAGTCACCTACGCGCCGGTCGTTTTGAATTTGGCTCACCTGAACTATGTAAAAACCTAAACTTATGACTACACTCAACGGGTGAGTATAGTGGTAAGTCGGGTATCGAAAATCCACAGAGATGAGTTGCTAGAATTTATAGGATTTAATACTTCAGAAATAAAAGTGTAAAAGATAAATTACAACAAAAAGGAAAAGATGCATAAAAGGGAAATATTAATCTAGGCGAGGGAAATAAAATCTAGATTAAGAAAGCGAGTAAAAACTATAGGTTGCGTCGAATATCCCTCACCCGAGTTAATTAGTATAAAATGGTCACATGGGTCGACTCGTTTCGACAGTTAATTGAACCAAGGGTTGTCATGCCCCTAAATTCTCATAAAAGCCTAATAAGATTTTGGCATCAGCAAATACCCCGAAAATTACGCAGGCAAGGTCGTAACCATGGGACATACATGATATGCCCCGTTAAATCTCCTAGGTGTAATAACTAGTACAATGCACACGAAATAGACCCGTAAACACCATCACCAAAGTAAAGCAACGCATCAACCTGAGTGAGTTCCATTCAAACACAACCTAGACTAACTTAGCTAGAAAGCATGATAAAAACGCGATAAATAAACACAATAAATAAACGCAGTAAAGTTACACTAGAAAGCAAGGAAATAAAGCATGTGAATATAATTATCAAAGCATGTAAATTACCTACAAAGCAAGAATAAAGGACATAAACACTATATTAATGGAGAGGGAAGATAAAAGTACAATCTTACAAACCCAAATGTTGTCACACCATATGAGGAAGAAGAAAAGATCTCTCAACTCTCAAACCCTAAGCTAAACTAACCTAAAATCTATTATTTCTCTTAATATCTAATATTTACAACAAAATTGGTATTTATAGTAAGTGAAGTAAAAATAGAAAAGAAAAGGAAAAAGAAAAGAAAATCCAAAATATCAGCTGGAAACAGGGGATCGATCGATCGATCCCCTATGATCGATCAATCAATGCTTAGAAAATGAGCCCACTCTCTCAGGTCGATGGATGAAAAATGAAGGATCGATCGATCGATCAAGCAGGTCTCAGCCAAGCAGCTTGCTGTTTTGGTGTGTTTGGATTTCTTCTCCGCTAAAATTGCCGTAACTTCTTCGTTCTGAATCAGAATCGCGCACCATTCATGGCCACGCGAAGCTTGCGAGGAGGGCTACAACTTCCGTGGAGATGTTGGGCCAGGTTCCCAAGCTATGAAAAGACAAAAATTCCCTTGAACGTGCGATCGCGTATGAAAATCGAGTGGAATGCGTCCGAACTTCACACTTAGTACCGAAATACCTACAAAAGCCCAATTATACCTCATATAGCATGTTAATAATATAAACCGAGGTTGTCTGGTTAACGGGCTTAAAAATAGAGATTAAGGCACCCGAGACGGCTAAAATGCGTCGGTTCGAGGGATGAAATACGCCATATTTGTGTATTATCATTAAGTTAAACGATTTTTAAAATTGAGAGCATAAGGTCAGAAAGATAGTATCATAATCAACCGCTAATGAAGTGGACCGATGGGTCCAAAATAATACCTAAATAAGTGATAAGATAAAAATGTGTACGAGTATATAAACATGGTCAAGCACTAGGTGATGTGAAACACCACCCCCCCAAACAGGATGAGACTAGTACAAGAAACAACGGGCTACCTCCCAGTACTGCTAAGTTTAATGTCTTCAGACAGATCGAAGGGATCTCACCCTAAAGATAGGAACTAGGAAAGCTCAGGGTGGCAGGAAATTTGGGTGATGAGAATCACCCCCAAACAAGACTGAAGCATGAGTCCAATTGGATAGAGGCTAAAACGGGTTAATGCACTTGTATGGCAAAATGGTGGACCATGGGTGGGTGGGGATTAGGGTATGGGTGAGGGTTATGAGGAATCGGCCACGGGCCTTGTTGAGCTTAAAGATGAGGGCAACTAGGGCCTTATAAGCATGGTGCTCTAATTGGTGAGGGAGGAAAAATGGTTTGGTAAGTGGAATGGGTTGGGCATCAGAGGAATTACACGACCATTCTATAAATGGGCAATGATAATGGTCGCATTGTGACACTCCAGGGAGCTGTCGAGAAGAAAAATCAACACCACAAGGAAGTGGGGTGCCTGGAGGAACAAGCTCGATGTCACGGAAATAGAGAGTATCACCACAAATACTCTCATGAATGGTGGAGGATGGTTTTAGGTTATGATCTAAAAATGTAGATGGAAACATGAAATGTGTAAAATAAAGATCCAAACCAGGTGGGGTGGAAGGGAAATGCGTGGGTCGGGTGGGATAAATGGTGGAGGAAGATGATCCAACTCAAGCGTGGAAGACACACACTCATTGGGAGGAGTAAATGAATACTCACAAGGGAGTGTGGCTTCTAAAGATGGAGTGGTAAACTTCTCCATAAGCATAACATCGGTGAATGTGGTGGGTGGGTAAGACGAGGCACCAAGATCAGAGATAGAGGAGTCTACATCAACATTTGGCTCAAGGGGAGCCAAATGTGATGGGGTAGGATCCATATCAAGAGAGGTGGGAACGATCTCTGAAGTTATCTCGGGCCATTGGTGAGCACTCGTAGCCGAAGCTAACCTAAAAGATATGGGCATGTCAGAGACATATGCAATTGGGGCATAAGGTAAAGCTCGGGCATATTTTTGGATATCTCGGGAGTGGTAACCTCAAGTGTGGGTTCCTTTAGATTTGACGGGAGAAAATCAGTCTCACTAATGAAAGGTAAGTCAACACAATTGTCAACTTGAGTCCTAGACCATGGAATGGTCTCAACTGCTAGATTCTCGGGGTAATAAGGTTGGCACACTCAAAATCCATGTCACAAGAGGGCACAACATCATCACACTTAGGTGCAGCAATGGGTGGATCCATGGGAATGTCCGACTCTCTTGCACACTCAAATTCATTTAATCGTTGTTCAAGCCTTTGGAGAGCTTGAGTTTGAATTTTAGTGGCTTGCTCTTGCTCGATGATGAACTGTTGAAAGAGTGCCTCGAGAGCGAATGAGGATGGTGGAGGTGGAGTGATGGGTGATGGCAGAGGTTGAGGTGGACACAACTTGCTATGGACAGGACTATACGGAGAATACTCATATAAAGTGTGTGCAGTGGGGCCAAGTTCATCATACACGAAAGGATCGCTTTTGTGATGGACAATTGGTTGATACTCATAGGGTGCGTAGTGACGGAACTGATCGTGAATGGGTGCACAAGGTTTCCATGACGACTGTTGGAACGTGTGAGGATCCACAACATTGGGTTAGGATTCGTATTTGAAACCCCCAATTTTTGAATTCTTATAAAATATATATCCTTTTTAGATATGCGGAAGCGATGTGATGGTTCAACTTAAAACAAATTTTAATTTCTTAACAAATTAAAATTAAACCAAGTGACATTAAATTAATCCATTAAAACATTTTCACTTAAACATAATTAATCCAAGTCCTAGAATTTGCCTAAGTCATATTTTGCAATTATATCAAGTTAGGCCAAACCAATTTTAACGAATGACTGGAATTAAATTAGCGTTACCCAAATTTAATTTAGCACCAAATTAAATTAAGTGTGACAATTAAAACAAATTTTATCTTGTATTATCCTAAGCATGTGTTCTAAGTTATTATGCAAGATAAGAGAAAATCATTCACACTACGCCGCGATGTACGAGGAAAAACCCACAACGGGAAACAACCTTGGACGGCCCTAGTCTCAAAACCACTAAGTACGGAATTTACATTTACAAGACAGATGACTTACTTCCTCAACTCGAACCCTCTCAAGCCTTGACGCGTCTTCTTGTAACCACATCTTCCTAGCGGATAACCATGAAACTCCACTGCGATCTCGGACTCACCGATCGGACAATAGGTACACCGTCAACCACACATGGTTCCTTTTATCATGTGAGAAAGCCGCAGCTAAATAATTCTTCTTCTTTGAGGGATTTAGAAGAAAACCCAAACGATCTCTTCAATTTGATGTAGAGACAAACCCGGTGCCAAACTCCAAGCAAGATGTATATATATATGAACTTGGATAAACAAAACAATGGCTGAAAACTAAGTGTTTAAAGAATTTTTCTTTAATGAAGAACACTCAAACTCATGAACTTTTTCTTGGAAGAATCAACTCTCAAAACTCTCTCTAGAAGTTAGTATGGTATGAAAAAGTTAAGTTACAAACTTTGGTTCCTGCACTATTAAGTTCTGTAAAAAGATAGTGTGGTAAGGGAGTGGGAAACATGGGTAAAACCTGCTAAAAACTGCCAAAAATATTTCCCACCTGACATCTCGTTCGAACGACATTTTCGTTCTAACAAAATCTCGTTCGAACGAGTCTTCTAATGAAGTTCCAGTGTGAACTCGTTAGAAGCTCATTGGAAATCTCGTTCGAACATCCATCTCATTCGAACGACATTTTCAACGAAGCTCCAGTGGCCAATATGGGAAGTCGTTGGCAAACTCGTTCGAACGACTTGTGGTTCGAACGAAAATCTCATTCGAACGACACTTTGAACGAACTTACAGAAAGTTTAGAAATTCTCATTTTTAGCCAAAAAAACTTTATTTAAAGTTTTAATTCATTCTTTCTGAAAACAAAACACAGTTTTAATAAAACCTAACACCCATTAAAAACACGTTCTAAGCTCCTATATATATATATTAATGTATTCATACCTTGGGAGCATGGAACCACTATTGATGACGTAGAAACGAGGCACTTAAACTTGGCATTTTGATGAAGCTTTATATACTTGGCCGCTACGTCTTCAACAAACACGTCATAGGCTTAAAGGATGATCAATATACTCTATCCTATGACTTCAACGTTTTTGTCCAGAATTGAGCCAAAACTATGTGTCCTTACAAATCTCCCCCTTTGGCTATTCCGGGACAAAAACCAAACAAAAATCCTAAAGGGTCGTCAAGCTCACTAGACTCAAAAACATCCCACCCAAAATAAAGAGTACAAGCTTGACTCGAATACCACTTTAGGATTAAACGATTTGCCACTCGAAGGTTGCCGCTTTAGTAGAATTCCTGCACACTTAAGCAAACTATCAAACGCATAGGGAATATCAAAGTATTTAATGCAATGAAAATAAATACTCCCCCTAACTTAATTCTCCCCTTTATCAACTATGATCAACCTAAGAAGATAGCGACTCCCCCTAAGTTAAATCTCCCCCAAACTAAGATACGATTATGATAGGATTAGATACCATTTCTCCCCCTATCATTCTCCCCCTTTTTGTTCAGGAATAGACAAAGGATAAAGAATCAAGTATTAACTTATCTCCCCCAAATAAAGCAAATACACCCTCTAAACTAATAAAGGGATAAGTAGAATAGGATAACAATCTAAACATGTAATTGTGCATAAAATCATAAGTAATCCATACAAATGAATAACAACTATGATGTGAAAACAAATGATACCAAATAGACAAATAAGATTCTAAGCATATGATATCAAACAAACTACACAACAAACATGGTAACAATTATGAATTTAAGCATAAATGAATTAATTAAACATGGCAAAGACATAAACAAAATATCATATATATGTAAACATAATATATATCTAATACACTCAAGAACACATATATAGATATAAACACACAAATGACACACACAAAATATAATAAGAGTCTTTCACACTCGTATGGAAAAAATGTGTCATATGGAAACGGAAGTGTTGGGGTGTGAACAAGTAACGATTAAATTTAGACCGTCACTTAAAACATGTTCACGGAGTTCTCAATTGATTGCAAACTTCATCACATTTGAATATAACCTCATGTGACAATATAGATTGAACTCAATGAACAAACATACACAATGCATACAAGCCTAGCATGTTGATGATTCTACAAACCAATAGAGTCATGACATTGAAAGCTCAACTAGGATAAATGGATATTGTGCAAACCGTTGATATACCATCCAATATCCCTCAATAGGAATTTATTTTAATTTTGAATGAATATATCAATCAAACATAGGCCTTGGCAATTATTTTTCTTTTAGTGCCATATTTATGTTTTTAGGCCTTTGGACCACGTATTTCTTTTAGGTCCATTTCAAACGGTGGCTTACAATAGCAAAGGATTATTATTCCTTTAGGAGCCCTTCCCCGTTCACATTTATATAACATTTTATATCTCACAAACTCACGTGCAACGAATTTTGACATGCACTAGTCCTCCTAGGTCACAAATATGTAGATGACAAGATTGGTAGGAGAACATCTCACAAAGCTCAAATATAACATGTGACATTAAAATTTCAAATGAGCTCGTTCATGTGTGAATAGAGGCATATTAAAATAGAATCCATTTAATTAATACAAAATCCAACTACTCCATATAAACATGGTAAAGAAGATTTTAAGGATTGACAATCTAAACCAAAAGTTCTAGCCACATGGGAGCGTAAACGGTGGGATTCAAACACAAGTATATGCCACATAAAGTGTGTCAAACTAAAATACACACAAAAAAAATCTTTTTGAGTTTTTTCAAATTTTACAAAAATATATACTCAAAGAGATAAAGCAAAATCATTTGTATTTTCCATAAAGCCCAAAATACTACACAAATAAAACACAAATGATAAACAAAAATCTTTTTGTATTTTTCATATAATGCAAATAAAAATGAAAGAAATATAATACAAAAGATAAACAAAAATCATTATTCTAGCATGAGATATGTGACGAAGCAATGACTAGAAAATGATTACATAAGCATACATTTAGCATGATAATATAGCATGAAGCACAAAAGCTAAAGTATGCAAACACTAACACATTCATCCTTTAGAATTAGCAAGGGAGGAAGCATGTGAAAGTAAATGAGAATCAAACGTCCTATTTTGCAAGGCAACCAAGTCGGATTTCCTAACCCAAATTAATGAAGAATGACAATCTTGGGGTGTAAAAATTTTAACTACCCTGGTTGCTTTACGTTGGGATTTTCTAGGAATTCGTTTAAGATCAAAACAAAATTTCCTAAGATAACCTTTCGACCACAATGTGTACAAGTAAAATTACATCGAAATTTGGTGCCTAAGGAATGATCTCTAAGGCTTTCCCAGTAGATTCTCCTAAAACATTGGTTTTGGCTTTATGGGTAGCTTCATTACAAGTATTGAAGCCTAAACCACATATGTCATTTTTAATTTGGACCGTTCCTAAGATTTTATCTAATTTTTCCGAACGACACTCCAAATCAAATTTGACATTACTAGAGTCTTTTAATTTATTTTGCAATTCTAAAATGTTAGACTCTAATAAAACATTTCTCTCTTCGAACTCGAGAAGCTCTTTCTTCAAGGATTAGATTAAACCTCTAAGGCTATCTCTCTCCTCTTCTACATATTCAAGCTTCTCTTGAAGAGTCCTCTCACGTGTCATAAGGTCTTCTACCAATATACTCTCATCAATGACCTTAACACGCTGTTTTAAACTAGCTTCTAACTTCAAATTAGCTCTTTTTAATTTAATTGATTCTTCATATAATTCTTGAAAAGCATTTTGAATTTCACTCACATTAACCTCTTCTTCATTTTCACTCTCTCTTTCTTCTCCACTCTCACTATCATCAAAAATAAGGGAATCATAAACTATAACCTTGGAAGTGTCATGAGTTAAAGTTTCACCAATTGATAAGTTCTCACTATCACTCACTTGACTAGCCATAAAAGCCACAAAGTTGGGATTAGTTAGGGAATCGGGTCCCTCTTCCTTATCACTATCACTAAGGGTTGCATTATATGAAATGGGTCACTTACCCTCTCTCCTTAGTTTAGTGGGGGCACTCAGAAGCCTTATGGCCATACCCTTCACAACCAAAACACTTATTTGGCTCGTCCCTATTTAAATTTTCATTAGAAGATTTAGGGATCCTTTCGGCTTTGTCATACTTAGAAGTTTCAAATTTCTTAAAATCAATTTTAAATTTAACTTTGTTAAATTTAAGAATTTTTCGAGCAAACAAGGCCACGTTTTTCGAGTCACTATCACTCTCGCTCTCTACTACTTATTTGACCTCTTTTTGGGCTTTTAAAGCGACGCCCTTTTCTATTTTCTTTTCAATTTTAGAGGGAAACATGTCTAGTTCATAGGTTTGTAAATCACCTGCGAGCTCTTCTAATTTCATAGAGGCTAAAGTTAGTAAAGAATTTAAAATGGTCACTTTTGGAATAAATCTATCGGGTAGGGACCTTAAAATTTTCTTTACTACACGGTTGTCGGGTATTTTCTCTCCCAAGTTAAAAGATGAATTAACAATATCGTAAAGTCTAGCATAAAATTCATCAAAAGTTTATTTATCGTTCATTTTGATAGTTTCAAGTTGAGTGGTGAGGTTTTGGAGTTTCGAAGCTTTAACGACACTTGTACCTTCATGAGTGAGTTGTAAAATATCCTAAGCTTCTTTAGCGGTCTCACACGTCATAATGCGTCGAAATTCATCCAGTGTGACAGCGCTAAACAAGGCATTTAAACCTCGAGAATTAAAATTAGACAGTTTAATTTCACCCTCACTCCATCTATCAGCCGGTTTGGGAACACGTTCATTTTCAACTAAATGAGTTGGTGGAGACCACCCGTTAACTACCGATAACCAAACCCTCTCTTCGATAGATTTTAGTGCCGATTTCATACGCGCTTTCCAATACACGTAATTAGAACCATCGAAAATAGGAAATTTTGAAAATGGGAAAAATTCTATTTTAGCCAAAAAAAGTTAAAAGATCTTTAACGAAGTAAATTATCGTTTTTGGCTTTGATACCAATTTGAAAACCCCTAATTTTCGAATTCTTATAAAATATATTTCCTTTTTAAATATGCGGAAGCAATGTGATGGTTCAACTTAAAACAAATTTTAATTTCTTAACAAATTAAAATTAAACCAAGTGACATTAAATTAATCCATTAAAACATTTTCACTTAAACATAATTACTCCAAGTCCTAGAATTTACCTAAGTCATATTTTACAATTATATCAAGTTAGGCCAAAACAATTTTAACAAATGACTTGAATTAAATTAGCGTTACCCAAATTTAATTTAGCACCAAATTAAATTAAGTGTGACAATTAAAACCAATTTTATCTTGTATTATCCTAAGCATGCGTTCTAAGTTATTATGCAAGATAAGAGAAAATCATTCACACTACGCCGCGATGTACGAGGAAAAACCCACAACGGGAAACAACCTTGGACGGCCCTAGTCTCAAAACCACTAAGTACGGAATTTACATTTACAACATAGATGACTTACTTCCTCAACTCGAACCCTCTCAAGCCTTGACGCGTCTTCTTGTAACCACCTCTTCCTAGAGGATAACCACAGAGCTCCACCGTGATCTCGAACTCACCGATCGGACAATAGGTACACCGTCAACCACACATGGTGCCTTTTACCATGTGAGAAAACCGCAGCTAAACAATTCTTCTTCTTTGAGGGATTTAGAAGAAAACCCAAACGATCTCTTCAATTTGATGTAGAGACAAACCCGGTGCCAAACTCCAAGCAAGATGTATATATATATGAACTTGGATAAACAAAACAATGGCTGAAAACTAAGTGTTTAAAGAATTTTTCTTTAATGAAGAACACTCAAACTCATGAACTTTTTCTTGGAAGAATCAACTCTCAAAACTCTCTCTAGAAGTTAGTATGGTATGAAAAAGTTAAGTTACAAACTTTGGTTCCTGCACTATTAAGTTCTGTAAAAAGATAGTGGGGTAAGGGAGTGGGAAACATGGGTAAAACCTGCTAAAAATTGCCAAAAAAAATTCCCGCCTGACATCTCGTTCGAACGACATTTTCGTTCGAACGAAATCTCGTTTGAACGAGTCTTCTAACGAAGTTCCAGTGTGAACTCGTTAGAAGCTCATTGGAAATATCGTTCGGACACCCATCTCGTTCGAACGACATTTCGAACGAAGTTCCAGTGGCCAATATGGGAAGTCATTGGCAAACTCGTTTGAATGACTTGTGGTTTTAACGATAAACTCGTTCGAATGACACTTTGAACGAACTTATAGAAAGTTTAAAAATTCTCATTTTTAGCCCAGAAAACATTATAAACTTCATTTAAAGTTTTAATTCATTCTTTCTGAAAACAAAACACAGTTTTCATAAAACCTAACACCCATTAAAAACACGTTCCAAGCTCCTATATATATATATATATATATATATATATATATTAATGCATTCATACCTTGGGAGCATGGAACCACTATTGATGACGTAGAAATCAGGCACTTAAAGTCGGCATTTTGATGAAGCTTTATATACTTGGTCGTTACGTCTTCAACAAACACGTCATAGGCTTGAAGGATGATCAATATACTCTACCCTATGACTTAAACGTTTTTGTCCGGAATTGAGCCAAAACTATATGTCCTTATAATATTGCGTGAAAGGGTGTTCAGGCCTCCACGAATAGCTCAGGTACTCACACAACTCGGGATTAGGTATATCGGGATAATAGGCCGAGGTGGGTTACGAAACAGTGTCATATGGATACATATGTTCCATGGTTGGTTCTTAGGGATATGGATTCTCATGGGACATGTGATCGGCATAAGAAAAATGGATGCACAACAAAGCATGTGCCTCGTTGATACTCGTCATTGGAGGCGATGAAATGTGAGATGCGTGCATGGACGACGCATGAGTATCACCGGTGTGTGGTTGAGAGTTAAAGCCATGCAGTAAGGTATGTAGGTTCGACTTGGTCTCAACTTCAAACATGATTTGAAAAAAAGAGAAATGGCCAAAGTAATCCCGTCAAGGACGTTCTTCGGCCATGATGAGAAAAATATATATTTTTGATTGGAATTTTTATTTTTTTTCAAAAGGAACGAAAATAGTTTTGGATTTTTCTAAAAATGAAAGAAAGAAAATATTATTGGATTTTTATAAAATAAAAGGAAGAAAATGTTTTTGGATTTTTTGGAAGAAAAGGTGGGGGAAAATACGAACTCGCTGAATTTTACAAACTCACTAAAATTGACTACCGAAAAATTGAATGGAATTCGACACACACAAGTCAAGGAGAATTCCTAACTAGCACATAGCCAATTTTTATCTTTAAATTTAGTGAAAGGGGTAGTAAAATTTGAATTAAGTCCGCGGGTGATAAAAATCACGGAATTATCTGAGTGATCGCCTTTGCAAAAATATTCTCCTAGTGGGATGTCTAGTTGATTGATTTTAAATTTAATGATGGCTAGGGTAGCACACAATGGGTAAGCGAGTGAGCCGGGTAATGAAATCTCTTCTCGTGAGTGACCGAGTGTAGGTCTTAGTCAATTAATTCATCACACCATTCAAAAATAAATGCAAGAATAAAATCAAGTAAGAGCACACAAAGCATACAAAAGAATTTACTCGCTAACAGGAGAGGCGCGAGGGTTTAGAAATGTACCTCCCACAATTTTTACACCGTGGGGTGCCGAAAAAATTTGAGTCAACCGGGGGGAGATTCCGCCTATCTCAGTCGACCCCAAGAGTCCTACCGACCCAAGGTAGAGAGGCATCTAAATCCTCGCCTTTGGACGCCCTCTCTCTACCTTGTTCGGTTTCCCTATCACGCTTGTCTTCGCAATTAATTATTACAAATTAAAATAAAAAATAAACGGTATCTCTATGCACCGCAATACAAGCCAAGAATAAAAATCCTAATACAAGCCTTCTAAAATAAAGAAAAATGGTACTAAAAAGCAACAAAATATAGAAAATAAATGAACTACAAAATTGAAATCCTCTCCAAGTGCTTTATGCTCCCAAGAATGGCAATGACACCATTTGATAAAGGAACTTTTCGGTATATTTTTTTTCGTCGTTGCTTGAAAATCTCCTCTAATCAAAATCCTCAAAATACCTACAAATATATAACAAACTCAAGGGTAGAGCGGTAAGTAAGGATGTCAATCCACATCAAGGGGGTAAGATAGAGACAAACTCAATTGTAATTCACTTTTTATTTTCTTTTTGGGATTTTTTACTTTTTCTAATTTTTTTAAGCTTTTCAAATATTAAAACAAATTTTTTTTAAGGATGTGAAATAACACTAAACTAAATGAGAGATGAAAACAACTAACTAAAAAGTGACTAAAATAAAAAATAAAGTCTAACACAAAAATCAGAGATAAAGTGAGGTAAATAAATGTGAGAACAATTAAGGAATGGGACTACACCACAAATTTTAGCTATTCTAACTACTTAATTTAATTATTTGAATTTTCCCAAATTAATACCAAAATTACAAATCAACTCTCGTTGCAAGTGTAATTTTAATAGTAATCTTTTAGAAAATTAAGTTTTTCTTCCCCACAACTCTGGAAAATATATCTGCACTCTTTTTAATTAATCACCCGCTAGGATCGATCTATTAAAATTTGTATAAATTATAGAAAATGAAATTATAGTTGAAATTTAAGGAATAATACCATACTTAAGAAACCCCTATCTATAGTTCGAATCTAAAATTAGTATTATAACTAGAATTTCGATTTTCTCTCGAAAATCATTACCCTCTCTCGAGGCGTAAATTTAAGGGTGAGGGAGCAAAATTAACATTCAAATAGAATTTTCAATTAATTAAATTAAAATAACGTCAAATAAGGGTTCACCCCATCCCTTGAAAGGAGATTTAGCCTAACATAAAATCAAACATGATAAACAAATAATTAATGGCTAATAAAATGAAATAGAAGAGAAGAACAATTAAACCAAATCTCTTTGAGTGAAATTGGACTTCAATCCTTGAATTTGAACATCATCCATTCAATTCGAGCCTCCAAACGATTTTTACTAATAAAACACACTCAATTGAATTTCTCACTAATTTATCACTCACTAATCTCTAAAAAATAATAATAAAATAAAATAAAACTATTTACAAAATGTTCTACCTAATTTATTTTCTACTCTAACAATCTCTCTCTAGAATTCTGTCTACAAATTCCTAGATTCCTCTTCAAATGACCTTGAGGTCTTATTTTATATGAACATGGAGCTAAGGGGTTAAATTGGGAAAAATACTTGGGTGAGCATGTGGTTTGGGTGTGTCATGGATTGTGTGAGGTAATGAGAGTGTGAGGGAATAAAAATCAGATATGGTAATGGGGTATTTTGTGCATTAGGGTAAAATGAGTTAGTTGGGGGTATCATGGGAAAATGGGTTAAAAGGCTTTTAAAACATGTGTTCATTTATTTGGTCTTTATTTTTTGTTTGTTTTGGTT
This sequence comes from Sambucus nigra, assembly GCA_949130495.1. Classification (NCBI taxonomy): domain Eukaryota; kingdom Viridiplantae; phylum Streptophyta; class Magnoliopsida; order Dipsacales; family Adoxaceae; genus Sambucus; species Sambucus nigra. Next base: position 650,082,688 of record OX422214.1, on the reverse strand, counting down.
GTGTTTTGTAGCTGACACGATTTTGGCATTTGGAGAAAAATGGAAATGGTCTTTGGTTCTTAAAATGGATTTGGGTTGGACTCACATGCTCCGGTGGTAGCAATGGGATGGTCGCAGGTTGGATCGAAATCGAGTTGTCGGGTTGGTCTTGGCCGTCGGGTTCGGGATCTCGAGTATGGGGGCTATCCGGCGTTAAGATTCGAACTCGCCGGAATGGAGGTAGGAGGTGACGAGTTCAGAGTTCCGGCCGGGTGTTGTTGGATTGGCAGGTCCGGGCTAGGGAGATCGGTATGGTTGGGGAGTTGGGTTCGTTACCGGCCGGAGGAGGGGGTATGGCCTACGGGTCTGCCCGGGGATGGGGAATAACGGCTTAGGAGCTTGGGGCGACCGCCGTAAATGGGTAGTTATGGTTTTGGTATGGACAAACCAAGGTTTCTGGTATGTTGTGGTGAGTTGTTATGGTGGGTTAAAGATGGAGGTTTATGTGGGTGTGGTTAATAATGGAGGTAGAGAGAGTGTGGATGGTGAATGGAGGTTGAAGATAGGAGTGAGGATGATAGGATGTTGGTGAGGTGTATGGGAAGGTGGGTGTGGGTGAGAGACTTGGTTGCTGTGATGTTGGGTATATGGTATGAGTGTGTGTTAGTGGGTTTAATATAAGTGTGTGTGTTTAATTTGGACACCTAAAAAAATAACACTATCTAACTAAAAAAAACTAATAAAATTAAAAATTAAAATCTAAAAATAAAATACTACTCTAAAAATAAAATAAAGACTCAATTAAAAAATAAAAATAAAAAAAATGAAAATAAATATAAAAATTTATTAAACTAAAACTAAAATCCTAAAAAGTAAAATATAATAAAACTAAAATTAAATGAATCCTAATCCTAATAAAAACTAAAAACTAATAATGATAAAATAAAAATACACTAATAAAAATAAAATAGAAAAATAGAAAATAAAACCTAAAAATTCTACATAAATCTAAAATAAAACATAAAATTAAAACGACTTTAACTAAAAATCTAAAAAATATATATAAAAAGGCACAAACTAAACACACATGGGGTGAAGGGTAGGTTTAGGCTCGTGTAAGGTTAGGGAGAGGGAATTATCTCCATTTTAACTGCAAATTGCCTCAAAATATAGCTTTTGACACTACAACTGCAATTAAGCCTACAAAATAAATATTTACGCGCATAAGACCATTATTGTCGAGAATTAGCAACTAAAATACGTCTATTCGGGGTATAAAATGTACACTTTTGGGTGCTTATCACCCTTCTTGGGCAAGATTTATTTAAACATGCACTAGCTTGGTGATGTACCCTCTATGAGTATATTGTTTTCAAATAAACACCTGCTTAGCGACTCACTTTGCTTGGTTAAGATTTCTCTATAATGATACTTTCTTGGTGATTTATTTTATTTATTGAGTAAAATTATATATAAAATTAAGTGTTGCCCCATGCTTGGTTATGTACCCTACTTTGGTATGTAACTATTACAAAAATGCACATGTTTAGTGTCTTAGCTTAATTCTTTGCTAGGATTTTCTCATTTAACCTAATTGGTAAAAAAATCAATCACCAAATTTCGGTGAAACCTTTTTGTACTAACTCTATTGCAGCCTGTGATAGAGAACATTCCTCTTATCTCACCTCAAATGGCACATCCTAAAGTTATGTGATTAGTCAAGTGATGGAGGTTGATCATGTTTTAGAAGTTACTTCGCAAGCTGATTCTTCTGATGAAAATGATCATGGTTCTACAAAAAAAGTGAAAAAAGGAAAAAAGAAAATCTGGTCGTGGTGTTCCTGTGCCAAGTGTTTCTCCTTGTGAGTTATGTCCACAAGTGCTTTGAATATTCCTTTTCCTTCAAGGTTCCCAGACAATGTGTTGGAATGAATCATTGATTCTCATTGGTGGACTTTCACTATTGATTGAATGAGGCCCAATAATATGGTTATGAGATACAGGATTCAAAGCATGCCTAATATCTTATCCAATATTATGAATACTCCAATTTCATCCTTTGGCCAATCAAGCTTGAATCAACACCAGAGCAACCTCAAAGATCAATAGAAGGACATATTCAACTTCTCTTAAATTATTAGCTAGTCAAGGTAACTCAAATATCCTAACACGTCAACATATCATTCTCAGTAGCTCAAGAATGATGAGGATATGAGAGTCGAGGAAGAAGAATTGAAGGAGCGTGACACTCGTACTGAAGAGTGCAACCAAAAAGTGAAAAAGGCTGAAGAAGATCTAGTCAGGGTCCTGAAAGAACATGAAACTGTCGAAAATAAAGGATGAAACTAAATTTTGTATCTCTTCTATAAATGAGTATCAACGTGACTTCGCCAAAGACGTATCTTCTTTTCTTCCCGGTGGTTATTTTCACCTCTCCTGATTTATGGTTTCTCTTAGAATAGATTATTTCCTTATTATATTTCTGGGAAATAGTCCCAATTTTATGTTGCAACTATTATTAAATGAAATATAAAGGAAAGTTTGTTCTTTAACTCGTGTGTTCATTAATCATTTTTCCTTGTTCAACACTTGTTTATTTATATGAATCTGTAAACAAAATTATACATGTGTTCCATCATGATCTCTAAGTACTAAAAGTAAAGAGAAATAAAAACAAATACAAATGTTCTCTATACATGATAAACCTTTAACCATTTTTTGTTGACTTTGAAAGGTCTGTCATCCTCAATCTCTGAGATTATACAATAACCTAAATCGTGTGCCTCCTTAACGACATATGGTTCTTACCAATTGGCTATAAACTTTGGCAACAAGAGTCTTCTAATGTGGCTTACAACAGATTTCAAAACTAATTCCCCTTCCACAAACTTTCTTAGTTTCACTAAGTTCTCATAAGCTCTATAAAGTTGATTAATGTAGATCTAGAAGTACCTTTTGGCGTTATCTCGATGTTCATCTAATGCTCCTAGTTTAACATGCATGCTCTAGGAAAGCATGATACTTTGTAAGGAATATCTCGCATAAGGTACTTCTAATTCCACTGGAAGAATTCGTTTCAGCTCCATAAACTAAGAAAAGATGTATAACCTATTGGTTTCCTCTCAGTAGTACAATAAGCCCAAATCACCATAGGAAGCTTATCATACCACGCCCAAGGAAAATCTTCCATCATATTGGATAAAATATTAACTAAGGTCTTGTTTGTGGCTTCTTCTTAGGCATTGCCTTTAGGGTAAGCAACTATTGATGTGCATTAGATGGCCAAATATTGTCGATTAGCGGTGTCACCTCTTTGTTGATAAATGGAGTTCCATTATCTGAAAAAATAACCTTGGGAATGCCAAATCGACAAATGGTGTGCTCTTTTATAAATTATGCCACCACACCCATCATTGCTCTTTTTAAGGGTATTATCTCTGCCCATTTGGTGAAGCACTCAGTTTCCACAAAGATCCATATGTTGGCTCTAAATGGTGGTTTGATTTCTCCCACGAGGTTAAAAAAAAGTACAGAAAATATAGGGATTTTCTAGAAAATGTAGTTTTAGTGATGGATAATGAATTACCATGAGTTTGGCAGTTCCTATACTTTTGAACAAGCTCAATTGAATATTTATTTATATTTGGAAAATAATAGCAACGTGTCATGAGTTGATTGTATAACTTAGCCACTCCAATGTGAGATTGATCGTGAGCTTTCTTGAGGATTACTCTACTTCCTCTTATGTTATGCATTGTAATGGCCTTTTAAAATATCCTCTTCGATACAACTTATCTTCTAATAGGTAGAACTTTGGGGCTCTACTTCTTATTACAATGTCATGAACTTTATCACTTGGAACCATTCCATCCTTGATTAAATTTATGCAAGGTTTCCTTCCATCCATTTTATCTTGCAAGAAATTACTCTCAACCGGTTGAAAGAAAGCATAAAGCCTAACATATTCTCTCTGTATTTTTATTGTGCCTTACTTCGTCGTAGGCCAAAAATACACTTCCATTTGAATTCTTCTATAAAGGGGAATCTAAGTCATCTCACAGTGCTCCTAATGAGTTTTCTTTAACCTACTTTAAGCTTTCTACGGACCAGTGCATCTGGAAAACCATCCTCTAAAATTCTTGTAGTATAAACTTCCTTTGGAGAAAGAAATATTATGCTAGATCCATAAGCTTCATCGTGACATATCTATTATCCAAATGACACCTTATCTCCCCTCTCCAATTAGAATCATCATTGCTAGGAAAACTTTGGTGCACATACGACCGGGTTGTTCTTCGATGGATCACCACAATTGTCGATTAACCATCCACGATCACTTTTTGTGCAATCCTAGCATATGCATCAGTGTGACGAATCATAGTCCTTAGCTGTCTCTCCACCTTAACCTCATAAAATTACTCGATCAACATATGGATGATGGTTCTTTAAGTAGCTAAACTGAGATGCTTCAACGTGTATCTCCCGTTCAATAGCTTAACCACCGAGTTGGAATAACCTTTGATGCAAAGTGAATGAATGCCTCTTTACATCGCTTTGACCAACTCCAGAACGAATGATTCACACTGTGCCTCATTATTTGAATAATTAAATTCGAATATAAATGAAAACTAAATATTTTTTTCCTTTATACATCATGACACCTACTCCTTCCTTGCCTCGAGCGGATGAACTATCAAACTCCATTAATCAGTCTTCTAAATACAAAATTTAACCTGTAAATCATCATCTTATATGTTTTTATGAGGTGGATCGAATAATCTTGAGGAAATAATAACTAAAATATCTTCAATGGATTATCTTTTAATCACTTAAAAGACCACACACTTTAGATCATGCTAAGAAAGAATGAGGACACACCTTGCTTCTCTCCTGATCAAAATTGTTTGTAAAGTAAAAGTAATTGGATCCCATCTTGATATATATGAATACTAAAATATAGGACACAATGTCTAGGTTTTGGGGTAATAAATACCAAATACAAGCAATGCCTTTCTATGTTAGTATATCATATCTCAAGTCTGTGGATAATTCTACTAAGATAGTAGACATGGCTCTTCTGTCCATTAATATATTGTGCCAACAAAGCACCAATGGACCTCGTAGTAAAGGTAAGATAAAGTAGCAACCATAGTTCATCTTCGGTTGTAATAATCATTTCGAGAGAAGTGAGAAATCTCTTAAGCTTATTTAATGCTTTTTGGTACGGTTCCTCCCATTTGAACTTTATAGTCTTTCGCAACAAATCCATCAATGAATGAGTGATGTTAGATATAACTGGGGAAAAACTTATCAAGTAGGAAATATTTCTAAGGACATATCTCTTTGCATCTTTAAATAAGAAAGGTCGATGATGGCTTTCTTCTTGTCGTGGTCCATCTGAACCCCTTACCGATCTACCATAAAGCCCAAGAATTTTTAACTCGTTACACTGAAATCACAATTGAGTGGGTTCAACTTTAATTTATATTTCCTATATATGTTGGAAACTCTTATCAAGTCATCCAAGTGTGAATCCTCTCTCTTAGACTTGATCACCAAATCATTCACGTAGAACTCCAAAATGTCCTGAAATAGGTCATAAAAAATGGTCATCATTATTTGTTGATAAGTTTCCTCGCATTTTCAAACCAAAAGGCATGTCATTATACATGAATTTACCTGAAAGGGTCCTAAAAGATGCCTTTTTTGCATCATCTAGATCTATATTTATCTGATTATAGGCTACATGACCATACGTAAATCTATGCATCTCATAACTAGAAGTTGAATCAATGAAGCTATTAGTGAAAGGTAGGGGGAACTCATCTTTTGGTAAAACTATATTAAGGTCTCTAAAGTCAACACAAATGCAAATGTGAATTTTATCCTTCTTCCCTATTATCATAATTCTTGAGAGCCAAATTAGAAGTTTAATTGTCTTTATGAATCCGATAACTAATAACCATTCCACCTCATCATTTATGATAAGATCTAACTAAGGCGTGTTCTAGTGTCCTGCTTAACCAAAATAGATGAGGGAATACATTGAGTTTGTGGGACTCCACATTTCGATCCAACCGAGGAATCTCAAAATAATTCCATGCAAAGACATATTTATATTCTCGAATGAGCTTGGTCAACTCCAGCTTCTTTGCAGCCTCTAGGTCTTTTGATATTAAGATTGTCTTTGGTTCCTCCTCACCCTAATCAAAATAAAATTTATCTGACTCGTGTACTTCGATCTTTGGGTGATCTTTCATGCATTTAGGATCTTTTATATATTCCCCAAATTCTTGAATGTTGGAATTATCAATAACAAGGCATTGCATTGACAATCCATTGAAAACATTCATATTTTAGGTCATCTTCCTCAGCTTCATTAACTTCCCACTCACACCTTTAAATGTGATACACCACCATTCCATTGTCAATAAACACCGTATTTTATTCTCTTTTGGGAAGTGAAACTTCTTTCCTATTCCTTTTAGCTTCCTCCATCTTAAGTCCATGCAACCTACTCAACACACTATGGCTCTTGCGTCATGCTCTGTCAAATTGATCATTCACGTCATTTTATCTCTAAGTTGTTTAAAGATAGTTTGGGGTTTAAGAACAAGCTTGTTTATCTCCTCCACATCTTATACCGCTTCCACTATTTCAACATCTCAATCCACTATTGGTCCCTAAATCACCTTAAGCATGGGATCTCTAACGCCTTCGATGCGCCTTGTTGGAATGTTGACAGTGCACGTGATCTAATGGACATATTCGTGTAATAAACGGTCACACACACAAATTCAATTTTTAACCAATTTATCTTTAATTAATTATAGTGCGCATATACGATGATTTCAATTTTTAATTTCTAAGCTAAGCATGCTAAAACACACGATGTGAGGAAAAATCCCTAAAAAGGGTAAAGCCTTTTATCTCATCACTATTAAAAGTTTTGAATACAATCGACTTTCAAATCTCTAATACATTAAATGAGATGCGCAGAGTCTTCAAAACGTCAATAGATACGACTCATCTCCAGAGCCATCCATAGGTAGCGATTTACCCTTAGTATCCACCGATTAGCCTCATATTCTTCTTCAGTAGTGAAACCCAATTTTACAATCAACAGTAGAGAAAAATCTATACAAAAGGTAATTCAACAAGAATCATGCTTCTAAATATATTCCAACCCCCATGGAATTATTAAAGTGATCTTTAATAATTCCATGGGAGCTGGAATATATTTGGAGGTATTTGATCAAAAAGGAGAACTCAAAAATGTGTTTTTGTTCATGAAAAGAGTTCTTAAGACGTCTAATCCCCTTCAGCCTTTTTATAAGAAGGTTTTTTTAAAAGGATAAACACAAAAGATTTGAATTAGATATCTTTTAAAAAATAAATCTCGCTCGATCGTTTGAAGGAATTGTACCTCGTTCGAACGACACCTAGTATCTCTTTAGAATGACTTCGAATGACATTCCAGAGAACGATGGAAAATGGGTCATTTGAAATTTAAATAGTCTCATTCGAATGAAAGAATAAAAAGTCATTTAAATGATAGCAGTTCTCGTTCGAATGAGGCATCAAAAATCTGATAATTTTTTCTATAAAAAATTCAAATGCCTTTTAAATAAAATAACCTCTTAAAAAGGTTTAAAGCCCCATAAATGATTAAAAACTATTTTACTAATCATGATCACAATTTCTTTGATGCATGTTGAGATGAACGAATCTTCCAATCTTTAAAGGTCTTCAACATTATCTTCGAATACCAATAAGTTGTGTAGGGTGCCATATTTGTGTAACGGGATATGCCAAACTAAAAAAATAAAATACGAGCAATTATAAAACTTGATCTTACAAATATCCCCCTTTGGCTATTTTGGTAAGGAAACACAATCCTAGTCCAAATCGAATCCTATTGACTTAAAACAATAATACCCTCCCAATACAAAATACGGAAAGTAATATATGTGCAAGCCTTCAGATGACATAGATCCTTCATTTGGCTAGATTTGCATTCAAGTTGTGTTGGTCCAAATGATAAACATCCAAGAAGAACATCCTACACACATGAGGCAAATAAAATACCATGACGCATATGTAATACCCCGTAATTTTATTGATTTTATTTAATGGATTAATTGAATTAAACGAGAATTAATTTGGAAATTAATCCGGGGGTAAATACTAGCGAGATGTGAGTTGGTATTTGATTATGATGTTAAAATAAAATATTATTGAGAATATATGGTAATATATGAGTATTTAAAATATTAAAATTGTCACGAGGCAGAAATACGACAATTTGGGAAATTAAGTTGGGATGCGCGTGTCAGTCGCGTTAGGAATGAAATTAATTAGATTGAAAAGTAAATTATATTTTTATCAACCGAATGGTCATTTTGAGTGCGCCAACGTGTCCGGAAGGATCGAAATAGTCAGAAAACACTAGTCAGGAGTTTAGTTTGGGTCCCATGACACTTTTAGGCCGAACCGGCAACCCAGAAGGGTATTTTGGTAATTTTAAAAATTGAGGGATTAAAACCCACGAATTTTAGAGTTAAATTAGATATTATTAGAGAGGCCACTAAGGCCCTTACCAGCCAAAAACAAAAGAGTGCGCTACGGGGGTTTTTGAGAGAAGTTAGAGAGAGGTTAAAAGAGGTTTCAAACCAAACCATCTCCCATCACCATCATTTTGGAAGAAATTGTGACCAGAAAGAGGATAGAATCACCCTATAATCACCGAGAACAAATCTGAAGAACAAACCTAAGGCAAGTGATTTGATGTTATTAGTTTCAATGAATATTTCCTCCATTTTTAGTGTAGAAACTTTATATGCTTTGAAAGTTTTAATGAAAACCCAATGGGATTGTTGTGAAACTCAAGATTTTGGATAGGGATTACATGTAGAATGATTATGGACGAATTCAATACACAAAAATGTAACATTTGATGATTTAAAAACGGATTAAAAAGGAGTCTTTGTAGTTAATAGGGTATGGGGCAAGATTTGGGGATTTATGACAATTGCATGTTGATTATGAGGCTTTGACCCCAAAAATATGTTAAGGAGTGACCTAGGAGGACTAAGAGTAATTTAAAAACATTAAAACTTAATTGGGATGATCTTAGGATGGATTTAGAGAAGATGAATTGAAGAAAAATGAAGTTGGGAAATTTCTGGGCATTCTCTGCCATCTCGTTAGAAGACCAACCCTGATCGTTCGAACGACCTCGTTCGAACGAGGTTCTAACAAGATTCCAGTGTCCCTTCTAATGAGTTCATTCGAAGCCTTTTGTTCAAACGACACTCGTTCAAACTACCTCGTTCGAACAAGATTTCTAACGAGTTGACAGAATGACCTTTTACGGCCGATTTTTGTTTCGAACTTCACATAGGTTTATTTATGAGTATTATTTTGGTTAAAGTTTAATAATTTCGTCCCTAGAGAATTAATGTTGGGAACTTATAAATACTTAGACTTGAGGAAGATCAATAGGTATGTTTGTGTGATCGGAGTATAATTACGATTAAACTTGGAGAAGTATATAAAGACTTAGTAACCTTTATGAGTTAGGTTTTAAGTACTTAGAGCTACGACCTGAGAAGTGTCGACAGTCTATATTGTACATTATCCGAAAACTTGTAAATGTACAAAAATTGAATGACGGTATAGCGATGTAAAATATACCTCTATTATTATTATAAGTTATCTAAGATGTGTGAATGCTTGGTATATGGACTTATATGTGTATAACATACCTACCATACTTGCTATCACGGGAGGTCGGCTTTCGATCAGGGCCATCTAATCTTTGTGTGCCTACGGGGGGGGGGGGGGGGGATTTAGATTGGTACCTCAAGGACATAGGTCAGAGAATGACTTATTGGTGAGTCAATAAGTCTGTTGACCATGGCAGCGTAGGTATGTGCGTAACCCATGGGACGTGAACTATGTCCTCCTCCATTATGTGTGATTGTTACTTATCGAAACGGTTCCTGAGAGATTCGAAATACGTGGTCCTTATGTACGTGATGTACCGGGATTTGATAGCAGAGTATGTGTGCACCGCAGCTTAGCCTAGGGGTGCCATTATTGTATATTTATGATGAGATTAAATACTGATAATTGAAAATGGACTGCTTATATAAGTTTAAGTGTGAATAATTTGTATCATTTTTGTAGAGTTAAAAATGGGAACTTCTTAGTAATTATTATAACTAGTTCTGAGAAACACAAAGTAAGAATCTTAGCTTATGTTGAGATATCGGGAATTGAATTCTAAACATAAAAGTAAAGTCAGGATATGGATTGGACTAGTTAGATAGTGGAATAACTAGAACGGGTACGGGTACGATAGGTGTGCACAATTAGTTGAGAGGTGAGAAACTCTTGTGAGAGCACGCACTATCATGTATTTTATATTCACTGTTTAATGACATTAAACATTTGCTATATTTTAAACTATTTTCACAATCGGGCTCTGACCCGTTTGCTTTCAAATCTATTTTTTTTTTGTAAAAACCTTTTAGGTACCCAGCCACAAGGACACCAAGCTTAGAAGTTCCATTCCAGTGACGTGTTGTAGCTGCTGTGGAAGTTACAGGACCTCGATTATAGACGCCTCCACTTTTTACCTTGATTCCATTTCAGACTTATTTATCTGTTGGGCATGTCGCCCCTTTTCTCTTAGAGACAGTTTATTTATTCAGTTTTATTTCAGTTTTGGATGTAATTAATTAGTGATTCAGACTTTATATTCGGTTTTATTCAGTATTCCGATTATTCTGAGGAGTATTCCTCCAGATTCATTTTATTCCATTGATTATTATATTGTGACAGTGATGTGGTTGTGGTATTAGCATTTCTTAATTTAAATTGGTTGTATGTTAATCCAATTTAATTAAAATTGACAGCTTACTTTTTAAATATTAGGTGGCTAGTCATTGTTAAAACGTTTTTCGATAGTGATGCTATGAACTGAACCAACTTGACATTTTGTATTAATTTGAGTAAAGGAGTAGCTACCCGGTATTTAATTAGTCTGGGTGTCACAGGTTGTATCAGAGCATCAGGTTCTGTACGACTTGTTATGTTTTCGCAGAGCTTTCTTTGATATAGAGCCCTATATTTTATGATTGTTGTACTCTATTGTGTATGTTTCGCTCTTCAGCTATTTTGACATAATAACTGCGAACTTATAAGACTTTATTGTCATTTCAGATGCCTCCACGACGTGCACAGCGAGTTCCCAGGGATGCTCACCCCGAGCCACAGCCTGCACCAGTTCAGGGCACCATGCACTACACCAAATTTGCACTATTATCACGGTCATTGACCTTAATAAGTTGGACTTGTCAAGGTCAATGACCATGACAATTTGGGGTGAAACAACTTTTTTTGTCACGGTCATAGACCGTGACAAGCTCGTAAGAATTTTCATGGTTGTGTCACGGTCCTGGACCGTGACACGTTTAGTTACGGTTAATAACCATGACAAATTCTTGTTCCCTTTTAAAAAAATTGTCAAGGCCATGGACCGTGACAAGTCCGTGATAATTTTTGTCACGGGCTTATCACGATCAATGACCATGACAATTCTGGGCAGAATTGAAAAAGAATCTGCGGGGCAGTATGGCCACTACCACTGCCCAGCAGTATATTTGTAGTTGTTACATCAACGTTGTACCTATTCAAATATCATATATCCAAATAAACTAGAGATAACGCAAATATACATTCAAAATAGAAATTATTTAAGAAGAAACAACATCACCATCAATTATTTTAAATCTACAAACTATTTAGCTGGAAAAGAGATTTTGTACCGCGACGCTCGTGGACACCTCCTTATCCTTCCCTTCTCGTCCGAAGAGCCACATAAGTATCGAGCATATGTGGCCTACCCTCAGGGCCTCTCCCTGTCCCCTGAAATAAAATAAATTAAAGTTAGTATCCGCCCCGCAAATATAGATAAATATAAATCGAAATTGAAATCGAAATTGAAATTGACATATAAATAGTGTCACCTAAATAGCTAACTTGAGCTCATATGGCACCTCCTTCCAACTAATGTACCCTGGGCAATCGTTTCAAATATAATTCCCTTCATATCTGAACACTAAGAAATGCCATAATCCTATGGAGTTATGCGCTGCAAATTCCTTCCAACTGTTATGTAGCCAAAAATTAGCAGTTGAAGTTGTCAATTCCACCTTCCAATGATCTCCCATGTTTTGATAGAGCTTCCAAGTGGTGGGGTATGGAAAGTGGAATTGACAACTTCAACTGGTGATATTTGGCTACATAACGGTTGGGAGGAATTTGCAGAGCATAACTCCATAGGATTATGGCATTTCTTAGTGTTCGGATAGACGAAGAGATTCAGTCTCCTCTCCACAAATAGGACACCCCAAATAACTATGTACTAATCACCTATTAAAGGTAAGAAAAGTATATTCATGGATTAGTATAAACAAAACTTAGACGTAGTTGGAATATTTATGTATTAATCTCCTCTCCACACACGCACACTACACAAGAGTGAAAATGATAAAGTGAAAATCAATTAAAAGAATTAAAAATGGATGTTTCGGTACAAATTGAAATATTTATTACAAATTGAAAAATTATTTCAAATTCGGGTTATCATCAAAAATGGATTGATATTCGGTAGGAGCAGCCAAGTCATCCACACTATTATTTAGAGGCCTTGGAGCGTGTTGGACAACTGACCACGGCTCGTTGTTGATATACTCCGAATAAAACACTTGCTTAACCTTTTGAAATGCACAAACAAACGGCTCATCGCTCACGTGATCGTTGCTCTTCAACTTGGACAAGTCAACCATGATCAAATTGGTGACAGGATCAACTTTACAAGCATTTTTATCCTCAACTCTTACCCAGTCATAGTAAAATACAACCTCTTTGAAGCTTATATAATCCAATTCAAATATATTTTGGATTACACCATAAAAAGTCATTTCAGCTTCAACGAGGTTTTTATCTTTTGCGCTCGCTCGAAAGATAGTAAGAGCCTTGTATGAAATTCCCGAGTTTTGTACATTTGTACTTTCCTCGTACACTTTAGCGCCAAAAATATAACCGTTCAATCAATACTTTTTGTACTCTTGTACCACGAACAAGGGTCCAGTGGCTAGACAAGCAAGCCTTGATGTCGCATCACCCGTCTTTAGGAGCTGAGAATATAGATAAATTAATTATATTAGTGGTAAAATTTTAGTGTAATGTAACGTTATATAACGACTATTTTCATTATAATTACCTCTTGTGTCAACCACAGCCTAAATTTGTTGTCTGATTGTACCATTGTTTTTCGTCTTTTATTGTTCTCACAGGCTTCATATTTTCTGCA